>JBBPDB010000011.1:1121773-1148842 GCA_037974465.1 Brachypetersius altus
ACACACACACACACACACACACACACACACACACACACACACACACACACACACACACACACACACACACACGGGTGAATGTCTTTGATTCAGACAGACTGGGAGCAGTTTAATCTCTTTTTTTATAGCAACAGAGCATACATGAGCATCGATATGCACAGAAACTCTTTGTTTCCTCAGTTTTAGTTAATCACTGTCGACGTCCTTCATCCACACAATTTGTCCGTTTATTCTCAACTGACAAACATAGGCACTTTTCCTCAGACGAAAACTGATTTTGTTTTCTTTTTAAACGTCTTCAGGATTATTTGGGGCCTCTAGTGACGATAAAGATTCTCTTATGGACACCGTAAACTGTCTTAAGGAAATGTTTTCGCAGATTAAAACACTGGCAGTTTGTTTGGAGAAAATATAAAGTCCGCTCAGTTACCAGGGAGGGAGAGTCATCAATTCAAAGGGCGGCGAGAGGAAAAAGTGCAGAGAATCATGATAGACTGTATTCGAAATGCTCACACACACACACACACAGCTGCGGCCTAAATGAGCGTTCCTCAGGGCTAGCATAAATATCCCGCGCGCGTCCACGGTGTAGCGGCCAGATGGGATGAAGTACCAGCAGTGTTGTTCTAAAAGGCATGTAAACATCTCTGTTCAGGCCCACAATATTAGGGATTGCAAGAGCGATATTGCCATAATAACGAGACATGACTGTAAACTGCAGCTCGGGTTTACTGCATTAGTATCGCGTATAAAAAGATGGTATCTCTCCATTAAGCTCTGTTAGCGATCCGAGTCACACAGGAACACAGCACAGCAGGTTCTTCAGGCTCCTCAGGCTCTGGCTTGTCCTGGAAATAATACATCCAGGAAAAAAGGACTTTTTAATCGTCTACATTTTACCAGAAGATCAGATGTAGCTTTCTTGTTTTAATTTAATCAAAACCACTGCTGGAAGGTTGGACGGGCTCCATTCTTCCAGGCCCGTCAAGCTTCCCAAGTTTGAAACGTGTTCGCTAATTAGTCCAAGCTGTCCGTGTCAAGTCTGATTTTTGTACTAATTAAAAACCCAAAAGAGGAATTCCTGCCTCTTGACTGCCTTAATAGGAATTTTCAGCGGTTTTGGCTCCAGGATATCGGCCCGATTCCACTGTCAAGCCCATAGTTAGTATGCTAGGAGCACCCAGTTCGGAGAGTCGGGGCCAAAGCCAAGCGGAACAGAAGGGAGCAGGACCGAGCGCTGTTAGAGTGACCACAGCTCCTTTGAAAACGCCTCACAATGACTCCTCAATGGGGCCCGTCTCTGCTGGTCATTCACGAAAGATTTACGAGCCAATGAGGATAGCCAACACAAAGGAGATTATGCGTAAAAGGATAGTTTCCCGTAGCAACTTGGAGTTGGTGATTCTTGTCATCGGCTTTCTCTGATCCGTGATTGGCTTTGCGTTTGTGTATTCAGGTGTGGGCTCCTGGGTTATTGAACTGCTGAGATTGCACCGGGCATTTCTTCTGAAAACAAGAAACCCAACTTATACAAGGAAGTGAAACTGTAACTCTTGGTGCATCTTCAAGCCTTATCACGCACTCCCAGTTAAACCTCGGTTTCTGAGAAAGGTGGGGCTGACAGGAAAAAGCCTCAGTGGTGAAGTCTGTCTGCATTTTCTTGAATTCAATTGGTAGCATTAAACACTAACAATAATTAAGACAGTGTTTGCTTCTATTAGCAACATTTGCTTCTGAGTAGATTACCAGTACTTGATTGAGCCCCGGACTGCTGGTCTGTAAACCTGACAAATGTGAAGAATGTCCTCTAAGGCCTGCCCAGACAACCTGCCTCCCCTGGGGCTCTGTTTCCCAATACTAAGGCTGAGGACAGAGCACAAGGCACCCTGCGTAAATAACTCAGAATGCCAATGAACCTTACTCTGTTTTCTTTCCTTTGACACCATAGGGGGAATTAGGAAAAACAAAAATCACAGGGGTGGGGGTGTCAGACAGAAGGAGATGAGGAGGAGAAGACAGATTGAATGAGAGACAGAGGCAGTGAGAGACAGTGGTGAGGAGACAGAATGAGGGAGAGAGAGAGAAACAGAAACAGAGCCAGGCAGTGGGGGAGAGCTCCTGGCATGGATTTGAGTTACACGCCTGGTTTCTCTTTTTAATCCTTCCTCCAAAAAAGCAATGAATGTTGAGTGAAGCAGAAAGTTCAGCAGTGGCGACTCTACTCCGCTCTTCCCCCAGCTCCAGAAAGCAGGGGTAACACTAGAGCATTGTTCCCCATTTCCTGCTACCCTCTCTGGGATCAGAAAACCCTCTCTCACCCTCTCTGGACCCCACACTCGCATCCCTACCACCAGTGAGTTAATGCTGCATTTTGTGTCGATTTTACGTAACATGGAGTATATTTTATGACTAAGCCGTGTAATACATTACACGCAGCTGTGGGGCCTGCTGGAGGGTATCTGGGAAAGATCATGCTTAGATGTGTAGTGGGGGTACAGTTATGCTTAGATGTTGATGCTATGGCTTGAGTATAGTCGCTTTGCATCAGGCATTTTGTCAGCCACAGGGTATTAAAGCAAAGGTATGTAAGCAATTACTGGCACAGTATAGTAAACCACACCTTGGACAGTGCTGTCATGCACAAGTGCACGAATAATAATCCAGATGCGCCTTAAGAAGGACTACAGCTTGGCTGCCCCTTGAAGAACGTCTTCTCATTTTCCATGATTTTCCTTCAGACAAGTACAAACACGAAACAGACGTGAAGTAACTGGTAAAATATCAGAGAGACTGCTGACTCCAGCGCTGATCTAGATCTGAGCTAATGACCCCTGATCTAGGACAGGCCTGCTGGACCTTACCAACTACAAAAAACTGCACATCACGCTTCATAAGAAAACCACAAAGCTGGACTCTTCAACCTTGGACATGACTATGCGGTGCGTGGTCCAGTCAGACGTTTTGATTTCTGTAATGCCTCAGTGTCTGTTTGAATGGTCCAAATCGTGTCATTAACCACCACGCGAGAAACGGCAAAATCGGTCTCAGGTTAGAATGAAACAAGCGCCTCATTTCCTGTAACTGCGCTTTGCACAAAGCAGGCTCTGGGTGCTTTTATCAAGGGTCAGCCACCCCCTCCCAAGTACAAACCACCATGACAGAAACCGTAAAACTGGCCCTGGATCAGTCCTGTCTGCTTCATGTACGTTTAAAATGCATGGCAGTGGGGGAAAGCCTCTCATTAGCTGCCTGATTCATGGCACACACAAACACCATGGAGCAGGAGGGAAAAACCCCACACCCTGCATGCCCTCTCCGTCACGCTCCGGAGGCAACTGTTAAAGAATCATTAAGAGCAAACACCAACCGTGACGCTAACCAATTTCTGACTCAAGGCTTCAAATTGCATGCAGAACTCCTTAACTCAAAACCTAGATCGTTTACAAAGATTCAGGATTAGTGAACGTTGGCCTGAGAGGAAAAGTGGACGAAGGGGGAGGGAGAGAGGGAGCAAGAGGGGAAAGATGTAGAGGAGGCCTTGCCTCAGAGCAAGGTCACTTAAACTTGCCCCCTGAGAAACCACTTCTCCAGCTGGCTCAGAACGGAACATGTCCTGGCTGGATTTGCTACAGCAGAGGCCCACAGCAAATATCCTTATCCAATCCCCATTGAACGGGTCAAGAATGACCGTTGACCTAGTTTTGACGTTCGGCCCCAAATGAATTGTTTCCTCGTTAACCATCCCTTTGCTCCCGTTCCTTATAGTTACTGGGGATTTCCCAGTTGCTCCGGGCGAACCAGTTCAGGTAGTTCAGCAAAACAGTGAGACTGGGGAATAATTAGTACTCACACAGAGACTGGGACAGTCATAGAATGCAGCCCCACTTAATAGCTCTGGGTAGAAAAGAGCAGGGCATTAGTGGACCAAACGCCTAACAATGATGTTACATTCAAAAGGAATTTAAACGAGCCAACTAATGGTCTTTGTTTAAAGTTTCTCCTTATCATTAGGAGATGCAAAGTTCAAATCCCAGTGAAACCAGGAGTCCAAGCGAGAGCAAATGGTCTCATTTAATTGGTTGCAGTGATGCAGAGTAGGTCTTTTACCAATTTTGTAGTTGTGATTTAAATGCAGCTTTTTTCAAATTAAGCCTTTTAACGTAAGGATCATTTAAAGGTAATTCATTATCTTTCAATTAAGCTCCAGGACTTTTTGAGCTAAGCTGTCCAGTCTATTTTGTGGACTGAAACAATGAATATAGTAAGCCAGTCTGCCAGCTTTGTTATCAGGTCAAATTCCTGTGCTTCAAACGTATTAAAACTTTTTTTTAATGATATATTTTGATGTAAAAAAAAAAAGACTACTGCACAGTACACACACTGGTGTAGATTGTTCCAACTTGTCAGACCTCAAAAAAACACGTCAGTAAGGCAATTTAATCTTCACTTCGATTTACCCGTTGGCAGGTTAAGAGTCAGGGAGTAACGGAGGAACTGCGATGCCTTGGATTGCTCAATGCCCTGGACAAAAACAGGGACATCCCAGAAGACTTGGCCCAGCTGTTTGGAGAACCCTGCATCAAACTGGCTGAGGGCATCAAGGCCTACATTTCCAAGGTGAGTCCACGTCATGGAAATACTTAAGACATGCATTTTAGTTCTATTATGCAACACCACTGTGTGCCCTTTCTGCCGAAGCCTGCATCATCGCAATCTTTAAAAAACGGATTGTTCCGCTCCACACTTAGACAGAATCAGCAGACAGTTTGTAAGTGTCTCGCTGCAAGAGATAGCTTGTTGTTAGCAGTCATGTGTTCAGGCATGCCATACAGACCTTTTCGCGCTGAAAAAGCGGTTTGGTGACTCACGCGGTGCTTTAAGCCATATCATTCCTGTGTCTGCTCTACTCTGCACTAAGTTGAGTGAGTCACCAGCTTGTCCTTCTTAAGAACCGCTCGACTAGCCATAAGCTGCAACTTTAAGGAAAGTGCTTGGACTTCCCCTGCCACAATTGCATTGCCATGTGTTTCCAGCTGTTATCTCCACACAAATTCAGAAACTTTTTTTTGTGCCGAAACCAGCGGCTTGGGTGTGTTTTCTTGTGTGTGAATGGATCGAATTCAGTGACGTTGCCGAAAAGCCTGGACCCACAGTTATTAGTATAAACAAGACTTTTTGGACGTTTTGTGCTCTTAGAAAAGCCTTTTATTTAGCTTCATAAATCAGTTTGTGGGCGAGGAGATGAAAGGTTTGGCTCCGTTTAGCATTTCAGAATAATGTTTGAGTTGGAGTCGTAGTAAAGTAAAAGTTACAAGTTTCAGATTTTTAACAGAGAATATTAACTGCTAATATAAACTGAACGCTCAACACTCAGGTTCGTGTTTACAATGGTCACTTCTTCGGTCTGAAGACTAGGTTTAGTAATAAACAATGATGTGACAGCTTTCTTTTTCACACTTTTGGTAGAAGCACATATGGTGTTGCAGGTTTGTGAAGAACAGCGTTGAGATCTAAACATTTTAAAAGACACAACTGCCAGATTGAACCATTGCTATATCCGTTGGAAAAATGCTTTCCCATGACAACATTACATTACATAGTTGTCTCTAGAATGAATGTTTTTAGTTAAAATAAAGGAAGCACCCTTCTGATGGAGCATCATGAATGTGGGAGGAAAATCTACTCAGGGGTGATCTTTAGGAACTGGCTTCAAATCTTCATTAAAATGGAGAGACTTGATAGGACTAGGGCTAGTTGGCAAGGTAGCTGGATATTTACCTGTCAGTGTATCATGATACAATTTTGCTTAACTTCTCTGGCTGATGTAGTAAAACCATAATCTCTGGTGTCCATGCTGTGCTGAATAAAGACCGAATCCCTCGTTTCTTTTTCAGATATAAATTTGACGACCGTGTTTACATACATGTGGCATTAGCCGTTTCAAATGCCCACAAGTATTGAGCCCAAGCGGATAAATGTTTTTAGTCCATTTGTGCAGCACCCCGCTGTTCACCTCAGCCCAACAGCTCCATTTCAGCATACTTGGAGACTTCAGAAGCACGTCACCCCTCCCAGTCTGTTTTTTTACTGATATACGCAGCCGGCCACGCAGAGCGTCAAATCTTTCACTACTAATTGAATGAGGCTGCAAACAATTTATTGGGGCTGGGAGTATGAGGCATTTGGCTGTTAATTCAAAACACATGTGCCACTTCTGAGAGACATGGATGCAATTATGGTCCACTAAGGAATTCCCGGATCGAGTTGGGGTCAGTCACTGGAAAAAAAAAAAGCTATGAGGACACAGATCTGTCGTTGTCCCAGCATGGAGAGGAAGATGGGTCAGATCATATATAGGCATGGATCCCCATATAGGAGATAAATAGAATAATATACTGTGTGAGAGTGCGCTGTGTTTGCGTGTCTGTGAGAGTCAGTGAGTGAGATCTGGATTTAGATAGAGAGAAGAAGACACTGTACGCCGCACATGAACCGAGAAGCAGGTCCAGCCAGCAGTGACGAGGAGAGTGGCAGCGAGAGAGATCGAGAGAGCAAGTGACTGAGTAAGAGAGAGAGAGCTCAAGTGAAGGTGAGAGCTAGAGAGGGAGGGAGTGACGATAGAGCGAAGGAGCAAGAGAGAGCATGTGAGAAGTGGAAAGAGAAGACGAAGAATAAGGCAAAGAGGATAGACACACACACAGATAGAGAGAGAGAGAGAGAGAGAGAGAGAGAGAGAGAGTAGGACCATGAGATGCAGGAAGAGAAAAAAGAGGAGGATATCTATATATATATATATGTATACACACATACATACACAAACACACTCATACACACAGGGAGGGAGGGAAGAGAGAAGTTGAAGGAAAAGGAGTGATGAAAGAGAAAAAGAACTGTTAGAGCCAGAGAAAGAGAACAAGTTTGGGGAACACAGGAAACAGAAAACAAAAGAGTGAAAGAGAGAGAGAGAGAGCAAACAAGTGAGGGTGAGAAAGGGAGAGAGAGTAGTTTATTAAGTGTAGGCATTCAGAATGTTGAGATTGCCAGCACACCTGGTAGTTATTACTGAAAAATGAAAAAAACCTTGCTCCTACATATTACTAACTATAGCTGGTTGGAGAACATATAAAAGGGGCAGCAGGGAGGTGTTGTTCTAATGTCCCTTAAACCCAGCTCACACATACACACACACACACATACATGTGTTCACGGTGGACTGGGCCACTGTTGCTCTCTTGCTTGCCGTGGCCTTCGGGGGTCTTTGATGTAAGACCAGGCAGAGCGAGATCAGATTTGGTCAGCCAAAGTCATATCCAGCGAGAGTTCAGTTCACAGTTTATACGTTTAACAGACGCCTCTGTCTGTGGAGACTTACACAAGCAAGGGCAGCGATAGGCCAGTGGAAGTGAGCGCTCTTTCAGACAGGAGGGAGAGAGGAGCGAGGCGAATTGCAGCGCGGCTGGAACCGAGATAACATCAGCATTCCAGCGCCAGTAAATATCATACGAAATAACTCTACCTGAGAGAGGGAGACGGGGCACAGGAGGACCTGCCAAAGCCGTCCCAAAATCCCTAAATCCAGGCTCAATTTCCTTCCCTTCTCAATGGGACTTTTTGTCCCCCTGTCGCTGTCCCACGTCCATCTCGGATTCACCTAATGACTCATTAAATCAGGGAGCAAGCATTTTGTCCTCAGGCATAACCAGCTTAGAAGCAACATTGAAGGACTGCCACAGATATAAAACCCAGAGCAGCACATTCGGTCTTTCATTTATTACATAAGTAAGGGTGGCTGATGTGCCACAACGTTTCGTTTTTCTAATGAAAACAATAAACACAAAAAGGAAAAGAGACTAAATTCACTAGTAAAAGTGTAGAAAAAACATTTTAAAAACAATTGCGTTTATGAAAATTAAACAGGTTTTTGTATAAATGTGTGCAGTTTTTTATGCATTTATTACAGTTCTATCATAATCTCCTGAACACATTAATCACCTAGAAAGCTGACCACAATTGTTTAAACTGTTGGCAGCTGTTTTACAGAGATATTAGCTTTTGCCATCATAAGTTTGTTGAAAGAAACCTAATGTACAATAAAAATGTGTTTTCAGTGGCGTTGGTTCAAGGACATGTAAGAAAGTAGATAATGAACTAATTGATACACGTCAGGAGAATAAAGCTAAACTTCTGACTGGTGGTGTAACACCTTTAGTGGACAGTGATGTGTAATGTGTATATGAGCATGATTGACGCCAGTACACAGAAAAATGTAAAATAAAAAGCGCTCATTTTTCCTGTTATATTAAGCAACATAAGGACATACGTAGTGTACTCATACACGACCACAAAATCCGTCAGCCTTAGTCCAGTGCAAATGCAACACAAAGCATATCCCTCCATCCCTGTACCCCACGGGCCGTGTTAGAATGATACGGTGGTTCAGACAACATGTATTCAATGTAATGAAAATAAGAGGGAAACGTTTATTTTCCTTGTTTGTTTCAAATGATGAAGGGCAAGAAATGAGCTCACAGCGAGGGAGAATGTGCATGAGGCCTGAATACATGTAAACAAGACGCTTGGCGGGGGGGTTCAAAGTTAAAGACAACTGGGTGGAAAAAAAGGGAAAATAAGGAAAAAAGAGCAGAAGTTAATAAAGCGATGGAGCCTGGGCCGGCTAGCGGTCTCATGTTGCTCCGCTGCAGAGCATGATGGCTCACCTCCTGCCAAAAATGTGCAAAGGACTCGGAGCTGGTATTACTTAGAGTCAGATTTCACCAGCCCACCACAGTGACCTTCTGAGAGAGATGGAGAGACAGAGAGAGAGAGAGAGACAGAGAGAGCTCTGAGAGAGAGAGAGAGAGAGAGAGACAGAGAGACAGAGAGAGCTCTGAGAGACAGCAATGTGGTTTTCTCTGCTACCAGGATTGAAGACCAGACTGTCACATCTGTAATGCTTCTCATTCAGTGCTGAAAAGTCAAGGAGCAGTAAGTTTAAGGGAACAGGGTGAACAGGTAATAGATGAGGAGCAGGCGTGGGTCACACCACTGATTTATTTTTCAGTTCAGTACCAAGTACTTTACTACCAAAGCCAGGATCCCAGTACTGACATTTTAAAAAACAAATAAAAGGGAAACGTGTCATTTGTGTCAACTTATGTTACACCAGTTTTCATTATTATTACCCTTTTGTAGATCCCCCACTCTTAAGCACCACAGGTCAAACGACGTGTTTTTGTTCATTTTCTAAGTGAAAAAAGTATCTCTGCAGAGAACACACTTTTACACATTTTAATGCATAATTGATTTACTGTTTGTTTACTGAATTTCACATATTTGGAAACAATGAAACATAAAATGTGGTCTGGGAAAAAGTTATGGCATATTTAATATTATGTTTTGTTTTGCTTCCAGTGTGTTCATCTCAGCAAATAAGTGGAAACTGTGCTGTCAAATCTGCAGAAAAAAGTCGTATTTAAGTGTGTTCTCTGGAGAGGGTTACTCTTCAATCGACAAAACATTTGTCTTGGGATGTTCAAACATGTGAATAAGGGTGTGCACTAGAAATGGGAGATATTGCAAAAATATGAATAACATTTTAAAGTTAAATCATTTTGATGACACACAGTGTTTGGTTTTTCTCAGGTTTGGTAAATTGGGGCAGATTAAAGAGTCTCGGGTTAATATAGAGCCCACCTTTAAAACCTATGAACAAATAAAAACTGTGGATACAAACTGCTCTGCACTAAACCTGACAGAACTAATTATGCTCTTGTTGTAATGAAACATGCACTTGCTCAGTGTTCGTCAAGGACTGATGTGAACCGTATGCTCAGAAAAACATACTGCCACATCACTGATCACAATAGTATGTCAATAAGTGTTGTCAAATTGCCCACCCCTAATAAATAGTGATATAGGTTATTTGATATAAGCCCTGTTATTTGGGTTTTTTTTTCCTTTTTGCTCTTTTCATGATGAACAATACAAATGGTCCAAACTGGTTTGTAACAAACCATAAAAGATTATTAACATTTTAATGGGAATACTTAGTTGTGCCAGCACCAATATGTATCAGAATCAGGAAAACGTTTATGTAATGACTGCAAAGACACAGAGACGAACAATATAACGTCTAAATAAAGAAGAGAAAAGCTCAGTATGAAAATCCAGTGCTATATACAGAAATGCTTGGTATGAATTCTATATATAAGGAACACAGTTGAGCGAAAGTCTACTGACACAAAGGGTAGTTTGGAGTAGGGTAGTGGAATTAAATAACAAAATAACTTTGCTTTGCACTGCATCTGTGTGACTGTGTGTGAGGAGCGAAGAAAGAGAGCATAAGGGAAAGTAGGTCCGATCATTTTAACCTCACTTTTACTGTATCAGATGTACAGTCCGGTTCAACTCATTGGTCGTTAAGTCGCCCCTTAATAAAGAGAGCACAGCTCCTCAACTCTGCCCCTTTTATACCCAGCATCCAGCGTGAGAGCAGCACCAGAGTGCCTCTGCTGAAGTGAAACAGAGCAGGACGAAGGGATTGGGCCTCAGCCTGAAGCCAAGAATGCCAGGAAACTGCACCGACCCAAACACACAATATGTGTATACACAGGCATATGTGTGTGAGAAACAAGGATGTCCAGGACAAGCTGCTTTAATCTCTGTTTGTGTACGTAGTGCATTAGTGTGGGTGTATGTGTGTGTGAACTTTGCAACTCACGTGCTAATGTGTGTGTTTGTGCAGCGTGGAAGCGTCGCCGGTCTCAGATGTGCCAGTGCATCGGCTCATCGTACGGTGCAAAGTCTGGCTGTTTAAGATTTATCTCTGACTTACTAAGTGTCTTCTTAAAGCACAGCAACGGTGACTTATTAATGCCCCTCCTAGAAGAGTAAAGCTCTGTGGAGAAGGTTTAGTGCTGCAGAATAAAACTTTGTCTCCCCCAACCACACACTCATAGTACAGTACTGGATAGCCATATCTGCTAGACTCAGCTGGGGAAGAGGCTAATAGCTTTTCTAATGATGTGTGTCTGTGTGTGTGGGTCTGTGTGTGTGCGTGTGTGTGTGTCTGTTTGTGTGTGTGTGTGTGTATGTTTGTGGTTTGAAATTATTCTCAAACATTTAAAGACTTATATAAAACACAAATTATTCAATATATAATAATGTCATTTTATATGTAGATATTTATCATCACTTCTGGAACAAATCCTGTGACTTTCACTTCTTCACATTATTGTTAAAAAGTGTGAACATTTCAATATGTTACAGACCAATAGAAATGAACCAAAAATAAAATAATAACTTCAAATGGTTTATCTCCTCCTGTAAAGAGAGATGAGGTTTTGTTCAGACAGCGGCGAAATCATACAACTCCGTCTTGACAAAGTATAAAAGTGTGTGTGTGTGTGTGTGTGTGCGTGTGCTCATCCTGTTTGTTATGTAGAAGAAATGCTGCCCTGTGCTTCTGCCTCTCGCTTGGCTCTCTCTCACTTTGGAGTTAAAGGTTTAATGCTGTATTTGTTTACTGTTCTTGTTGAGGTGCATTTATAGTTGCTGCCTTCATCCTTTGGAGCTTCTGCAGTAAGGGCCTTTTTCTCCACACAAACACACACACACACACACACACACACACATCCCTAGACCAAAAAAAAATCCCCGTTGTCTGTGTAATTTCCTCTAAAGCTTGGCTCAGTCCGACTCCACAAAACCTGAACTAAGAGGTGCTTTAAAAAGTCCTATGAGTTTCAACCGAGGCAGTACGGATATATTGTGCAGAAAGTCCTGCCATTTGGAAAAGCTGGTCGTATTAAGACATAGAGAAAGCCAAGATTATTCAACTGACTGTGTGATTTACACAGTGCCGTATAACATTATGAAATCATTTGGGAAGTAAGCCAGGAGAGTGAACCTTGAGCATGTGCTTAAGGAAATTATACTCAATAGTCAACCCCTAAGACAGAAACACAAACTCTCTGTATCTCTCTTGCTCTCTCTCTCCCTCTCTCTCTCTCTCTCCCTCTCTCTCTTTCTCACACACACACACACACACACACACACACAAAACAGCAGTGCAATTAACACAGCAGCATTACAGCAGACTGGTGTGTTCTTTGATCTGATTGACTGCAATATACAAGTATATTATTATTAGTGTTATATAAATACAGGACTTTATGAGTCAGTGGACATGAATAGCAGGGAAGCCCAGCACTGGTGAATGGGGGTGGGTTGGTGATTTCCCCACTCCAGCACACATGATTCTGCTGATCAGGTATTGTGAGTGTGTTAAACAGATACGCCAGCATTTTTCACTGTAAACTGTGCTGCATTTATACGGCTGCCGATTCCCACAGCAATAATTCTGTACTATGAAAACAACTGAAAACTTCTTGACTTAAAACCCACTTATATTGGAAGCCTCTGGGTAGTTTATGAATTCTGTGAAATATTCTATGAAAACTGTTACCCCTGACAGGTCTTGGGATGAGACAGACGAGAGAATATCGCTTTTATCCAGTTTAGGTTTACTGGAGCAGCACAGAAAAAAAAAAATAGATAAATATTACATTTGTTTTGCCTCAGGTTTTTATTTGCGGCTCCGCCTACGCTATTATACTGGCCAAACATTACCATAAATTATTTCTTCGGGAAAGCTACTCCCATATACAAGTACACATTTCAAAGGAGTTCATAAAATACACATATTTCATAAAGATCTGTTCACATGTCCAGCGGCTTCTAATATATGTTTTCTGTTCAGTTCTGAAGGCATCGGTTCCATGATAACCGACTGTACGCTATTAGGTCAGGAATGTTCCTTTAAAGCAAGGGTGTCTTCTGGAGACCAATTGTCCAGGACTGCAGTTGGGCACCCCCCACCTTCAGCTACAGAGAGGCAAGCAGGGGTCAGTCCTCCATCTCCCCTGTTGTCTCAGAGATTATGTCACATTACGGAGTGTGTGGGCGCTCTGAAGTCTGACGAATGGAGAGGCCACGAAACGCCAACATCAACAGAGTCTCCATAGCTGACTCACGCAGTGGGCTGAAGGCTAGACGGAATAAAGGAAGAGCGGGGGGATGGGTCTGCATTTGGAAGAGGGAATATAAACAGATAGGGGAAGGATGAAGCCATAAAGAAGAACTGAGATTATACTTTGCTTAAGGGAAATTGCATTCGTTTTATCAAACTCACTTAGAAACAGAGCGGAATAAGAAATATTTATATGAAGCCTATCTACAGACTTCCCATATATCCTGGGGAAACGGCAGTTACAGTAGTGAACAGATGCTGCGTAAGTCAAACTCGTGGCTACAGAGCATCAGAAGATTAGTAAATACCAAACACATGATAAAGGATCTCTCAGAGCTGTCATAAACCGACGTCTTTTGCCAAGGTACAAAGAGCTAAACATGCCGCAACTCAGAAAACATGCGCATCAGAGAGCCGGAGATGAAACGAAAGAGAAAATATATCTAGAGTAGCATGATACAAAATTCCAACTATATCTGCATAATTGATAAAAATGTGGATAATGGTAAAATAATGGTTCGTGTAAACAAGGGGACTGTGCCTTACTGACACTCTTTGCCATAAATGCCTATTGCTCATTCATTTTAGGGAAAACTTTATCTTAAAACAATCATAAAACAATGTCTCAGATGCCAAGCAGCAAATTTCCAGCCATTTTATGTAATAACCTGTGCGATAACTTTTAGAGGCAGTAAATTCTTTGCATATTTTGTTCCTACCCACTTCTGACTTTCTAGAATTGCTCTTGAATGGAACATTTCATATCAAACCTCTTAGGAAACTATGTTTATATTTAATTACGCAATTTAAATTAGGATTAGTTAAACCATTTAATTACGCGGAAATGTTGAATTCACTTTATCACTGTATAAGCTGTTAGTAGTAATAGTAGTTATAGGGCTGTCACTGTTCTGTTATATAGCCTTTCAAAGAGCCCAGAATACATCAATTGAAATAGATGAGCCTTTAAAAAGATTTTATTTAAACGAAAT
Organism: Brachypetersius altus; assembly: GCA_037974465.1. NCBI lineage: Eukaryota > Metazoa > Chordata > Actinopteri > Characiformes > Alestidae > Brachypetersius > Brachypetersius altus. Next base: position 1,135,796 of record JBBPDB010000011.1, read on the forward strand.
AACAAGATATTTCTGTAAAAATGGTCTGGTTGTCTATACCAGGTTCTGGAGGCCAATAGGAAGTTTTATCACGTATTGCTAATTAAGTTTTAGGAAGGTACATTTTTACACAATTATGTTTTTAAACCAGATTTTATCAAGTAAATGTAACAGCCCTAGTTGCCTGTCTCTGTGGTTAGTGTGAATCATCTTGTGGGACTGAGAGACGGGAAAGAAAAGAGTCTCCAGTCCACCTTGAGGGAACTGCCGCACTACATGTTCTCAAGCTACTAAGTATCTTCTTGAAATGCGATAGGCTGAGAGGAAATTCTTTAGATCTTGGATGGTGTTTTTGAATGTTGCTTTTCTAGTTGCACTCCCTTTTTGTTTTCCCACCATTGTGTGGACGGTCAAGACAAGTCATTTGACACCAGCGCACACAGATCCGTGCGTGTTTCAGAAACACATGTTTCACTGCATTACGTCATACGTCATGGCCGGCAGAACTCTCGTTCCATAAGCTCGTTTACTGACAACCACAAAAAAGTAACTCTCATACTTTCTTGTACTCATAACCGGAAATGGACATTTATGTTCAAACATAATGTGAAATTTCCCATTCAGCCATATATTTAAGTCATTAAGCTTTTGATTACTTTAATCGGATGTCTTAGGGCAGAGTTACAACAAAGTAAGTCTGGGCTTGGACAGGCCTCAAGGCACTAGAGGAAACCCATTATGCGGAGGGTTGCTGGTTCAAATCTCGGTCAGTGTGACAGGGACAAATGAAGTGGATGCTGGAGGGCGACTGGTTTAAATATGCCAGTCACAGGTTACTGCAAATTCGCCCCCAAGCAAGGCAGCCCAACCCCCTAAACTATTTCCAGCAAATCCAAACTATATCAGGCCCCAGTTTCCCAGAACCAGCTGCCAGGTGGTGCTTAGAAATACTGTGGAGGGTTATGTGCATTGTTTAAAGGGCCCGTTTCACGAAGAAGCACAATTTTCTACCTTTTCAAATACAGGTACATTACAGGTGGCAGTAACAAAAACAGAACATTTAAATTTTGGGTTTAAATGACACAAATTTAAGTGGACGTCTGGAAAACTTTTGAGTAAATAATGTATGAGTGAAATGTATGATATAGGCCCCTTAGGATATAAAAATAAGGAGGAGTATCGTTCCTACTGTCTAAAAGACTTCAACATACAACTCTGTGCTGTCGGAGATAAAGCCCAAGTATAAACCATAAAGGAGCATGTGTGAGAGACATGAGACAGAAGGTTACAGAGGAATAAAAAAACACTCAGGGAACTGAAACATATTATATTAGGTTACATAAAACCACCTGCCATAATGGAAACGCAAGGAGTGCAGATAAAATATCTTCAGACAGTTTATGATTACTGAGAATCTGCTGAGTCATTCAGTTCTAACAGGATGGTTTTTTGCTTGTCACAGGTCACAGAGAATATAATCTCCAAACACACATTACAGGGTAAGTGTCCAACTACTGCATGCGATCATTAGGAGGGGGAAACATTAGAGGCCCCACGTTACAATACTACTGCAATACTTATACCATGATGTGACTCGGTTGCAGTGGGGTTATCCATTACACTACCCAACCTTTCCTACCAGTGACAGCCCCAGTGAGAGAAACTTTGCTCTCAGCTTGACTTCACAAGCAGCATTAGTTTGCAAGTGGGCTTAATAGATTTAAAAAGTGTTAATAATTAAATTTAAAAAATAACTGATATCACGTTAAAGTGTTTGAACCCTGTCCTGATTTTGCTCTGTCTTGCCCAGAAGCAAGAACCATGCCTCGCACTTACAACACAACAGGGTCAAAGTTTGTAACACAGAGGCCTTCAGCCCACCTTACCCTCAGCAGCCTCCAAGGTAAGTTCTTTTTTACCTCTATTTATTAAGTATCTTTTATTTTCTGTGAAGGGTTGTGTCATACTTACAAAATACTAAGATAGCGGTTGTAGTGCTACATTTTCCACATGGGTTTTGTAAATAAAAGAGTTTGACGTGGTGTGGAAACATCCATGCAGTCCTCATATAGAAAACAAGCTACAAAAACAGCCTGTTTGGATTTCAGGGTTTTGGAATGTCACAAAAAAAACCAATGCATTTTCACCTGTTCCGCCCTCCACAGTTTAGTCTCGCCCGATCATTTCGAAGCTTTAAGTAGTGTTTTGGCCTGGACTGCTTTTTGAATGAAGCACAATGAAAGCCAGACCCAACAGAGATTATTTACATATGTCGGCCTTAAAGGTACAGTAGGAAAAACAGCCTATTAAGTTATGTGGGGACAAGAGAGGTTGGGAAATGGTCCTGTAAGAATGAATAATGTTTTGAGACATAAAACCGAACCAAAATCATATGTGGACCCCACTGGACCTCAGAGATTGGAATATCAGTTAAATCTAAACATCTGTTTGATGCCGATATTATTCTGATATCCTTATCCATATTTTTCAAAGCTAATATTGCAATCTTTTTAACATGCAACATATTGTGTAGGCCTAATTCTGTGTGCCCTAATGAGGAGGAGGCAAGCGTTTTGTCTCAGTAGGTTTCATTACTTTATAAATAGGTGTATAATAAAAGTATTAAATGGAAATAAAATAGAAATACATCTAAACGATGTAGCTATGATGCAAGAGTGAAGTCTAATCAGGTAGTTTATATAATAAAGAAGATGTAATAGGTGACCTATGCAACCAGGAAAAGCATAAAAAATAGAAAGGTGAGCCAAACTGGCTGTGTTTATACACTGTGAGTCACAAGTGCGATCATTAAACCAGAGAGCAGTCCAAAGCGAGCTGCGCTTTCTGTCTCCTCCAGCACTTTCCTGGTTGATTTTGAACAGATGCACCATAATTCAAAAACATGATTACAGAGCATCAGCAGATTGCTATATACCGTACAGTGTAATGACAGATCATTCACATGTCATAAACTAGTGTATTCAGCCAAAGTACAAAGAGCTGAAACGCCGCAGTCCGTAGTGTTTATACCACTGAGTCGAGGTTGAAAAAAATCTACACATCTGCAGCTCATCTGTGGCCCTCTCTTTACGTCCATGTCAGCCTGGAGAACGGACACATTAGAGTGTAGGAATATTAATCAAAAGGGCAGAGCTTATCTGATCTATAGATCTTCTCTGAGGAATGTGACTCCTTATGTTTGTGTAGCCTCCCACCAGACCCTCTTCTGTCCCCCCACACCACTCGTCTCTTCTCCTCGTTTGTGCAGGGCATTTTTTTTTTCTGACTCCCGACAGATCCATACCTTCCCTCTGCCACTCATCAGTAATCCATACAGCTTCCTTTTCTCATCCCAATCTGCTCTCCTTATCTGCCTGACATGCTTCTGGTTTTTTTTTCACTTCTACCTACATTCCACTCCCTCAAAGTTTGCTTTTTTAGTTTGGCACTGGAATTATGGGGTTAATGTAGCTAACAATTAATGGAAGCATATAGCACTGTGCACGCCTAATCCATCAAGCTGTCTAGTGGACTTCTTCATGTGGTTTCTTCCACTGGGTATAATATATATATTTATATAGGGCGTAGAATAAACATGTTTGGTTCCTTTAAGCAATTGTCTATAAAAAACAGCCCCCAGATGGTCTACATTTACAAATGTAGGACTCATTTCTAGAATCTTTGCATTGTGCATACAGTAATTCTCAAACCTGCCCTCAGGGTCTGCCGGTTTTTGAACCAATGGAGGAAAAAAGCAAAAACCTGGACCATCTGAGGACCTGTTTATTTCAAAAAGGTTCCTCACACTCACACATCTCCTTTACAAAAAGGGTTCACTAAAGAACCATCCTTAGAAAGACTCTTTAGAGAACCAAAAATGAGGTTTTCTGTGAAATCGTCCAACCCTTGTTAGCATTACTGTAACATCTTTGTGTTAGCATTATTTTTATGGATTATTTTTAAAGACTGAATTATGTCCACATTTTTATTAGTTTTTATAGATGACTGTGTCCTGTAGCTACTGAAACCCCATAAGCAAGTCTTTCTTAATGATATAACATTTCCATGACGTTTGACGCTGAATGATTTAGGCGAGTTACTTGATGCTAATTACGTATGGCAGCGTTCTTGTACATCCAGAGCTAAATTACAGAAGCTTCAAACTTCAAAAACAAACCTTTTTTGGCTGATTGAGTTAAATGTAAACTACTTATCTCTCTCTGTTTCTCTCTGGCCCTTCAGGTACAGCCCCTCTGTATCCCAACCCCCAGCCAGACCTACACCAGTCCTGCCGGCACCCTGTGCGCTCCTGGGGCAACCAGAGTTTCGGGGCCCATCTCCACAACATGACGCTGTCTAACGGGCGTCTGCGCGTCCCCCAGGACGGCCGCTACTACCTGTACGCCCAGGTGTACTTCCGCTACCCGTCACCTAGCGAGGGTGAGCAGCAGAGCACCAGCCACCAGCTGGTCCAGTGTATCTACAAGAAGACGTCCTACTTGAGGCCCATCCAGCTGCTTAAGGGTGTGGGCACCAAATGTTGGGCACCGGACGCTGAGTACGCCCTGCATTCCGTGTACCAGGGGGGTCTGTTTGAGCTCCGCGCCGGGGACGAGGTTTTCGTCTCCGTTTCCTCTCCATCCATGGTGCATGGGGAGGACTCCTCCAGCTACTTTGGCGCTTTCCGTCTAGACCTGTGAGGAGTAAATTAAAAAGACTACACCAAGACTACATTACCCATAAGGCACTGGGAGGATTCTTTTCTTTTTAAGTTGCTGGGCCCCATGACCCTGTGAGATGGATTAAACATGGCTTTGTTTGTTTTTCTTCGATTGATCAAGATTTCTTCTATATATTTGGCGTGCGCGCGTGAAGGAAGTGGTCTGGAAGACTTTCGGACATGGTTTATTCTTTTTTTTAAAGGCGGAAGAATGTATGTATATTTCTAAAACCACATCAAAGATGTGGATCTTGGAAACGGTAGCAAAAACGGCAAGGACAGCAAGCATGGCCAGGACTTCGCAAGGCTGCATCTGTGCCAATCGTGTACACGTCTGATGTTCCAGGGCGAAGAGGGACTCTTTTTTTTATCTTCAACTGAAGTGCGCCGTCAGGGTACATCGGATTTAACACATTTTTTTAAAAGGATAGAGATGTGAAACGAGAGGGGGTCGACAGGCGGAATGTGGAGGAAAGAGGAGAGGCGTTCAGCCTCACACAGCTCTGGAAGTCAGCTACAGAGGATTAATTTTCCCTGGCCAGTCCAACCAGTGGAGCAGCATGCTGTCACAGATACATGCCTGAGGACAAATACCACATAACCACCTACAAGAACATCTTAATAAACTAATTCCACAGGTTTTTCAAAAGTGCAGTTCAGTTGTTGAGATGTAAGCAAAGTCATTCAGTGCAGTTTGGTGTGAAATGGTGCATTGTTGAGAAACTTCCGTGGTGGCGATGGGAACCAGGGATTGTGTTGTCTCCATTGCAAACAGAGACATATTACATACAAATAGGCATTTTATTTATCGTCCAAATGTCTAGTGGACCTTCATGTGTTCATATATAATTTTGAGAGTGGTACTGAAAGTACTGGCAAACATTTCTTTTGAGTCTGTTTGGCCTTACAACACCCTGTGTGTACCTCTCCATCATGAATGACTTAAAAAATATGTTTGGAGCCAAGGCTTTATCTCAAAACTGTTGCAAAACAATAGGCATCAGTGAATGTTTTCATAACCATTTCATGTAATAACATCCTGTGAAGTACCTTTTAAAGGCAGTTCTGACCTGGCAAGTTCCTCCCAGAGTTCACCACTCAGAATGACTTTGTTTACATATTAACCATTTAATTCTGCGGAATTTTTTGACAAATCAGCAGGATTCCCCTTCGTGATGCCTTCTCATGTCAAGATATCACTTTCTGCAGTGCTTTTAGGACACTCAAAGGCAGAGATGTAGGTGCATGCCGGGATATGTTGATCCTTCCATTAAGTACTCACAGACTCTTGTATAAATCAAACGCACCATCGTGTTTACTTTCATGCTTCAGCACAAATCATGTACTCCCACTCTAGGCCTACTTTCTAAAAACAGGCACGCCTCACTCGCACAAATGCGCGCTCATGCCCTCACACAACCGGTTCTTGGTCATCTGTGATAAACAGAGGGAAAAAAACACTCGCTCCTCGGTCCATGCGGTCAAAGTTGTATGAAAGGCTAAACAAACCAGGCGTCGCTGAGTTTAAATGTCACACATCCACTGTCTTTTAATGCTTTGTTGTTTATTTTTTCTTCCGCTACACACAAGCGCACACACAAACTCTCATTGTCGGTGGATTACACTGATGTAACCTCTCTCTCCCTGGGTTGTACCTGTGTATATATGTATATATGTGTGTGTGTGTGTGTACACACACATATATATATATATATATATATATATATAGGCAGGTTATTTAATTCTATAGTGTGCCTCATATATTTGGAGTGAATGTATAGGAGTATGTATACAATTGTCCAGTATGTGCTCCATCCACAAATGCTTTCTTTCATTGCACCTGTTGCTAGATGGGACAAGCTTTAAAGAATTAATATTATTATTCAGTTTTGTTTTGTTTGCGGTGGCCCCTGTGTATTTGGACATTTGTGTCATACCTATAAATGTGTTGTAAAAGTTAAATATGCTAGGGAACATAATGTCAAATCATAATGGCATTTATTACAGAGAACATTAATGTTGTTGGGATTCGTTCAACAGGTGGCTGGTGTATTTCAGACTATTGTTGCTTGAGTTGTTTCCTTCTGCATGTTTGCATCTAAATATTTCTGTGTTCAGGTTCCCATCAATGAACACATGCTTACTGTCAGCACTGTAAGGAAAACATCTCCTCTGATGTTTCCACTTCAGTGCTTTAAAAAACCCTGTCTGGTTGAAATTCTCCAGACTTTCTCCACACAGTTTACCTTCTGTTTAGTATTAAAGTGTTGGTCTGTAAAAAAACAAATGTCATTTTGTTAAACACTTTATGAACTAACCCAAATTACCCTAAATCTACCATTGGTTAAATGGTTAGCGTCCAGATACTGTTGGGGCCACTCTGGGTGTGACAGGTCGCACCAATAGAACAGATTAGTGCTGTGTTTTTGGTTTTCTTTTGTTTTTCTTTTTTTGCTATGTTAATAACCCAACCTGAGGCTATGCCTACACATAGATCTGAATTTCTCAGCCGATTGACATTTGCTTTGTTTAAAGGCATTTGTGGGCGGAGCATGGATAGACGGTTTTGTTTTCTGCTCAAACGAGAAATGTTAATGCAGAAATTGTGCAAGCACAGGGAACTGCAAACGAGAAGATAAATGAACAGCTAGTCAACGTCCCTGCCAATACATGCTGTTTGACGTACAAGCAAGCGAAAGAGCAGCAATAACTCTTCAGTTCGATTGGCCAAAAGCATTCATTCCAGTCACAACGGTGGCTGAACAAAAGGGCCGGTTGGACCTCACTGTAAAATGTAAATGGGTTCTTTTTCTCCCCCTCCTCACCGGACTCTGGCCTTTTAGCTTTCTCTGATAAAGCTATTCCAGTGGGGCCCGGACTAATACACAATGCACCCAGTTGGAGGTATTTGCCTTCCTTTCCTGTGGACTCTGCTATGAGCCATGCTAGACGTTGTTATAAATCACTGTCTCCATCCGTCAGCCACAGCAGTCCAGTCTGGCCCAACTTCTTGGAAAGGGCAAACGCGCGCCATCAGCAAGACATATTGTGCAACAGGCATTAATGATTAGACTCAGTGTGATGGAGAACAGCACTCAGCGCGGACGCCATCGCTATGCTGGCATGACTGTGTTACCAAGCAAGGCCGCTGGACTACGGCGTCTCGCATGAATGCAGTGCGTTCATGCCTGTTACAATAAGTGTGCCGAGTTCAGAGGATACCACACAGCTTTTGAAGAGTATGATGGATACCACTAGTGCTTTACAAGAACTGCAATCCTTTATGCCTGGTTTTGTTCACTCCCAGGACTTTTTTGAAGTTGCCTTCAAACTAAATGTTTTCACTTTGCTTTTAATGGTTTGGAATCACTTGAAAAGTATGAATATCCTGTGTTGTCCAATTTGCAGGGAACCACTAGGACGATTCAAATGCACCTACAGTCTTGAATGGTAACCCCTTTACAAACTGCTCATTTAACCCTCCTGATTCAGTTCATTGAGCCTTTAGGAGCACCACCACTTTGAGAGGTTTCAAAAGGGTTCTTGCCTTATACAGATCTTTACGTAAAGTAGAACCTACATTATCTACACTCGCTTTAAAGAGTTCCTCACATTTTCCCATTGACAAACATAGTCTAGAACTGTCCAATTAAAGGTTCTCTTAAGGGAACTTAAAGAAGTTCTTCTATGGCTTCTCTCCCATGAACCCTTTTTGACACCTCTGTTTTCAAAGAACGCATGAATCCCTGAGAGAAGGCCTTGCGTTCCAGAGAAGAGCCAGATGATACGCTAACTAGGTTCTGTCAACATACCCATAATTCCACTACAACAAACCGGAACAGCAGCCTCTAACCCCAGTTTATTTTCTCATATGATCCCTCCTGCTCTGAAATCTTAGTGCGACTCCTCAGACATTTGCGTGTGGAAATCTGGCCACGCTAGCGGGACAGGTACACAGAGGCACAGGCAGGGTTAGGGAATATTGAGCAGAATTCCAGTGGCTTAAATGGATTCCAGAAGGTCTTGCCCTCTGAACAGCAGGGAGCCAAATGTGAAAAAGATGGAAGAAAAGATGTCTTCACGCGAATGTGTATGCGTGTGTATGCGTGCGTATGTGTGCCTTTCTTTAAACATGATTGTACAAACAATGGGTGTAATGCATACGATGCCCAGTGTCGAAATAAAAACGCTGTCTGACTGTTTTTTTCCTGAGGTCAGACCGTGTTGCAGCAAAGCATTGGAAGAGTCGAATGTAGTCAGAACCCAGTGAGCAATACTGAACAAAAGGGCTATTGTTTCTCATTTTCTGCCCAGAGCTATGAAAGCGCTTTTTTGTAACCCTTTTTAAAAAAAAGTCTTTAAAATCACCAATCTGTGGGTCTGGGTTTGCCTTTGATGAAAGATAACGTGCACTGTTTACCACTGTTGTTTTCTCACTGTAAAAATGTACAAATGTCTGGCAGTTGGCCTTAAGTGTACAAAGATAAATCTCCTTGATCCTGTTTGATTTGCATTTTTGAGGGAAGTGTGTTTTTAAGTGTCATTTCTAACAATTAAAGTGCTTGTCTTCCAGCCGCGAGTCACTACTTAGTATTTGGGCGTCTAGACTTCTGTTTGTTGGCTTTAGTTATCTAGATGCCACTCATTCATATATTATGTTCTTGTTGGATTTAAAGCCCACACACGCTTCAGTCTGAAAGTTTCCCCCTTCATCCAGCGAGTGCTCCCTTCCTCTCTCGTAAGTCACCCCGACAACCCAAGCAATGAGGCACCATCAGGCTCGCTCCTGTGGGGGGTAGCAAACCCCCAGTCTCTCACACACACACTTACAGCCCACATGGACATTTAGACAATGACAGACCACACACACACATCTGACCACCTCAGGACTGACCACACATGCACGCACACACACATTCCATTTTGATTACACACACTCTGCCTCTTTGTCCATCAGACAAACACACATGTATATACACTCCCCTCATTGTCCCCAACTACAAACATGTACACCCCTGAGGCGGCTCGGGCCCGACCTCTCATACACTGACCCTGCTCCTTCATTCTCACACACACACACACACTGGCCCGTTCCATTCACCAGTCCGTCGGACAAATGTCATCTTAAACCTTGAGTGCTGTTCACTGAGGCACTCCTGTCCACAAATGTGTCCTTGTCCACCGGAATGCTCTGGAATGCCATTGGAAACCATGCGCAGCCCAGCGCAGTCCAGACCACTCAGCATCCCAGCGTGCAAGCAGCCACCTCCGTCTCCCTTGCCTATGTTTGTGCAGGCTGGGGGAAGAGTAAACACAAACAAACAAACAAGGATAAACAAACGGAGCAGAGGGGGCGGCGAGAGCAGCCAGTATAACCAAGGCTGAGTGACGGTGCCGTCATCACTTAATTGTTCCAATGTTTAGATGTTTGAGCAGCAAATGCAGTGCCCCCCCCCATCTCTTCGGTATTGTTCTTGGAGCAGCTAACAACCCTTGGGATGAGGACCTCAAGGAGCTGACACTCTCATAATGAGGCAACAATTCACAGATATATTCAGGCGCCTCACGTGTGGTTCCTGGTTTCCCATATAAATTAGTGTAGAGTCTTGTCTGTAAAACTCCAAGCGTATGATGATTAACACACACAGTTAGCCTATGCTAATTGGCATTAGGAGCTCATAGCCGATCATTCGTTTACATTTTCAAAGCAGTTAACGGCTTCACCTCAAGAGGGCAGTTGACCTGTGGGGCGTACTTCAGTGAGCATGTAATGAAGTAGCGAGGGCGCCTAGCTCACAATGTCAGAATGCGATAATGTTACTCTTCAAAAATCGCTGAAGGTCACCATGTTTATATGAGCAACACTAGGAATATTCCAGCTTTCTAATTTAAGGCATAGAAGTGAAAAAAGGAACACAAAATGTTAAACATTTACAGGTAACATTCAGGCAATTTATTAGACAAGGTTAGATAATGTTAATGAAACTCGCCAGAAAAATCACACTGACTGATGTCCAGAAATTCAATTTGGGGAGAGGGCAATTGTAGGAGAGCTACTCCTGTAGGACTATGAGCAGACATCTGTACATGTGTATGAGGGCAGTTTTTTTCATTCCTCAGTATTACTTAAATCCTTCTAAACAGGAACCTCCATCACACGATCTGATAAAACAGCGGCGCAGTGTTCAGAGTGAGTATACTAAGGAAAGTATTTAGGTAAATCCCCTTGCGTTAACCTTGCATAAAGCACCTATAGGCTAGCGTTTGAGCTCAGGCCTTAGAAGTAATCCTCTGCAGTTCAGAAAGGGCCCGGCAATTTCCTTTAAATGCTGCATATTACACACCAGCGACTAGGCCAACTTTCAATCAGCCTTGAGCAACTGACAGTTTGGGGGATTTTGTCATGAAATATGATTCAGATGTCTGTATCTGTTTTACTCTTAAATTAGTCTTTGATTGAGTAAAACCAAAAGGAGGCACGCCTGAATCCACAAATATTTGAGCTCCCGCACACACACACACACACACACACACACACACACACCACTTCCAATGTGAAATGCTTTAGATTTATTCAAAATGACCAAAGATATTTTCAAAATGATACATGCAGTCAAAAAGCATTCCATTCCAAATTCTTCAATGGTGCACAGTGTCAGTTTTGTACAAAATAAATAGTTATAAGCCCATTTTGCAGAAACCTCATCAACAGTGCCCATATTAACCTTCAAAACATTCTGCTTCTTAAACGTGTACCATGACAGTCATTTCAGTGCGCACTCTCTCAAAGTCAAGGCGATGTCAGCACTCGCCTGGAACCCAGGCCCAGCACAGTGGAGCTGGAATTAAAGCAGATGCGCCAGCTTGATGTAGCATGTCTGCACATGCTCAAACAAATGAACATTGAAATTCAGCTGATTACCATTAGGATTAGAGGTCCATTGTTTGGTATATGTTTAGGTTCAGATTAGGGAGGTGGTGAGTCTTAGGGAAAAGTTCAATTTGAGTGTTTACAGTGTAATTTAAAGACAGCGTGAGCATCAACAACGCATCAGTAGTGGAAACCCAAAAGCGTTAACAAAAGCAGTGGGTCCCAAATCTTGTCCCTGAAGTTCACCTTCCCTCCACATTCTATTCACTCCTGATCAGGTGAATAAAAGAATTGTTTGTTTTGTGACACTAACACAGACAGAGGCTCCCAGCAGCTATTCACTGTTCGGTGTATTCGATTGTCAAACTGCTCCTTTAACAAGACCTGTGCAGGAAAGTCTCCATGATTTTAAGATCAGTGAGATCTCTCCGACACTCCCGTCACTAGAGTGAATGACAAAGGTGCACCTTTCACTCAGTTGGCGGTTCCTCATGTGAGCGAAGAATATGTGCTAGCTCTTCCAGCAGCGGCCCCTTTGCTACGGCTCAGCCAGTCACTCTCGCTCCCCAGTGATGGAATGGTGAGAAAGCCCAGGCGTCTTTTCCACCAACGGCATTCAGCATTCAATTCACTTTGGCTTTTTGCTTGTTTGTCTTCCTGAGTTTGAACAGCATATTAGTTATACAAAAGCCCATTTTGGCAGGTGGTTAATAACCACAGCTGGATAAAGCACTAACTCCTACATTCTTCCACAGGGTGGTGGGAAGCATTCTGCAGATAAGGAGTGGTGGTGAGGGGGCTGTTGGGGGGGTGGGTCTGTGGCATGTCCTGTTCCAGTCAACATTTCATTCAGTCCTGGACCACGACCTTTAAGCCAATCAAGGGTTGGGTTACAGCAGAGAAGCTCATACAACTCAGTAAGCCAGCAGAAATGAGTGAGGCTCCTTCTAGCCAAGTTCTCTCTTTCTTTCTCTCTCACTCTCTCTCTCATAACCCCTGTGCCACACAGAAGGGACCTTTGTGAAAGTGATCCGGCTGCTGACCAGTGAACGAGCGCTGTTTAATTAACCTCCTCTCCGGCCTCTATCACCACACTCTCCTGTTTTCTTTAAGGGGAAATAAGGGGAGTCATTAAAAAAAAATAATCCCTCACTCCAGCACACCTCACACACACTTTCTATCAGTGTGGGCGGGGGGTGTCCTCAGTTCTATTATAATAATGCAGAATTGGCTGTTGTTGCACAGCAGGCCCGGAAATTGGCTCTCTAAGAGTGGAAGAGGGCTGGGTTTTAGTGAGGGGGGTTTAAAACAGTCGGAGAACATCCTGGCGACCGCTAGCCCAGACGAGGGTGAACAATAGTGCCTCCGACCTCCCTGCTCCAGAAACAGAGAGTGAGCATGAGAGAGAGGTGTGTGTGTGTGTGTGTGTGTGTGTGTGTGTGTGTGTGTGTGTGTGTGTGTGTGTGTGTGTGTGTGT
>JBBPDB010000011.1:1160010-1184964 GCA_037974465.1 Brachypetersius altus
TTCACCATGGTGTTCTGCAGAGTACGACCCATGTAGAACTCCAGGGAGAGGTAGTACACACGCGAGAGACAGGGGGGAGACAGAGAGTCAACTCACCATTGCTAGAGGTCATCCTCTGTTCTGCTGCAGGAAAAAAACACATCAAATGAACGGCTTCATGTGTGCCTTCACAGTCACACTGTTCTGAGTGCAGCGTGACTCCAGGAGCGGAGGCAGTAACTCAATGCCCATGTGGACAGGTTCCTGTTGCTATGCAGAGCTGCAGCTGTTGAGCTCAGCTGCAAGAGATATGGTCACCTTTCAGGCCTTATAGTATGGACAATGAGTACAGAAGGTCGGTGCTCATTCTTTTCAGTCACACATTCTACACCACTGTGCAAAAGTCTAGGACACCTGGGCAAATTATATTTTAAAATATGTTTGGCTGAGCAGTAAGTTTTAAAAGCTACTATTACAGTATATATAAATAATATGAACACAGTAAATAGTGATTTTATGTATGTCTCTGTTTGCTTAATCATTCCCAGCATTAGATGCTTAATCATTCCCAGTATTAGATCATAGTTTTCATTAAATATCTCAAATAGGAGTCTAAGACTTTTGCACAGCGCTCTGTAGAGTCATCCTATATTGCTTAACATGGTGTTGCATGAGATTTCACGAGCAGGATGAAGCCGGATGCGAGAATAAAAATGTGTATGAGTGTGATCTGACATTTGTGACTGTGCATGTGTGTGTGGGGGTGTGTGTATATATAGCTGCATTGGTGAACTCTGTAAAAAGGTTAGACCATCTGTGAGGATTCCAGCCATTCATCTTAAATGGCAACACTACAACAGAAACAGCTCTAATAGGCTTTGGTTCTCCTCCTGGAGATGGTAGTTTCTAAATCCAATTACATCTACTGTAAACTTGTATGCCTACCAACATAGGGGAAAATCAAAAAAATAACATGCGACCCTTAATACTAGTGTGCGTCTGTCTCCACTCCAGCACTGTATACAACAAACTGAGCCCTCAGACGGTTATGTAACACAGGGCCTGCTCTCTGTGATGGATCCCCCCGTGCTTTAAATAAAATCTGCAGTGATACTGGAGCTACATTCAACCTCACAAACCTCCCAAAGCACATCCAGCTCTTTACCAAACCTCTCCATGTTGTTTTGGAGCAAAGCAAAGGAATATCCTCCACTGACATCCTGACATTAGGCTTATGTAACAGGCTGGAGGGGCTATTTCAGCTCCTCCATCACATTATCAGATCACCTCCAGCTGATAGAACGCTTTTGCGCCAAAGCGCAAGACGCTTTTGCGCCAAAACGCAAGACGCTTTTGCTTATTCTAGACCACACACAGACACAGATACACAAATACACTGCGCCACAATAATGTCATTAGGCATCTTGTTGCTCTGTCCCCCTCCCCCTGCCCCTGCCCCTCTCATCCCCCCAGTCCTCTGTATACGTGCCGCAGCTGAGCTCGTACTTTGGGGTCGGTCTCGTAGTAGTGCTGCTGCGTCCTGATCCATCTGCCCACCAGGTGGTCGCGCACCGTGTGCGCCAGGGCGAAGTAGTAGTCTCGCTTGGTGGCCACATTGCGGTCCTTCACCAGGGTGAAGTGCAAGTGTCGGTTGAAGTTTGTCTTGAGGTCCGCGACGTTCTCCACCCCGGCGAGGCCGCGCACCGAGATCTGCTTCCTCTTCTCCTGGTCCGTCAGTGGCTTGGGCATGGCTGCGAGTTTTTTAACCGAGGAGAGTTGCTGCTGCGCTGCGAGAGGATGCCGGGCTACGTGACAGCGAGGACGTCCGATGCAGATGCAGAGCACCCATCCCCTCCCCTCCCGTCACCACACCATATTCCGTAAGGCCTGCCTTCTGCGCCAGGAAAAAAACTACTGTCCAATCAGACCGCACGAATGGGACTGCTTTGTCCAATTAGAGCGCACGAGTTAGACTTCTTTGTCGAATCAGACCGCACGAGTGGGACGGTCTTGTCCAATCAGAGCGCACAAGGTTGGCCCATGTTAGCCCCGCAGAAGAGATTAGCCATAAAGTTGGCCCTGACGGCCAGACATACACGATTCCAGTCGAGGAGAACAGATATTAACAAGTCCTAGTCCAGGAAGAGAAATGTTATGAATCAATCCCAACCCAGAGGGTAAGAGGTCATTAACCAGTGATGATCCAGGAGGAGAAATATTATTAATCTATCAAACCGAGAAAAACAGGTATTATTAACCAATCACAATCCAGGAGGAGCGATATTATTAACCAATCCTAGTCCAGGAGAACAGACACTACTACGGAATCATAGTCCAGGAGGATATACATTATTGACCAATCCTATTGCAGGAGGCGAGATATTAACCAATCCTAGCTCAGGAGGAGTTCCTGTTAATGTGGCTTGGAAAATGTTTGGCTGCTTAACAAGGGCGAGTCCCACCAACTGTTCTGATACATGAGAGCGGTAAGAAGTCCTATAGGAAATGTCCAAAGGGCGTGAAGGCCACAGAGTCAATTGGTCATTAAAAAGACCAAGAATTCTTCGATTTAATAAGTTGCTGTGAATCAGCTAAGAGCCTATTTGGGAACATGGCTCTGAGCATGAAACCTCAATGAAGCTAAGTACCATCACTGCCCTCGCTTATGCGAAGTAGGTCTCTTGGCATGGTTATATAAAAATATAAAGTTTTTGTCTTTGATCAGACCACCTTCTGACAAACCACCTAACTAGGTTCAGTGTAAATGATCTCTTTAGCAGAGGGGCCGGGCTTGTGTACAGCAGAGGCTGGATATAGTCGGTCAGAAGGAGAGGCAGCTGAGCTCAAGCTATGTATAGCCTGTTTGTAGTGACTATAGACCCCCAACTGTGACCGTACGTGACAAAACCACAATGAAAGGACATTCAAACTTGGGAAAACGTGCTGTGTCAACTCGGCACCTCTACACCAGCACTCGTAACCACTGACTTTTTATACAAATGTATAACTTTATTTTCTTGAAGTAAGAATACATTATCTAATATGTGCATTTCTAACTTCACTTCTATTCGGTGAAGCACGCAAGACTTGAGTGACACACTCAGAGCAAGAAAGACAAACCTTCAGACTGGCTATACAGAACGGACATCACGCAGGCATCACATCAGCAAAGCATAAAACAATCTCAGCTTTCCTTCCCTGGTTTTAAAATAACTTGTGTTGGTGCTAAAGCCAACAACTCAAAAACGTTAGACTGGTGATCCTTGGGCCACCCCTTTCTGTACACTTCATTTCTACCCACAACCCAAATAATTAATGTACTGTGAAGGGACCAACTCGTATAAAATCAAGCTCACCGCATCAAGCTAAAAGGTGGCAAGTCAGAGGAATCTCTGAGAATGTTTGTCCATTATAATATTCAAAAATGTATTCATTGCTTTAGCCATAATACAATTATCTTGCCATTTTCCTAAGATAAAGTACAATGACAAAGTTACTAAAATGTCATTTTTAATGAAAATAATAAAATGAGTGAAAGATCAATTGTTTCCTGAAAAGAAAGGAAACAGCTAAACTGCTAAATGTGGGATGGCCAACTTGCACTCTTAGCCATCCCACGTTTAGCAGATTAAGTCAAAACATTACTGATCAATACATTAGTTTATTCAGTTGAAAACACACCATGTCTGAGCTTGCAATGCTTTTAGCAAAGCAAAAAGCTCGATGGAATTATTCAGGGGGTTTCTATGGAGTTCCACAAAAACAATTATAACCCTCACAAAGCAAAGTAGGGCACAAGTGAGGGAAAGCCTGGAGAGGGAAGGTAAGAATATAAATGGGGCTGAAGTCCTTTTCACCACCACCAGTAAACTGAAGTGACTCACTTGGTCTTTCCTGCACACTTAGGCAAAAGGCATTCCAAACAGACCAATGCTACTGCCTTGAATAAAAATAAAATCACATAAGTTTGGAATCGCCAAAGCACAACATAAACAAAGAAGCTGGATATCTGAACATCTCTTACTACCTAAATTTGAAGCCATTTCAACTTTATTTAGCTGAATGTTGCATTACAAAAATATTCAAGGAAGGCAACATCTTCAACAAAAGCTCTTGAGGTTTTGGATATGATGAAAATAAAATGTTGGGTACAATTAATGTGTTATACTGCCAAAGAAAACACATGGTTTTGTATTCATGAAAGAATTTTTGCTTCATATTACATGGGTTCAATTACTGTGGCTGGAATGTCAATTTGCACTGACGTTTGGGCCAAGCATGAAATGATGACCCTCGCAAACATACACATACCATTCCTGACACATCAAAGTACAAACACAAAGAGTCTACTAACTGATCAAACACTACAATTTTAAAATCAAACAAATTAAGTTAAGTTTACAGCTTTCAACCACACCAACCTTTCCCCATTTACTTTATTCCCCAAGAAAGGGGACATTTTGAACACAATCAAGAGCTGGTCAAAGGCCAGTTGCATTAGCAATACATCAAGCAGTTACAGTCCTGTTGTCCAAGCATCGTCAATCTTCTGTGGTCGATCTCAGCCACCACGGTGATGTATTTAATTTTGGGGTGGAGGGGGTGGAGGGGCTGGGGGCATTCCGAATGGGGGCATTCCTGGGATCCCCATCATGGTGACAAAGTTGGGGTCCATGGGTGGAGGAGGCGGAGGTGGGGCATACATCATGCCTGCTGAGCCTGGAGGTGGGGGAGGGGGAGGAGGCGGTGCTCCAGGAGGCAGAGGGGGTTGAACACCTGGGGGAGGGGGCACCATTGAAGGGGTGCCCATAGGAGGTGGGGGCTGGGTGGCAGATGCTGCTGACGGTTGGGGCTGCTGCCAGGGAGGCAGGTTACCTGTGGCTGTTGAGGTTGTAGTGGTATCTGTGAGACAAAAAAACACAAAAATGAAACTAAACAAACAGGCCGTAATGGGAAATAGGCTGTAATGGGAAGACACAGTATACTCAAATGGGTACTGCATCCATTATAATGTACTTACTTTGTTGCCATGGCAGTGGGGCACTGGTGGCCATGCTGCTGGTTGGTGGAGGTGGTGGGGCCTGCTGTTGCCATGGTGGCAGAGGGCCCGATGGGGGTGGAGGTGGCTGACTGTTAGGTGGCGGTGGAGGAGGTGGCATCATACCCATAGGCGGCGGCAGCAATCCTGAAGGGAGAATTTATTTTCACAATAAATGTTGCGTCAGGACAGCTCCCCCCTCTTTGTCAATGCTGCCTTTACATCCTTCACACTACAGTTTTATTCTTATCAGTCATAAATCTGGAAGTGTTTAATGAAGAACAAATCATGTAACCAATCATAAAATCATGATTCAGTTTCTCTCACCCATTGGATGTCCAGGAGGAGCTGGGCCCTGACCCATGGGTGGAGGTGGAGGCTGCATCCAGGGAGGAGGCATGCCATTGGGGTTTGGAGGCATTGGTGGCCCTCCCATATTTGGCATGGGAGGAGGAAAGTTGTGGGGGCCACCTGGGCCATGCATGTTATGGAAGTTCCTGTTATCAGAAGGGCCCGAGTTCATCCAGGGAGGACGACTCTAAGAGAGGGAAGGCAGAATGTAAAGAGTATAAGGTAAGCAACAGCACATGAGCCAACACCAGCCTGCACTGTATTTCGGAAGCATTCATTTTTGTAAATAATTAGACTGCCCAATGTTGATTCTGATCTCAATTTGAAAAGAAATAAAACATTAGTAGTTACAAATACCTTACAAACTACAACCATGAGCATGCCGAATAAATTAATTGATTTGAGCAGCTAGCACTTCCACTGTGCAAAATCCAAGTATATTCCTGTACTCACTGGAGGAGGTTGGTTGTTGCTGGGCCCAGTTGCTCGGGGACCACTAGGTGGCGTGGAGTTGTGCCCACCACTGGAGGCAGAAACTGGAGCCTCTCCAAGCTCAGCCATTAGAGAGAGATACTCTTTATCCATACGAGCCTTATCCTGAGCCGACTGGGGTGGCTCACCTTGCCTCGGTGCATAAGAACTGTAAAAGGGGTTGGTAGCAGTTTTTAGACCATTCAAATTAAATATTTGTTATACTCTGATGCTACACAGGAGACCACTCATTGTCACATTCAAACATTCACCTGGTGAACTTGCAGTCAGAGGCAATGTGCCCAGCTCCTCCGCATTTTGTGCACAGCGTGGTGTTGGTGATGCTGCGAGGCTCAGTACTTTGCCATGGGCGCAGAATCCTGGATAGGGAAAATTTACACCACATAAACACACACTAAAAACGACCAACCTTTATATAATGGCACTTTGTGGACCTCTGCACCTCCACAGAGGGTAGCTTACTCATTGCTGAACAGGGGAAACTGGCAAGCGAAATGTAATGAAGGGACATAGCTGCTTTCAGTAAATAGGCTGCCAATTCTCACCTGTTGTCATCCTCTCTCAGAGTGCCATTGAGTCGGGCCAGCTCTCTCAGCTGCATCTTTCTAAGATCATTTTGATCCTCTGGTGTCTCAATGCCCTGCTTCAGAATATTGCGAATCTACAGAGAAACCAAAGAGTTAGAATTTGTAAAAGGACAAAAAAAAATCTCTAATGATTAAACTATACAAGGTGACATTACAATCTGATGCAGAGAAGCCCTTTCACCTGCTCTACAGCCTTCTTGACATTCTCCATGGTGTTTGCAGTGACTAGAGCATGTAGAGGCTCATCCTCCCCAGGCAGCATCTGTCCGTCCTTACGGCCCACTTTACCTTCCTTCACTGAGCCCTTCCCACGGATCATGATCTTAGCACAACATTCCTTCTCAATGTTTTTCAGCGTGTTCCCACTTTGAAACAAGGAACAAAGGCAGTCATCTTTCAATACAGTATTATTGCATTGACATTAATACACCGACACTCCATTCAGTGTAAAAAAAAAAAAAAAAAAAAAGCGCAATGAATATGTTTAAACCATTTTAAAAGCCTAACATAGAAATCTTACAGCAACTTACAGCACTGGTGATATAATACATACCGTGGTCCAATCAACAGTCCAACAAAGTTAATTTCTGGATACTCGTCCTGTGGGATCATCACCTTATCACTGACTCTGGTGGCTGGTGGCCTAAAAAACAAGAAACCCCCAAAATTAGGTAGAGTCCAAAAGCAAAGCCAGTCACAGTGTAATCACACTGCATTCTAGGTTTCTAGGCCAATCATTTGTTTCTGAGGTTTAAAAAAAAAAAAAAAAAAAAAAAGAACATACACTAATAAAAAGACAAGTACTTACTTATAGTCTGCAGGGGGCTTAAACTCTGGGTTCAGCCCAACCATCTCAGTGATGAGTGAATGTCTCTCCTCCTCCAGTTTTTTGCGAGTACGGTACTCACGTGTATTCAGCCTCTTCCCCTCACTGTTATAAATTGGCTCAGGAGAAGGGGACCTGTTAGTGTAAGGAGAAATATAGACAGGAAGATAGAAACATTAAAATAAAAACTGCCTTTGATTGGCTTCGTTTAAGGACAGGCAAATACCAGAGCAACTCACATCCCTACCCTACAGATACCTACTTATCTTTTATTTTTTGGGCGTCACTTGTAAAGTGCACAGCACACCCCAAAGTCATATCACAGCGGAGCAGAGAGAAAAAAAAAAGAGCGGGGGAAAAAGATTAACTTTGGCTGAGAGGTGAAAGAATGGAGGACTTTCATTAGGAAAACCCTAAATTGCCAAGGAAAAGTGACAGTGTGTGAGTCCCCTAAGAGAACTTGAGATGGCAGCATATGATACCTGTCTGAAGTTTAATTTTTAATCAGTTGAATTCATAGGAGGACAAAAACTGAGTAGTTCACTTTTGGAGAAGTGGGTCAACCCAACACACTTGAGCAACAGTGCCTTTCTGTGGAAACTGAGCTATTTCTTCACACCGGAGCAGGCAGACATCTGGCACAGGAAACATCATCTTTGGATGCCTGTGGCAGGTTTCACACTCCTGAGAAGGGCATTCTAGAACTGGCTCCAATCATTACCTTACCCTTGGACGCTGCTGTTATGCTGCATTACGAAGCTCTGCGCTTGAAAAGGGTTACGAGGGGGAATTTGGGTTAGAGAAAATGAATTATTAGAAAGTCAACCTTTTTTTAAAACTCTCATAAAAAAGAGAGCGGCATTGATGTTAACAGGTTCATGAGAGACAACTCAGAGGAGAAAAGTGAATTATTAAAAATAAAAAAAGGATAGAGGAAAGTCTCTCTTTTGGCTTGCAAACTCCACCGCCGACAACCTGAAACACCCCCAGAGTTTGTTTTGCGGATTGGAAGTGGGAAATCGATCATTCCTAAATCCTGGAGTGAATGGATCTTCAGAAAGAACCTTGTATTTGGCGTGCTGTGAAAACTTTGAATTAAGATTATGCTGAAGAGACTACGGCAGGAAGAGAGAGCTGGGCTTCTGGCTAGCAAAGAGATACTCTCACTTGTGCAACATTTAAATTCCTGCTTTAAGGTTAGAGGCTTATGCAAACTATGCGCAAGCCATCGTTATTAGGGTTATGGTTACTCCAAGAAAGACAGCGTCTGAGGGTTCTCCTCCAAGAAAGGTCTTCCAGTGTGGAAATCTGGAATACTGTTAGAATTCCTGGACAAAATCATGGAAGTCCCTTTATGGAAAATCATTAGTGACCTTCAGAACAACCAACAGTTCAAAGCTAAAGAGATTTTGAATTTGTAATGCTGAATTGCGATTTTAGCAAGCAGGGGCAATAAAGGGTCAATCTGTGTTAAAAAAAAAAAAAGTATGTGAAAGCTTTCAAACTTAAAAAAAGGAAATAAGTATTTCTTTAAAAAGGTTTCTTTAAACCAGCTACTTAAATCCTAAGGCTTAAAAACCACTAACAATCTTACATTTCTTTTTAAAGTCTGTCAACTGTTCCTTAGTCCACATGCAATATTTGACATGCATGCAATTACACAACAGTTCTATAAATTACTTGGGAGATTAATCATATAAATGGCATATACTGTTAGGGAGATAATTGGGGGAAAAGTAGCCAAAACTTGCACGGCTTGAAACAATTCCTTGAGCAAAAGTATGAAACACCCACCACCAGCATTTGGTAAACATTACAAAAAATCTATTCTCCATTTTAGCACATCAAAACCAAAACATCAACCCATCATAAGTTAGATGTGCTGAAATTAATTAAAATGCTAAAAAGTCCAAAACATCTAAATTATCCAAAAAATCTAAATGATCTCCTATTCATTAAAGTAATGTGATCTGACTAGATGATATATTCTATTTTTATTAATTTTAGGGAAATAAAGTAAAGGAAGCACACACACGTGTTCCTGAACTAGCAATGCAGCTGAGGAAATGCTTAGTTTAGTCTACTGCATTCAACACTAGATTTTAAATTGACAAATTCAGCATAAATACTTAAATAAACCAGCATAAATATCATGGCCCGTAAATCGTATGGTATCTGGCAGCCACAGCAAACAAAAACTGCAGTGGTGGCGAAGATAATGTAGCTTAAAAATTGCTCGAAGTAGTTTATTTATCTTGATGTGGCACTGTTAAGTCAAAAATGCTTCCTTTACTTTAATACCAACATCTTAGTTTTCAGGTGAATTACAACCAAATGTCTTGTATTTTCATATTTGCCTCCCTTTTCTTTTTACTAATATGAAGAAGAGAAGAAACATGCTTTCCAAGATAGAGAAGTGGCTGACATAGATCCATTTTCTCATTGTCTCACTAAATTAATAATCTAGTTATTGGTGGTGATTCAGAAACCTGCATCATGCATTCTATACACTGGAAAGCATGGGTTTGCTCTAGACTTTTGTATGTGTCCCTAAATGACAGACAATTATGAAAATTACTTTGGGTGGAATTCTCCTTTAAGAGCCATCATTTGGTCATGCCTTTGATTCTCCAGATAACATGTGTAAGTTGCCATGAATAGAAACGGGGGAAAAAAATACGTATTACCAAGATCTGTAACACATTTCAAAATCAAACCACAGTAACAGGTATAGAATAATATTACTGTAATTTAAAACATGTTAACGTGAAAACTGGAGAAGCAAAGATATGATTATCCCTGATTTAGCACACAGTATCCAAATATATGTCTAAAATCTGAAATCTACATAGCTTAATTTCTATGAACACAATTAACTGAGGTTTATATTCTTCTATATGTACATATACTGTGTATGAACAGGCAGTTTTTTTTTTAAACTTTGACTTCATAATTGATGAAAGAAATTGGTAAAGAAAGTGTTACTGTTGCTGGGTTTAAATGGTTATTCCGACCTGTCCTCAGGATTAACAGGGATTCCCAGGTCTCCTGTACGCAGTTTACGAGTCAGGTCTTCGATCTGCAGTTGGACTGGAAGAAATCAGGTTAGGAAAGAAAAAAAAGAAAAGAAAAAAACAAGGATGGAGAAAAATGTAGTTAGCAGAAAAAAACACCCCGAAACAAAGAGCATTTCACTTCATTGTGGCACACATTATTAAGGTTACAAATAACAAAAATATGATTAACAAAATCAAGGCGAGGTCAAGAATCATGGTCAATATTTAGGACCTTCAGTGCTACACACATGTTCTATGAGCCACATGTTTTATGCTCCTAATGAGCAGGCATCTAAAAAAAGATTAATTAGAAACCAACAGAGAAACCAAATATTACATAAAGCTAAAATAATAGAAAACAAATGTGGGAAGGGTTTCAAATAAGCAAATTCATAGACATTGCACAAAATTTCACAAAACAGTGAACAGAAGTTCACCGAAGCAGACTTCCATTAAATGCCACCAATTCGGACAATCTGACTGTATTTAAAATCCTTCAAATGGGGTTTTACCTCATGCACCTTCATCAGCAAATGCTATTACATGTTTGTGATGTGAGGCATTCTGGTATTCTGGATGGAAGACAGTTGTGTCATAAAAAGGAAGTCTGCCAGAGTAAAACAGTTTTCAAATGATATAAGGGCATAATTCCTAAAAGCTCCGTTTCACTCTGAACTGAGGGAGTCACATAGAGCATGCCAGCTTAAATATGAATGCACCAGATTTGCATCTTCACTAAGTAGGAAGCACAGGGGGAACGTTAGACTGAGAATAAGACTTGGTTTACATAATGCAAACACTGCTGATGACATAAATGGAAACTGAGGATGATTGACAGACTGCAAGTGATAACCTACAGGCCTGACAGTCTTAAAGGAATGCATTTCTGTTCTGTAAAACTGTCTTCTGTGAACAAGCAAAAAAGATGCAAAAACAAAGTAACAAATGAAGATCAAGAAGTATGTCAGTGCCACAAGTAGACATCAGGGAGAATTCATTCTTAACAACAAACTTCAACACTCGTCAATAACACAATCTGTTATTGACAGGCCACTCAAAGTGAAATTTTAGGGATGCACCAATATGGGAATTCTTTGCAGATGCTTATGCTCTTATGATGCTCACATTTATAAAATGTGAGGAAAAAAAACTGTGTGCACCTGGATGGGCATCACTGCCTCATATATTTGCACAAGCGATTGAATGGAGGGCAGTATAGGGTTAGGTGCAGCAAAATCAATTAAATGCAAACATATCAATGTTTTCGACCAGTGTTCAAGTGTTTTGCTCTTTTCTCAACAAGATAAAATGCATTAGCACACGAGCTTGAAGTATCAGAGCAAAAAAAAAAAAAAAGCACCAGTCTGACACCAGCGCATTTTTAAAAAACAATTAACTGTTGATTAAAATGATTCCTATATCCTGCACCCCCTTTCTGAAAGAAACCTTTAGGTTACAAGGACTCAATTTCCATTTCAGCATCTATAAATGTACACCCAGATACTAAACAAATAGTACTGGTCAAAGATCCTCTGGTATAGTCATTAGAGCACTTTGGGAACATCATATGTTTTCTGTAAATTAAAAGTATTCGCAGCACCGCACCCATGCATCAATTTAGTCCAGTGGCCCTAGCTGAAGGAGTGTTGATTAAGTGACTAAGGATACAGGACACCAGTGTACAAGATGCATTAGTCACATGAGGTTTGGAGTACAACTAAACCACATGCTACTTCAAAGCAAGCACCTGGCAGGAATGGGGGCACTGATCTCATTACACAGCACACTCAAACATCGGTGATGAAGATGACTGCAGTTCATGTTAGGCCTGCGTTGCCTGTTCTTTGCCCAATCTGATTAAGACATTTTACATGGTTAACATGAGCAGTGATGATATCCTGCAGCCAGAAGACAATTCACAACAAGCAGCAACATCAGAGAGACTGTGGGTACTTGTTCAGAGGTGTCTGATGGAACACAAGCCTTGACAAGAGTGCAAACAACTCACAACTATGAGAACCAGTGCCCAACATTGCAGTTTTCATGCAACTAGAACACACCCACAAAACATTGGGGTTTTATTTAACAAACTTATAAGATAACTGAAATAAGGCACCTTGTATTAGTGTACCAAGCATGCCAAGTATGATCAGACATAAAGAACTGCAAATCCACATATCTAAAGATCTTGTTTTTGTTGACAGTGTTTAAGCATGCATATTCAGTAATGTCTGAGCAACTCAGCAAACGTCTTAATAAAAGAAGTTCGGCATCCACGTCCTCTGTATGATGTGCAAGTTGTTATGAAGCAATGGGTACATAACTTGTTGGACTGAAAAACGGAAAGGGAGCTGTTTTGATGTGAAGGATGGGTATAAACCCTTTTCCTCCAAAAAATACCCAACACAAAAGATATAGTCAAGAGACAAAACATGATTCAAAATTACCTATATAAGCTCGCTCCTGTTCACGGGTAAGCCCTGGGGGGATGACTGTGGGCATGCCTGGGATCACAGTCTTCTGATCAGGGGTCTCACTGCTCCAACGGCTCTTTTTCCTTTTCTTCCCTCCATCTACCAGAGATTATCACATGATTTACATCCTTAGTCCAGAGAGCACTTTTTTTTCCTTTTTTTTTTTTACAGGATCATGGCTGGTCACAGTGTAATATCAGCTACCCCATCCTTGATGTTTCAAAATACAAAATGTCTTTAAACAGTTATTTCAAACCCTGCTCTCCCTAGCCACAGCAGGAAACATATTAGATCACAGCAGAAAATCAAGATAAAGTCACTGAACTCTGGCCTTTCATAGCATAAATGGCTTTTGTTAATTTAGTCAGTTTCCTGCCTCAAAAGCAATAAAGGCAGATTAACATTAACCAGACAATATTCTTTCTTCTGGCCAATAAAGCACAAAATAGTGATGGGCCGTTACAACTACTGGAGGTGGTTTTGACTCCAGATCAGAGAGGGAAGATTAAGAGATATGATAACCCTTGATTTGTCATACAGGTGGGAAATTAGAATAAATAAAATAAACAGAATAACAAAATAAAAGAGAATAAAACTCCAACAGAATAAAGCCTACACAAAACAGTATGATCTAAAACATACACTAAACATATAAAACAAAAATATAAATATAGACATGTGTATGTAAATGTATATCAACCTATATAAGTGTGTGTGCATGGACACATCAGATACACAAGTCTTTCAATGCCATCTGTGGAGATGGTCATTTTCAGTAGAGTTAAGTTTTTACCTGAAACATTTACTCTGATGAATCCTGCTCTTCACTATTATCGGTGTTAATTTGCAACAGCTTTGTCATTATGTTGAAGCACAATAATAAACGATATATGTTCATGTAGTATAGATCTCTACAGCCCTGCCATTAAATTACAACAAACATTAGAGCTTATGCATTCAAGAGAACAAACAGGCCTAGCAAAACTCTTAAGCCCAAAGGCCACTTCTTTTGCACACAATATTTACACACCATTTGTCACACGTGACTAAACCCCACCACAGCACAGTGTGAACAGTAAAACACTCTGCATTTAACCCACTGACCAAGTTAAGCAGCAGGCAGCCAGGAACACAACGTCTGGGAAGCAGCGTGTGGGGACAGTACCTTAGTGTGCCTCAGTCCTGGGACTCAAACTTACAACCTTCTAATCACGGGAGAAACTCCCTAACCATCAGGCCACCAGCTGCCTGAACGTTATTGTCCCCATGTTGCACCATTGTTTCTTGTCTATGCCCCCTCCCTATTGTCTTATCTTTTATTCTTTCGTTGCACAGAAAATACTAAAAGACACAAGAATATCCCCCACCATGTATACAGTTATAGCTTATCTTGTTTCATCACCCAGCAACCAGATAAAACATGCTTGCAAAAATCATGCACTTGTATCATTTTCATCATTATGTTCAGTAAAGCATTATTCTTCCTTTTTCATTCTCTTACCCCAACATCTTTTCTTGGGGTGAAGCCGGCAGCCTGGCAGTTAGGGAGTTGTTCCTGCGAGCGGAAGAGCGTGGGTTCGAATTTCAGGACTGCTACGGCACCACTGAGGTAGCCTTGAGGTTACTGCATCAGTCTTTTTCCATTCCCTTATTCTGTTAACATGTGGGAAGCTTGTGGCCACCAAAGAATCGCATTGTTCACACCGAGTGGTGTTATTTGTTCACACTTAATCTTAGGCCATCAGGATCAGAGAACTTTATTTATCCCGGAGGAAATTGTTCGATACCCGATACTATGTAGCCACGAAAAAACGTGCACCATGGGGCCTTCTGCAAGCCAAGTCAAACCATGCTTTTAGAAAGAACAGCGCTGAATTCAGTCCTAAGAAGTCTCAGTGTCCTAACAGCCTGGCTCAGTGATAAAAGTGTACTGACTGGAGAGCAGTCTCAGGTGAGGGTCTGGTTGTGTCAGAAAATTTTGGATCTTATCTTACCTCCTTGGGACGCCACTCCGACTGCGGGATTTGGAAACGAAGACCCAGCAAACTGTGGAAAAGACACAGCCGGCATGGGCGGTTGGAAGTTCTGCAGCGGGAAGGACACCGGAGGCCCTGGGGGCGTCATGAGCCCTGGACCGAGCCCTGGACCGAGCCCTGGACCAAGCCCTGGACCAAGCCCCGGACCGAGCCCCGGACCGAGCCCCGGACCGAGCCCCGGGCCGAGGCCTGGACCGAGGCCTGGACCTAGCCCTGGACCGAGCCCTGGACCGAGCCCCGCAACGGGCCCCGCGTCGAAGCCACGTTTAGCGCCAATACTTGGGTGCAGCTTCCCCAAAGGGGTGGCATTCGCTCCTGTTGCCATTTCCAAACGTTTATCTACTTATCTATCCCTTGCCAATCCTCAGACAAATTCTTTTTTTTATGAATGCTCGACAAAATTAATCCGAGCACGACGACGACACACAACCTTACAACCTCTCCCAGGAACCCGACAGTCGGTCAAGATGGCGTCCGTTGAGGTAGACAAAGGAGGTTCGGTGGCTCCGTACGCGTGTTTTAATTGGTGGTCTATGGTGTCAATCACAAAGCTCGCAAATGGCATTGGACAAACACGCGCTTTCGTTAGACTTTACTGATCTATGATTGGATGTCCCAGCGATCTATAACCGCCACTCGGTGAAAAGGCGCCTTAAATGCGATTCATGGTCTTGATTTTGCCTGGTACGTGTGGATTCGCATGTGAATCTGCTCTGCCAACTCATGTAGCGACGGCGTGAGCTTACAGATCAGATGAAAACGGGCCAGCAAGTTTCATTCAACCCTTCGACCGCATCTACTGATATCATTCGATGGTCAAATGTGGCAAGATATCGCTTATTAGTGAAGGTTAAACCAAACTAAATAACCTTACTAATGAATATGTTTACTATCTCATATATGTATATATATATATATATATATACACACACACACACACACTATTGGTACACACATCTTAATTATTGCATTAAGGGAAATGGAAACCTTAATGCTTCAGGAAGACGTTTTAGACAATGTCATGCTTCCAACTTTGTGGACACAGTTTATGGAAGGCCCTTTTAGTTCCAGGATGACTGTGACCCAGTGCAGGGCTGGACTGGGTCAAAAAATCTTACCGGGCATTTTGAACCGAGACTGGTTTGCCCTATGGCCAGTCCAGCACTAACCCCGTGTACACAACAAGCTCCATAAAGACATAGTTCGGTGTGGAAGAATCTGATGACTGGCCCGCACAGAGCTCTGGCCTCAACCCCATTCAACACCTTTGGGATAAACTGGGAACAGAGATTGCGAGTCAGGCCTTCTCATCCAACATCAGCGTCTGACATCATTAATGCTCTACAGAATGGACAAATTCCCACAGAATATCCAAAATCTTGTCCAAAGCCTTTCGTGAAGAGTAGATGTTATAGCCACTCCTTATTACCCTTTTCAATGCAATGTCATAGAACTCACTACTGGTGTAACGGTCAGGCGTCCCAAAACTTTTGTCCTTATATTGTATGTGGTGTGTGTGTCTGTGTGATCACCTTGTTTCATTTTTCACCTTTGTATATTGTTTATTGTTGCAACTACGCACTTACAGCTTCGTTCCAAACATTTGTATTTGTAATGTGACAATAAAGGTAATAATTTATCTTTCTTATGAACTCGACGGCATGGACTTGAGTCAGATGATTGTAACATGGAGAAGTTCAGGTGTCTATGGATGTTTTTTATGTAAAGGAATGGCAAGTCTGTTTCATTTTTAGCAAATCTGTTCTTTTGAACGGCTCACTTCAAACAACCAATTCAAGTGATAATTTTGGGCATGAGTGTGTATTCAAATTTGCTTTCAAAATGTCTGTATTTGCTGAAATTGTCTAAATGACACAACTCACATATTTCACAGCTTTGAGCTTATTTAAATCCTTATGAAAAAATTCCCATTATTACATTTCAACGCTCTCAGCACAGGCAGGCGAAACTAATGCTGGCAGAAAAGCAGCTATGAAGCTAAGAGGTATATCACAAAATGATGCAAAAGTATACACATTAAAATTCCTATAAATAATTCACACAGGAAGCCAAGGCCATGGTGCTCTGGAACAGGGTTTTCACTTGGAATTGTACAATTTTGAGCTTAGCACTTAGCCCTGGATGCACTTCTATGGAATCTAATGGGAGATCATCCACAACCCCATAATTTAGAAACTAGCAGTTCGTTAAGAAATGTTCACATATTGATGTCTAAACTTGTTTTTAAGATCTGGGCTTTGACTCCGCCATTCCAAGACTCTCAATTTTCAGCCAGTCCTTGGAGAATTTACTGGTATGTTTGGGTATTTGTGATGCTGCAGGTTCCAGTTCCACTTCAGCTTTAATTTTTTTATAGATGATCTGTAGAATTTGTGGTGGACTCTATGATGCTATCCTGCAGCAGGACCTGGACATGCTTGCTTAGGCTAGTCTCAGATTTTTCATCTGCTTGCTAGATGTAAATATGTAAATCAATGTAAACAGTTAAACACAAACACAAGGACACACATGGAAATACAGTAGTTTTATTGAGCACATTAATGAAACATCATGTCACTACATATCCATAACACTGCTAAAGTCCAGTTTCAGCTGAAACTGCAGAGTCGGGCCTACTTTTTGCCATGTGGTAATTTTAATACAAAGCAGTTCACCTCAGTAAAACATCACAAGAGATTTTGTAGAAATAAGAGTTTGACTCTAGACAGAACCTGTAGAAAACCATGAGCAAACACAAGCCATCTTGCACAATGAGCCGGGTGTCAATTACTTCATTATGACCCCCTAACCTGCCCCCTTCAGCTAATATGTCATTCTGGGTGAATTTCATCATCGTAGAAACTGAACATCTGCTTCAGGCTTCATTATGAAGTTGCTAATATACTTTGAACTAAATTGAACTGAACTTGCAAGGGAGTCAATACAGAAGAATAAAGCAAAAAAAAAAAAAGCCCAAAACATGAATTTAAGTACCTTAGGTTCAAAAACCTGGAGTGACAAACAATTTTCTGGACAGCATGTAGTGAAACAAAAGAAGAAACACTGCAAATAAAAGAGCAAACTAAATGGTGGTTAGTTTGCTCCTCTGAAAGACACACAATCTAAAACAACACTGTAAGCCACACAATCCCCTCGTTCATCACAGTATATATTTAAAATCCAAATGCAGAATTAATCACCGCTGCTCACATATTTTGATTAACTGGGCTATTCATGACCACAAACTTGTAGATCATAGCTGTAATTCATTGGTACATTGGACTTCCTCCAACTGTGATTACAGATCAGAATTAAAATAATATTGATATTTGACCCTATTTAGATTTTTTTTAAAATTTTTTAAAAAAAGCTTAAAAATCCCATGTACAGTCACAGGCAAAAGTGGTCAAATTACATGAACATAAGGACATCGTCTACAGAGAACACACTTCTGCCCATTTTAGGGGGGGGGAATCACTTTTTATGTGCGAAACTTCACATTGGCTCATGGACATTTTGTGCACCAAATCGGCAGTTTGTGATCCCTGAAGATGATGTGCTGCCTTATTTTCATGCAAAAATTCAACACATGTAATTTGACACGGGGTGTTAAACTTTTGCACACAACTGTGACAGTCAAATGACTTTTTGTTTTAATCAGTTTCAAGACTTTAAATGATTAGTGATTCTTTAATTGAAATGCATGCCTCTAAACTTGATCAAAACGAAAAATTATGTAATTTAGCCCCTGGTGCGTTCTGAAATGACATAACTCACCTTCGATTAGTTCACAGCTTTGAGCTCATTTCGATCCCTATCAATTACATTTCCTTCCTCTCTGTACAGGCAGGCGAACTGTTGCTGACAGGAAAGCAGCCATGAAGCTACGAGGTAATGGAAAACAGTCTACACACTAAAATATTCATTAATAATTCACACTGTAACCCAAAGATGTTGTACACTTGGAATTGTACTGTTTTGAACTCTGCACTGGAGGCAGTTCTATGGAGGCTAAACATGCAACAGACCATAGTTTAGAAACATGCAGTTCATAAAAAAATATATATATGTGTATGTATGCATGTATGTATGTATGTATAAAAGCACTGTATTAACTTGTATTCATGTATTTATTTTTAGGAACAGTGATGGACCATCCCCTAAAATTCATAAAAAAACACATCAGTGAAGGATTCAGTATGAACCTAGGCAGTGTGTCTCCTGAGATAAACGGTGCCAGTACCAACGTGGGCACAAAATTAAAAAAAAAGCCAAAGGATCCTAGAGGATTAACGAAATACTATTGTGAGGGAACCTAAGGAACAGCTTGCTTAATTCTATAGATCTAACAAAAGACTAACACTGAGTAAGTAATGAACATATGAAGAACACAACTGTAACAAATGCATATCGTCTGGAATATCACAATCAAGCTAGAACGTATTCACTGTAACGACTGACTTCATAACTAAGTGTGTGAAGGTGCAATCAAGGGACACCTGTGAAAAGAAAATCAATCAAGTTTTTCTTTTGGAATCTTTATCCAATCACATTCCTACTGTTAGTCGTTCTCACACGCTGTCTGAGTCTTCTTGAATATACAGCACACATCTGGGAGTATGGTGGCAGTGTGCTTCCGCAGAGACTTCAAGTTGCCACCACATGTTTTGAACTGGCGTTCATGGAGGGGCGCAGGGCACTTGAAGAGGGAGAACTGGCTAGTTTTGTGTAGATGCCTTTAGCTAGAACTCATGATGAATGACTGCAGAGTGGAACTAAGCTATCTTTTTCACCCAGAGAGCTGTGGAAGAGTTCAATGTGGGACCATTCCAGGCTCAAGAGTGGTTCAAGCATACACTAAAGGGTTTTAGTCATAGTTTTCTAGTCCTGGTGAAATTCAAAATCATGAAATGTTGTTTACGAGACTCTTACAGCACTATCCCATCTTTTAAAACCACAAGAGTACAAACATGGCCACAAAGGAGACCAGCAACCTGATGTTTTTACAAACTCCAGTGATAAAGTTCTTGCTGTTTTCATCTAACCTAAATCAATCAAGTTAGCAGTTATTCATGCTCACCTCTTTGAAGGAACTATTCTGGTTTTTAAGCCTTTTGGTGAATGCTTGGTACCACTCTGTTCTGTACAAAACATGGCCAGTTAATCATTAGAATATGTATTGTGTGAATAAGCCTTACCAACAATCTGGACCATTATAACATTTCACTTATTAGCATGGTTTCTATTCCAAAAAGCTATACATCCCAGTCCAGAAACAACACTAAACTTTATAGAACTATCAGTTGCACTATACAGTCTGTGTGTAGACCTTTACTAATCATAGGCAGGTGTTAGGTTAGAACGCATAGCGAGCCCGATCGGCGTAAGGATCCCGCGACATGTCGTACGCAGAATTCCGGTTGAGCGAAGAAACAGGAGAGATGCGCGACCGATCATACGAATATCCATCCGCCTCTACGGGTAGTCGTCGGATTGGGCTCCGATCGCGGGTATAGTATGAGGTGATGGGAGCCGGTGGAGGGGGGACGGGGCGCCGCTCGTATGGGTCGAGGCTAGAGGAGGACAGGCGGTCTCTCGCGATGGCTGTGGACGCAGGGGGAGGAGGGGCAGTAAGTGGGACTGCGCGTCTGTCTTCGAAATAACCGCTTCCATACGGACGCGCCCGATACTTTTCATAGTAGTCCACCACGCTGTACGGATCCCTTTCGTCATAGGGCCCTCGCCGCACGGGGTAACCGGGCACCGCGTTGCCGTAGTTCGCGCCGCTGCTGCCATACGCCGCCTCGCTGCCATACACCGTGCCAATGCCGTAGCCTGGCGGCACACCGTAACTCACTGCGCCTTCATAGCCCGTCCCCCGTCCAAACCCAGGACCGCTGGCGTAACCAGCTCCCCGAGAGAAGGTTTGCGCGGGCGCGTAGTTACCGCCATAGGCTTGCTCGCCACTGAAGCCACCACGATGGAAACCGCGACCACCGCGACCACCACCCCCACCAAACCTGGGTGGACCGTATCCTTCTGAGCCCGGGCCCTCTCTGTAGGAGCCATTTTGGTCCAGCGGGCACTCTTTGGACCAGTGGCCCTCCTGCCCGCACCGATAACAACCCGTCCTCTCTCCCATTCCCGGCGCAGTACGCAGGCGGCTAGTCGAAAGCTTCACGCTCATCAGTTTCCCTTGGGAGAAAGAAAGACGCAAGACAGTTTGCCACGATGTTTCTTTGTAAGTACTACACAAAAAGTCGAAGGTTAAAAGGTTTGTATGCTCCATGCTCCGAATTAATATTTGAGATTTACTGACTATACAGAACGAAATATGTACATTAGAGAGAGTCCACGCTTTGAAGGACTTCCCTAAAAAATGTTGGAGCAACTTAATAGAGACAGGCAAAAGTCTCCAGGACATGCATCGAAAAATATTTCATATTTTCAAGATAACTTTAAAGCATACAACTTTAAACAACTATCTGGTCATGGGATTTAAATCATGATTTCAAAAATTAGGTAGGCAATGCTCCACTGAGCTGATTACATCTAATTAAATAGGGGTTAGTTAGCATTTATTGAAATTATTAAAATCGGCACTAATTTTGCTTACCACTCTTACTTACCCATATGCTTTACTGATCATATTTGCTACAAAAATGGCAAAGTTGAAATTATTTTCAAAAGATAAACATACATATTTTCATTCTCTACAATGTTCAAACAAACGTTAGCTCTGCATGCTGGTTCACCTTGAAAGGCTGTGTTGTCCAGCCCACTGATGGCCTCCATTGCATCCTCCACTCGCTCCATGTGCACAAAGGCATAATCCTTCACAATATCACACTCAACCACAG
Source organism: Brachypetersius altus (assembly GCA_037974465.1). Lineage (NCBI taxonomy): Eukaryota > Metazoa > Chordata > Actinopteri > Characiformes > Alestidae > Brachypetersius > Brachypetersius altus. The sequence continues at coordinate 1,181,710 of JBBPDB010000011.1, forward strand.
GGCCATACTCTTCAAACTTGGCCCGCAGCTCCTGGTTGGTACAACTACTACTGATATTCCCCACATGCAGCTTAGTGGAGGCCTTCGGTTTTCCTCGGCTCATTTCCACGTTCATGGCGAGGCCATTGAGCATGTAGTGGTGAAGGTTGCGGATGGCTTCCTCTGCCTCCGATTTGTCGTCCATGTGGACGAAGCCAAAGTTCTTCACGATATCACACTCTGATATCTTACCATACTGAGAAAACAGAGAGCGAAGCTCCTCTGTTGTCGTGTTTGGGGAAAGATTCCCAACAAAGATTTTAACCATTTTGGCAGTCGATACTCACTTCAAGCACCTAAAAAAAAAAAAAAAAACAAAAAAAAAAAAAACACAAAAACACACAAATGGGGTTAGAAACACACTGGCACTTCTATAACAGTCTCTCATATACTTCTCAATGACCCAACACAAGAGAACACAGAAAATGTGGCTTGTCTGGGTGGGTCCCAGCAACCTTTATGAAAAACACGGCCGAAGCAATAAGATTGCCCTTCATTAAGTAAGGGGCCACATAGTGACTTGCCCATATTATGCTCATATTTTTATATTTATACCTTATTCCATTTTAACTTTACTGTTTCCTTTTGCATTATGTTTGTTTCTTATGCTGCCAACAGAGAGCTGCTAAACATGGTTTCATTATTCCTGCAACAGTGACAATAAAGATCCATCTTATCTTAGTGTTTGGATCCCATATGAAATGGGCACAGAAAGAAACTCAAATTTGTAGTTGATCCTCCGGGACATGTCAGGTGTGCGACGTGCTTCAGTCTTAGTTTTGCTGTAGATGTATGCTGTTAAATTATAATAAAATATAAACTGTAAGAGTAGCATTTTAAATGCTTAACAAACGAATAATCCTTGTTATATGTGCACTTAGTTAGGAAAGGTTTGGATTCAAGCTGAAACTGAAAAATACGCTATAATGACAAAAGCACTGGGACACCCCTTTTTCGGGGTCTGGGTTAGGCCCCTCACTTCCAGTGAAGGACAATCTTATAGCTTCAGCACACCAAAGCATTCTGGACCACGCCATGCTTCCAACTTTGCAGAGAGTTTGGTAAACAACCTTTTCTATTCCAGCATGACTGTGACCCAGTGCACAAAGCAAGTTTCGTGTAGATGAACTGGAACAAAGGTTGTGAGCGAGGCCTCATCCAACATCTGTCTAACCTCATAAATGCGCTACAGAATGAATGGGCACAAATTCCCCACAGAAACGCTCCGAAATCTTGTGGAAAACCTTCCAAAGCTGTTATAGCTGCAAAGGGGGACCAACACCATATTAAAGTCCATGTATTTGAATGCAGTGTCATTAAATTCTATGTTGTAACGAGCACGCGTCCAAATACTTTTGTCCATGTAGTGAGTATGTGAATCAGGCAAGCTAGGCCTCATGGCGAGGACAATAGATTAGCACGTTCTGCTGGAGGAGCACGATGCAGGAGGATCGGGCTTCAAGACAATCAGACCCAGAAAACATTGAGAGGATTAAACGTACAGGACATGTATTTATATTACGAAAATCACAGAATATTAATTGTTACCAGCTGAAGAAACAGCAATAGCCCCTCTAGCCACACTGACATCAAAGCTACTGATAGCAAACCGCGAGCAAACGGCATCAAATGACACGAAGAATCTCACAGCTACAGGACTAATGAACATAAAACTGTGCAGTAATTACACGCAGGGCCATGTCTTGATATATACACACAGAAACACGGGTTTATAAACGTACCTTATAGGGCGTCCTGGAGAAGTTGCCGGTCTCAACTGAAATGGCGAAGGAGCCAAAAGAAAGCCACGCCCACCAGAACCCTCCACATCCAGCCCATTACACACACACTATACGGAAAAAAGTATTGGGACACACGCTTATTACGCACAGCCTATAAGGGACAAAGGTATTGGGACACCAGCCCATTTACACACATGCACACAGACTATGTGGCCAAAGGTGTTGGGACACAGGCCCATACACAGACACACAATAGTAGTCTAGTACTTACACACACATACGCACTGGCCAAAAGTATTGAGACATCTAACCATTACACTAACAGGAATTTTTATGACGTTGCATTCAAATGTGTAGTTTAAAATCGAATTGGTCGACCCCACTGCTGCTACAACAGCTTCCACTCCTCTTAGACGACTTTGCACATTTTGGAGAGTTTCTGTGGGGAATGTGTGCCCATTGTTTCTGTAAAGTGGCCCGTTCTAGTCACACATGAATACACCACAGAGCAGCACACAGTTCTTTCTCTGCATTTAACTCCACTAAGGTGAGGAAGTGGCCACTGGGGAGCAGTGTGTGGGGACAGTTCCTTGGTGCCACTAGTAGTCCTGGGATTCAAACCCACAACCTTCTGATCTCTTGGGCAACTGCCTAACCAGCAGTGTCCTGTATTATGCACAACTGTAAATCATTCAGTTTTACTGGAAATGCAGATAAATATACTCAGGCTGAAGCTGCCATATTACTTTTTTGAAGTTTACATAAACTAATGTAAATTCACATAAATATTTAATATATCTCACACTTTGCAAAATAAATACCTAAAATGAAATTATAAATGGCCAAATTGATCTGTCTTTGCTGTCTTGCTGGAGTTTGAATCTTCACCTTACTGTAGCGTTTGTGCTAAAGGCTAAACTTACAGTAGTAAAATTGACAGGATTTCAGGACAATTTCACTGTCTAATGACATTTATAGTGTTGTTTACTGTGTAAAACATGGCTACGCACATAGATACGAAGTTTAAAAGATTAAAATGTGTTATCTGATCAAATCTGACTAAAGTGAAAGTTTAAAAACCCACAGTTAAACAAATTCTACACAGGGTACAAAACCAAATATGGGATTTTTCAGCTAAGTTTAAGTAACATTTTCTATTTATTTACTTTCAATTCAAAACAATATAAAACAAATCCAGGCCAAAGACCTGCAGCACCTCCAGCTTACTTTGTTTACGCATATTATTACAAAGGCTACTGTGATCTTCATAAGCTCTGAAGCAGTTTCACTATAATCTGCCATGTGCAAGTCCAATAAAATGACTGGACCCAGCGAATTGCTTGCTTTTGCAGATCGTTTTCGCATGTTTGCTCCTTTTGGAAAAGAGGTGTGAACAGTTTACATTTACAGCATTTATCAGACGCTTTTATCCAAAGCGACTTCCATTCCCTACCTACAGGGGACAGTCTCTCCC
>JBBPDB010000011.1:1185064-1212870 GCA_037974465.1 Brachypetersius altus
GCCACAAACAGGAAGTTAATATCACCAACCATTCCCATTTTATTAAGGTGTATCCATATAAATGGCCCACCCTGTATGTTAAATTGCATATTAAATTAAACACGTGCCACTTTTTAGATTATAGTTTATCAATCCTGTCTTAGAATATTGCTTGAATATTTGAGCTAGGTACGCATTCGTACTGTGAACTGGTGCTCATTTTGCATACCACGTGTCCGTCCCTGATTATAGAACATATATATCTTCATACATCTAATGAAACTACTACTTCAAAGTACATTGTCGCTGAAAAGAATAACAGCACACCAGACACTTTCACCCCCAAAATAATTTGGTTTATTACAAAAGTTATCATAAAACACACAACCTCTGAGGGAAATCAAATTTATAAACAGTTTCACCGACTTAACCAAGGCACCCATAAAGAAGTTACACACCAGCAATCTCAAAGGTGAACTGAGCCCTGAGTGATAGTTGGTCATCACATTTCTATTGCTTATGTACAGCTATAAATTCTCCTCCATTCCCCAAACAGTGGCATGACTTCTGGCAAACCCTTGGTGAATACTGTTTTTTCATGGAACAAGTAAGCACTGACTTGCAACAATACAACCTTACCAAATGTCCTCATGCCACCGGATTGTAGGGAACAAGTTGTGTACAAAGTCACACAAAGTGCACGCATACAAAAAAATAATCACTCTCTTTCAAATGTGTGACTTTTATATTCTAATCTGGGTCTAATATATGCTAAACTAGTCTGGAACGTGTCCATATCGTCTTGCTGCATATTTGAAAATGTCACTTAAACCGACAGGGAAAACTAGATATTCACCTAAGTGTACCTTTAGTAACATCAGAAATGAACAAACTGAAAAGTCAGAAAAGAGTTCCCTGCAATATGCAATGCAAATCAATAAACAGGGTTGAAATGTGTGAAAAGAGTGGGTGGGGCAGAATTAAGGTAACAGGAATGTTGATTTTAGGTTTCGTTTTCTCCCAAAAGCTTTTGAAAGACGTGCTTACCCCATTACATACTTTTATGTCGAGAAACTAAAGCAGATTGTCCTCACAAGACTTGCTAAAATAAATCAAGAAATCATAAACTTAACAGAGCATTGGGATCCCAAAACAGAAAGGAAAAGTTCACATGACAGATCATATGAGGGCTGAGTAAACAAAATGGTAAACTGCAAACCTTACTTGGGTGGCTAAGCTTCTGAATATGCACGGAAAAGCTCAATCTTGAGCCGGGCATACTCTGTAAAGTGAAAGGCAAAAATTCCAGACCTCATGAAGAACCTTTAAGAACCTGCTTAACATTTTACATCCTTACACAGGTAATGTTTTAATGTGCTGAAAATGAACTGATCATTAAGAACTTGTATGATAAACGTGTTATACAGAAGGAAAAAAATGTTAACAACTGATAATTTGATCACATTAGACATGTATAAGCTGAGAGACGATAAATGTTAAAGGAACCATGTGCCTTTTTAGTCCTACAACTTTCAAATCGAGTCCAGCATCTCAAACTTTTTTTCGTGAACCAAGCAAGGAGGAGGGAATGTCCGACTGTTTCAACGCACCTGGAAAAATAACAGAACGGACATTAGTATTCTGAGACCTTTCTTAAAGCACCCCTCACATAAGCAGAGAGAAGCGACTTTCATCGCTGAGCATTTGGTGTGACTGATTATATTTCTCTGCTCTAAAACACACTCAGTGAAATGCGTGTCAGATCACATCCTCGGGATCAGAATTAAAACCACGCTAAATCGCTCACCTTGGCATGTGTGTGGCTTAGTAAGCATATCGTGCCCGCTCGGTGGAAGGGTCCCTGGCCCGCGACACGGCATACGAGGTGCTCCTCGAGACCGGGGAAAGACGCGAGCGCTCGTACGAGTAGCCGTCAGAGCCAGTGCCGACTCTTCTGATTGGACTACGGTCCCGCGAGTAGTACGATGAGGCGGCGGATGGCAGGGGCGGATGCAGAGCGCGGTGGTCATATGGGTAGATCCTTGAGAAAGAGGAAGAAGGAGGAGGAGGAGGAGGGGGAGGAGGAGGAATGGAGAGACGTCTATCCTCGAAATAGCTAGAGCCAAAAGGCTGAGCACGAAACTTCTCATAGTAATCATAGGAACTGTAGCGCTCATAAGTGGATGACCTCTCTGGGTAGGTGCTCACTGGCTTCAGGTATCTATCTTGAGTCTCAGCACTGTAATCACGTGAAAACCCGTAGTTGGGCTGTTGGCTCTCTTGTGGACCAGATTGTATTCCTGTCTGATAGCTCCTAACGGGAAACATTCCTGGGCCTCCCCTGCCATAACCAGGACCTCCTCCAGAGACATCCCTGCCACCGTGGAATCCTGGACCACCCCCATAGCTACCGTTCTGACCACGCCTGCAGTCTTTGGACCAGTGACCCGGTTCCCCGCAGACGTAACAGCCGGTTATGTCTCCCATGCCGGGCACCGTGCGGAGGCGACTGGTGGACAGGCGTACATTTATCACCTTGCCTTATGAGAGGAAGAGAAGACACGCAAGACAGTGTAAACGTTTCGCTCACGCCATCGTATTCAAGAGAATGAACAAAGCACAAAACGCACTGCGGATAGGGAATCGCCTGGCACAGAATTAGTGTAGAAATTTCATTCACGTACGGAAAATTTTACATTAATGTAGCAATAACATTAAATACAGAACACAGAAGGCCCGATAACTGCTTAGGATATACTAATGCTCCTTATGTAAAGTGAAGACTTTATAACTGAATAAGCTAGAGCTACTAAACAGAAAAGCTTTAAACTCTGGATAGGGCTTTCTTTCTTCGCAGTCTATGAGAGTTCACCTTGATAGGTAGCGTTGTCCAGCGTGCTGATGGCCTCCAATGCATCTTCCCTTTGCTCCATGTGTACGAAGGCATAGTCTTTCACAATGTCGCACTCGACCACAGGTCCAAACTCTTCAAATTTTGCCTGCAGCTCTTGATTAGTGCAGCCACTGCTGATGTTGCTCACATGCAGTTTGGTAGTTCCCCTGGGCTTGCCTCGACTCAACTCCACATTAATGGCCTGACCGTTCAGCATATGATGGTGGAGCTTGCGAACAGCCTCCGTTGCTGCCTCTTTATCATCCATGTGCACAAAGCCGAAATTTCGCAGGACATCACACTCCTTGACATTGCCATATTGTGAGAAAAGACTGTGCAGATCCTCCCTAGTTGTACTTGAGGAAAGGTTGCCAACAAAGATCTTAACCATCGTTACCGCCGATATATTTTGCTCCTGGGTAGAGAGTATAGTTGCGAAATGCACATTATAGAAGGTTCTCTGAATCATACGGATTTAACAAACTTGACCATGCCGATTTAGACAGTAAGGTATTTGAAGAGAGTCTAGTATCTCAGTAGGTGTTGATGTCTACAGCATTGGGCCAATAAAACAAGCTAATAGCTTAAAATCAGTTTGTATCAGCCACATGTTTTTGTATGTATAGATGGTATACACACAGAGGTGGGCAGAGAAGCCTAAATGCTGTGGTGCAATGATAACTTGAGTAAAAGCACCCTTTTCAAAAAACAAAAACAAATGTAGTTACAGTATAGCAGCAGACACACACACATATACACACACACAAATATATATATATACACACACACACACACACACACACACACACACACACTATATGGACATAGGTATTGGGACACCTTTGTGACTTTAATGACATTGTATTCAAATACATAGACTTTAATATAGGTTTGGAAATTCCTCTTGGAAGGCATCCCACAAGGTTTTGGAGTGTTTCTATGGAAATGTGTGCCCTTTCACTTTGTAGAGCATTTATGAGGACAGACACCAGTGTTTTAGATGGGGTTTAGGGCTCTGTGTGAGTCAGTTAAGCTCTTTCGCACTGATCTCACCTAACCATGTCATTATGGACCTTGCTTTGTGTACTGGGGCACAGTCATGATGGAATAGAAAAGGGCCTTCCCCAAACTGTGTCCACAAAGTTGGAAACATTGTGCTGTCCAAAAAGGTCTTGGTATATTGAAAAAGTTAAAAGTAAGGGGCCACCTAAATTCAGGATTTGTGTCCCAATACTTGTCTCACACACACACACACACACACACACACACAGTGTGTATACACAGTACTGTGCAAAAGTCTTAGGCACCTGAGAAAATTATGCTTAAAAGCTGTTTACTACTGGGCAGTATTGTAAAGTTAGAGTTATGTTACATTACAACAAAAACAAAACATTAATACAGTAATTGGTGGTTTTATGTGTGGCAAAAGTGTTTGCTTAACCATTTCCAGACCTCTTTCCTCATGGAAGCCCAGTTTTACTTGTAGCTCCATCAAATACCTGGTTTGGTTCTTTTTACTTCAGTAAATTAAATGAGTGTTTATTATGGAATTGTGTTAATTCACCCAATGACTGGAGGCACTGAGCAAAAACCTGTATCCAAATCGGTGATCTTCTAACCAGCTCACAAAATATTGACTACTTTTTAGAAAAAAGAAATCTGATATTTTTTACTGCTTGCTTGTTTGTTTGCATTTATTCTAATTTTCAGCTGTGTATTTGCTGGCAGGAAGAAGCCCACTGCTGATATAAATGACTTCAAACGATCTGCACAGGTGCCTAACACTTTTGCACAGTGTGTGTGTATATATATAATAATAATAATAATAATATATGCATGCATGTTGGCACTTTCAGCATGTCAGCAGCTCATGGGGAATTAAATGTGAGATTACAGAGAAATGCAAAAACTACCAACACTGACTGTGTGTCTCCTGCCCCCCTCTGTGATCATGCTCAGGTCTACCATTTTACGGGGCAGCAGCTGTTAGCTGTGCTGCTAAAAGTGTTTCTCGGTCTGAAAACTTATTTTTCGAGATTTTTCGGGTCCGAAACGGGTTCGGGTGGTTCGAGGACGTTTCTTTTGCGTTAAAAGTATTGCGTGCCGACGTATTGGAGAGGAGTTTTAGGCTGAGATTGAGAGAGAAGTAGCCGTGTGGGAGTTAGCCAGTGGCCTGCGGGGCCTCCTCTGAACAGAAAACAGCTCACAAAACACCCCGGAGCACGAAAACGAGACCGAATATGCACCGCACACCTGTCTAATGTACGAAACCAATTCTCGATCTCTTTAATGAACAGGAATGAGAGTGTATTTATAGAAAGCCAGGCGGCTCTTACCGTGAAAACAGATACCAAAGCGGCCGCCAGAGGAAATGAATGGAAACACGAAATGGCGTCGTCAGTAAACCAAAGGAACCTCTTCCGGCACGTCTAAAACTGTACACAACTCACTTTAAGTACCCTTAAGAAGAAACAGGCCTGTTGCATTTGTGTTTCTCATATTTGAGATCTACGATTATTTTATAAAGGAACGTGTCGCCTAAATGCTATTTTCATCCATATCTGAGTCAACCATTCAGAGTGACAATACTCACTAAAGTTTTTGCTACTGAAAAGTGTTTAATTGCTTCAAAATGTGGCGGAAAAATCCTTACGTCTCCCTAAACCTAGAAAATTAGGACCCAAAGACAACCTTTCATACTATTGTACCAGTATCACTTTGAAAATCAAATACAAAACTTAAAAAGGCACGTTTACTCACCACTTTTAGTAAATAAATTAGCTTTAAAGATAGCAACAAGTTGCTCTACACTAAACAATTTCACATTAAACTGCTTTAAATAGCAGCACCTGTAGGCTTTCCTCGTCGAAAATCAGGTCAATGGCATTTCCATATAAAGACTGTTTTAATAGCTGAATAGCGAAAATCTTTTGACAACAAACGGTGGGATTTTCGTTATATAATCTGCCTGTCTGCTGATATCATAATCCTGTTTATTAAACAATTTCATTTTTGCTGTCTGGTCTTTCTGCAACAGGAGAAAAGAGGAAAGTGATTAAAAAAAAAAAAAAACACCAACAACTTTTCAGGAAATCATTTTTTTATTGTAAAATGTCGCCCCGTAAGCTCTTCTTAAAATCTACATTTGAAAGGTATTCCACTTCTAAATACTAGAAAATCAAAACTACCAATTAATCTACAACACATTCAACTATAATTAAAGAAAATAATAATTTATCATACATCAGGCATTTGTTGGGTGCATCAGAATGCCAATTCTCCTTTTTGCAAATTGCAGTTTCAAATCAGACATACAACCCACACTAATTTTAATTTAAAATAAGAATATCTCAGAATGAAAAAACATCTACAACCTCATTCATACCTTCACTTCACTTGCATCCACAATCAAAGACATGCAAGGTTATGACTGTAGCCAACTTACCTGAACTCGTCATCCTTCCCAAAACTCACAATTAAGTGAAAGGCTGATTGAGATTCAAAAAGGACATGATTATATTTGTGTGGGACAAAGCACACAGTTCAAGCTTACTGAACTCCAAAGGGGAAGGTTAAAACATGGTGGCTGCTGAAACACACAGAAATGTGCGGCTTTAATTCAGAAAGGGGACATGGTGCGGTCAATGCAACATCGAGCATGATGCTTTACGTCGTCGCAGAGATCATGTTTTTTCTGCTTCATCTTACGGTTGGATTAAAATATTAGCAGTGCTACACACTTTCCTTTACGTAAACGTTTGCGTGACGGTGTTTGGCTTCAGCCTCAGTCACTACACATTTAATTAGTATTTCCATTAACTATTCCGCTCAGAAAAAAAGTAAACAAATCGACGCATGTGTCAGACCTTTTATTAAAAACAAAAGAGAAAACATTGTGTTCGAGGGAGAGCCAATCTCTGTAACTAAATCTAAAAAAAAAAAATATTACTCATCAGTTGCCGCTTTTATTGCTGATCTAAATAATTTAATCGCAAGTTGCACGTGTGTACCCATTCATTCTACTCTAGGACAGTGGAATATGTTCCAGTGAACATGTCATGAAGATTGTTACAGAGTTTAACTTACACAAGATTTCAAATTAAACAAAAATGTTTTGATTTTACAGAAATACCACACAACGTACATAAGATCTGAACTGCCACACTGAGAAGCAGGAACAGCTATAATTAAAGTTCAACAGAATCTAAAAGGTTTAGCCTGTCTGCTTCTTGTTCAATAGTTCAATAACCTGCTGATGTCTACAGAGTAAAAACAAGCAGAACAGAGATTAGGCAAAAGATTACAGTTTAAAGCAAGAGAACGAAACCGAGTCGGGTAAAAGCGTTTAAGTTTAAAGCGTGAAGTCCGCAATTGTACTCTTCCAATATGAGAGGCGCAGGCAAACGAAACGCGTTCCGTCAGACGAAGGGTGTATCGCGTCATGTGCACCTGGAGACGACAATGACGATCTTGTCGAATAATTTACACCTGAAAAGAGAGCAAACCACATAAGTCAGGAGCCTAGCAGAACCATTTGTTCAACTGCACTGTTAAGTCCACTGTGTCTTATAATTATAGAGCTTACAATTATATTGACGCGTGATTTAGGTCGCCTGTATGCCAGACTACAGGATGACTGCATTTGAGCAGTTTTTACAGCCGTCAGTCGATGCTGCTTCAAATTACGCATTCCCTTTATTTTACGAACCAGCGGACAAGGCGCAACACGAGTAAAAAAAAAGACTGGGCTTTAGGAAAACGCCTTTGTACTGCATACTGCCATTTAGAAAGCTCTTGCGCTAAGAGCCTATCCTCACCTTGGGTACACAAGTGCAGACATTCACTTTAGTATGAAAAGCGTGCAGGCGGCGGTGGAGGCGCCCTGTCAGAGTAGGGGTCCCTGGAACGGGGTGCGCTGTACATTGGGGTCCGGGACATGGAAAGAGGGGAGAGACGGGAGCGCTCATATGAATAGCCATTTCCCGCTGGTGCTGCGGGGGCTGGTGGTGCCCTTGTGATGGGACTACGATCTCGGGCATAATATGAAGACGGTGGAGGTGGGAGAGGACGGCGCTCATAGGGGTCAAGACTGGAAGGAGCCATACGGTCTCTCATGATGCCAGATGACGGGGGAGGCGGGGGTGGGGGCACAGAGCTCATTCGGCGGTCCTCGTACGAGGCAATGCCATAAGGGCGAGCGCGATATTTCTCATAATAATCTACCACCCCATTACCGTCACGTTCGCGATCGTATGACGGATAGCTGCGTTCTGGATAAGGGGGGCGTCTAGGAGGAGGGGGTGGTGGTGGAGGGGGGGCAGGAGGGTAACCATGGGACCCAGGGGGGTGACCAAAACGGCCTCTAGGATATGCAGGGGGCCCCGGCTCGGGTCGTTCCCCAGGGAAACGGGGTGCCCAATAGCCTCCACTCTCTGGGGGGCCATACCCATCGTCCTCTCCTCGTGGTCGGCTCTTTGAGATCTGAACGTGAATCCTTTTACCTAGAAATTAAAGAATTGCAAGTTTAAAACAGCACACTTTATTAAAAAAAACATTCTGTAGCACATAACAGCTATATGAAATTATTTTACCTTGAAAGTCACAGTTGTCCAACCCCTTAATTGCATCCATGGCCTCATCAGAGTTGCTCATGTGCACAAAGGCAAAATTTTTTATAATGGCACACTCGGTCACTGTACCATATTCTTCAAACAATGCCCTGAGCTCTTCCTCTGCACCCTTTTCAACATTGGCTACATGCAGCTTGACCGGGCCCTGGTTCTTGCCACGACTCGCCTCTACATTAATAGGTGTTCCGTGCAGCTTATACAGGTGAAGATTCCGGATGGCCTTTGTGGCGCTCTTGCGGTCATCCATATGGACAAAGGCAAAATTTTTAATGATGGCACACTCTGTGACTGTTCCATACTGAGAGAACAGCGACTGAATCTCATCAGTCTGAGCCTGTGCAGGCAGGTTTCCAACGAAGATCTTCACCATTGTTGGTGTGTACAGAAACCAGATCTGGAACACACTGAACAAAAAGCAAATGATGTGTTACACAGGAAATCCTCCAGAAGGTTTTGAAACATTACTTACATTTCTTAATTGTAGTGAGATGAGAGGCATTGACAAAAAGACAGGAAGCAGAGCTGGAGGTGGCAGGTTTGAAAATGTTAAGATTTGCATTGGGAGTGACCAGGACGTACAAGATCATTAGCTCGAGTTTGAACTTTAGGAGGTTTATGTATGTGGTGAGGGAGGACATGCAGGCAGTTAGTGTGCGAGATTAAGACAGATAGAAATGGAAACTAGTTCAATTTCTTTCTTTACAGTCAACGCAACATACTGTATACAAAAAGCTCTGTGAAATCGAAACTACTTTTAGACTCTTGATAGTCGCACTTCCTTCTGGGCCAACACTTACCTAACCAGTTCCCTACGTAATAAGGACCATCAACATTAAAGTGCTCACACTACGCTTTTCTTGTGATTTGAAACCAGCAACACTTGGGAGACTCTTAAGAACCGTTCTGGTTATAAATTAATTTACTAAACTGGCTTAACAGTTTGACCGTTCATTTGCTACACTGGGTTGCTAATGCTAAGTTGCTAAAAGGCAGTGCACGCTAAAGCCAACACGGACGGATAGAAATCGAAATAAAGTTAGTTAAACAGATATTCTAGTTCCTAAACATTACATTACCTTCATAGAAACGCCTGGTTTACCACAGCCAGTCTCTATTTTGAATAGAAATTAAAGGTTAGGCTAGGTGGGAACGAATGGCTAGTCAATATTAGCCTGATTACAGGCCACAAAGGGTCAGGAAGTTGGCATATCTCGATTATTTTGAATACTTGATGTTTACTCAAAGCCACACAGACTACAAAAAATCTTTTTTTCAGGAATAACGCACCTGGTGAACTAAAGTGATGTAAGTAATCGGCTTTTTGGTAAAAACAGAAAACTAAGCTAATGCTAACGGATGGCTGCCTAGCAACCGAGCTAGCACAGTTAACAGGATTTGCTAGTAAAACTACCATGTTTCGCTTAAACTGTGACTAATTTTTTAACCTGGCCACATATAAACTGAAAAAAGTTTGTTCTCACCCAGTAAGCCCTAAAGTTAAGCTTCAAAAGGTCAAAACACTTAAGAGACACTCACCTCCTCCTTCACCCAAGCTGGGGAAAAAAGCTACGGGTGTCGTCTGTATGAAACCAGACTGTTCTAATCCCGCCCATCTACAAGTTTAACCAATCAACGAGAGCATATCGAGAGACCGAGCGCTTTCTTTTGAGCTTCTGGTTGGCTAAACCTGTCGTTTTTGTATTTGAGTGACACAAAAAACAGCCAATTATATTTCGCATGAAGTATTTTTTGTTTAGATATACCATTTACTAAAAAAATAAAGATGTAATCGACACAAATATATATCAATATATTAGCGTTAGTATTGTTATATAATAATATAACAATATAAAATGCTAACAAAAATATATAAATATAAACATAAGTCCTTGCACTATCACTAAATAATAGATAACAAATAAAAATGTAAACAAATAATACATAAAAGTATAAATATAAACATATTTCATACTAAATTGCCCAATCTAAGTATGTTTGTGCTAATTCAACAACCAACCTAACCCATAAATAAATAATGGAAATGTAATGAAAGGTCAGATGTTTTATTTTTGTTGTTGCTTTTATACATATAAACACTTACATTAATTCAAATGTATGTTCAAGTTATTAAAAACTTTTTGGCTAAATAAATCACTTTAAAGCATATTTTATTATTAATTTAGGGATCTTTTTACAACTCTTAGACATTAAATGAAAATGTCTGGTTAAATAAAGCAAGATTTTGAAATGTAGATGTCTCTACTTCAGCAGAGCCATTCGTACCTGGCAGTTCCATCCATCTTGAATGTCTCTCCAGTGAAGCATTCTTCTTGCATCAACACTATGTCACTTTCTTAACCATTTGCCCTTCTGATCTGCTGGTATAGTACACTAGTCTCACACACAGCAGTGTTACAGTGTTACAGCTCATCTTGTTACAAGAATGTTCTGTAATTGTGTTGCGCTGTTCTTATCCTTACTGGTGCACATTTACAGTCTAAACAGCATGGTTTGCTAACACAGCTGGAATAAGACTTCATGAAAGAAGCTCTCTGCTGTGATTAATGTGTTCCCTGATTGCTGTGGGGGTGCACTGAAACACTTTACATTTCAAATGCTGTGTCCATTTTGACTGGTTTCAACGATTTGGCCCTGTTCACACCTGTACTTAGTGCTGTCTACTTACTGCACCACCCAATACATGTTAATGCAGGGTGTTGAATAAGATAAGATAAGAAAATAAATAACTTTACTTATCCCAAGGAAATATATTTGTGATTAGGTACAGACTTTATCCAAATAAAATCTCCTAAGACCTGTTAAAGGCAGGATCATTTACAAATATCTTATAATTACTAGTTAATTACAAGAATTAAATTATTTTGTGTGTCAGTTTTCAACTTCTGGCACATTGCCTCACACTGTGTTTTGGACCAGTTTATTTTAGAAGAATATGGGGAATTACACATGGTTGCCAGATATCTTGTTATTTGTCCCAAGAGCATCGGAGCTCCTGAATGTACACATGCATGAATGTCCTCTCAGTTTGAGTATTTTTCAGAATATTACTGCATATTATTTGGCAGACAACACATGCCTCTTCTAACATGATTATTTTGGCCACCGGAAACGCCCCACCCCCCACTGGTGGCAGCCTACTGCTTCACTTAGTGAATGGGTTAAATGCAGAAAAAGAATTTCACATTGTTCACACTGTGACACAGGGACAGGGACAATAACAAGAACTGAAGCTGGTCAGGTGGTTGAACAAGTGGAAGACTGGACCACACGTGGGGCTGCACTGTGTATTGATCTCAGCAACATTGGCCAAAGTAGAGACTGCACGTTTCATGCAGGAAGGCTTAGAGCAGATGCCGGAGATGACAAACCTTCAGCAGCTTCTCCTCACTGACTAAGATAAGATAAGATAAGATATTATTAGTCTCACAGGTTGAAATGTTATTGCAACAGCAAAGTGGAAAAAAAGAAAAAAGTAAAACCAGCATAACTTATAGAATAAAAACTATACACAACAGTATAGTATAAAAACTCCAGGGGTATCAAACAGCTCAACAACACAAATATTTTCATTACCATTCAAAATGAACAGTTGACATAAACTTGTCTTTTGGGTTTATCTATAATGTTAGTGTTAAACTAGTTCATTTTAAAACTTGTCATGTTTGGGGACAAACGTGCAGCAAACACCTTTAGCTAGTAAAAGGGTCTTTAATGCAGTCCTGGAGGGCCCAGTTTGATGGTTCTCCTACTCAAACACATTCACTAAACCTGGCAATTAACTGGCGATGTAAACCAGGTGTTTCTGAGCATGGAAATCACAAAACCGTGCTGGACCACGGCCCTCCAGGTCTACAGTTTGACGCCCCTGCTCTACGCAATACAAAATAGCATAAAATTTGCTGCTCCACAAACTCAGTGTGCCCTTGGGTTGCCATGCATTCTGTAAAAATGGAGGTGAAAACAAAGCAGAGAATAAAACGATTACAAACTGTAAACAAACAGCCAAAGAATTGTGTAACAGGATGCCAAAGCTGTAACTTCAAACAGAGACTTATGACCCAACTCTTCACTGAGCTCTCATAATAACTACATGTTCATGTCACAAACTAACTTCACACACACACACACACACACACACACACACACACACAGTCTTGTGTATCAGCAGTTTAAAAATGAGCAAAATATTTAGGCAGCCTAACTCTGGTGAAGCTAGTAACTCTGAACATTGTAAAGAACATGTGAGAAAATGTAGCAAAGATTGTGTGAGGAAATGAAAATAAAGTATCTGTTAGGAAACAATTATCAGGATGCCATTCAGAGGCATCTGATTCTGGTTCACTGTAGAGAGCCTACTGACTCATATTCTTTACAGTGGTGGTGAATGGAACCAGGGCTCATGATGTCTACAACACAAATATTTTAATTACCATCCAAAATGAACAGTTGACATGAACTTGTCTTTTGAGTGTTATCTATAATGTTAGTGTTAAACTAGTTAATTTAAAAAATTGTCATGTTTGGGGTACGAGCGGACAAACTTAAAGGGAACACCTTTAGCTAGTAAAATGGTCTTTAATGAACAAAGACCAAGTTCTTGAGCTTGTAGAGCCCCAAATAAAAACAAGCTTCAACGAATACAAGGTAGATCTCAGATGACTTTCACTTCGAGAGAAACTCCGGCTTAGTGGAGGAAGGGCTGCCGAGCCAACTTTCAGGAAGATTTAGCAAGTCCTCTTTCTTCAGGGGCCAGTGCAACTACTCCATCCACTTGGAGTTACACAGTACGGTGGGCACTCCACCGCTCACACCTGAAAGGGAGAGACGCTCAGAAAAGGCACACAGTCAAACACCAAGCAGAGGATGTAAACAAAGGGTCCAGCCACGCTTGCTTGGCTTGATAGTGAAAGCTCTCCACTGCCACTTGGAGAGCACTCTGGACACCCAGGGAAAGTCCCCCTCATGCAGATGAACACAATGCCTTCTTGAGAGTACAAGCATAGAGTTATCTCCCATACACAGTTTCACAAAAGCACACAAACCCGACTCTATATGTAGGAGCTTGGTGACCACACAATGAACCTGTCGGATCGGCTGGGCTTTAAACTCACACATAGAGCCATACAACCAATCACACAACACAGACGAGAATCACTTAAACTCTAAACAGGTGGACATGTCTTCAGGTGCCTAGCAATTCTGCTAATAAGCCAACTACGCTCATATCTCTCACCTTGGTTGACTAGGGTCCTGACAACCACACACACGACGACTAATACTCAGGGGAAGGGCTCTGCTGGGGGCATGACTGAGGTGCCAGACATGACAAAAATATGTTTTCTTTGGGAACCTCGTTACTGGATTGGATTGAATGGTTTTGAGAAAATCTTTCCATAACCATTGTAATAATGTTCTGTGGCATTAAATTCCGTTGACGTTAAACACTGGCTCCCATTAGCACCACTGTGAACAATTCTGACTTGAAGATAGACTGATGTTTAAAAATATCCACATTTAAACAGAAAAATTGCACAATTGCACTAAAAATATGCTTTATCGCAATTACAGGAACATAAAAAAGGAAATGTGATTATGGAAAAAATGGATGAACACATCTGAGTGTTAAAGCTATGGCAGATTTGTATGGACTGGATAATTTCATGCATCATAAGCATTAGCATTATATCTGTAGGAGTAAACACACCAAATCTCCAAGCTAAATTTCCAAGCTAAAACACCAAATCTCTTATGGGAAGCTACATCAGATCATAAAAAACTACAATAATATGATCATATCGTCTCCTCCTTGCCCCTGTGTGCAGTAGTGAATACAGGAGGCCAGTGGCAGTAGTGCTGTGTTGTTTATGGGATTATTCGCTTTAGGCCCCAAAGGGTATGAATGGGTCCGGCCAACAATAAAACCCACTTACTAAAGCCACTTCCCCACTAAACGCATGGCTTTACTGGCAGACAGAAACCACTGATAAGGGCTTTTTTTATAGGCTACAACCATAAAACCACTTTATTATTTTGATACTTTGTGCCAGGTCCAAGTAGGCTAAGCTGAGCTTTATTTGACCGATGATGTAACCTATAGCCATGTGTGTAGCCAAGCGTAATATAAACTATATGGACAAAGGTATTGGGACACCTCTTACTTGTCAAATTTCGGGGGCCCCCTTACTTCCACTGAAAGGCTGTCTGAACGCTTCTTCAGACAAGACAACAACATGCTTCCAACTTTGGAACGCCATGCTTCCAGTTTGAGGAAGAATCTTTTTTATTTCAGCATGACTGTGCTCCGGGGCCCAAAGCAAGCTCCATAAAGACAAGGCTGGATGTGTTCAGTGTAGAAGAACTTGACTGGCCTGACCTCAACCCCATCCAACACCTCTGGGATAAACTGGAATGGAGATTGTGAGCCGGGCCTTCTCGTCCAACATCAGTGTGAATAGAAACTCAAAAATCTTGTGGAAAGCTTTCCAAGGAGAGTGGAAAATGTTGTAACAGCCACTCCACATTAAAGTATTTGAATGCAATGTCATTCAATTCCTTATTCTATACATACAACAATATACATATAGTAGTATACATTCAGTATGTTCCTAGTACCTTTATCCACTGAATGGATCCTACTCTATGTCTATCGTATGTGTAGAGTTAGCACCTACCGAAGTCAAATTCCTTATAAATGTAAGTATGCTTGGCCATTAAAATTGATTCTGATATTGGTGTAAAGATCAGGTGTCCCCACATAGTGTAGATCCACCGAGAATAACAATTTTTTTAAATCTATTTCACTTCTCTGAACCAAGTTTCATCATTTGATAGAAATGGGCAGAGGGGTATTGCGCAATACCGGACTTTCCGCACTAAGCGGCGCATTTCTCAGCTCTGTTGGAAAGTTTCCTTCCTGCAAGTGACGAAATCCCCTTCCCCTGGAGTGCATGGAGTGTAAACAGCCTGTGTCTGCGGGAGTGAGGAGGAGCACTGTGGTGAGAGGTGCAGAGAAAGTGTGTCCGGGCTAGTGTGGAGTGGCTGTGGGAGAGAACGGTGTGGGAGAAAGGTAGGAAACCCAGTGTGTGCTTCCATGTTAAAAAAACCTGCAGCTGCAGATTCAGCACTACAGTCCTGTTTCAATCGTCGGTTACAGATCTTAGATGCTGGGTTTGTTCTCTTGCTAAAATACAAAAGACTGTAGCGTACGTCAGCATTGCTGTAGTGCTGTATGATATTCCTCCAGCACAGTCTAAAGACAGTTTCCAATAGGGGTTCTTTAGTTAACTGCAGTTATTGACTGAATTAGAATCAGAAAACTTTAAAGACACAGAGGCAGTAAAACATATCCAAAATAAAAATGTGTAGAAGAAAAACTCGATATAAAATACACTATGCTGTATAGACAAAAGCTGGGTATAAATACTATAGATAATTTACGATATTGTTAGACTGTTGTAAGCGTTCGACAGTTAGGCCTCTCATTTCTAGTCAAATAGAGTAGACTTAGCACTTTCTTACACCAGTGTTAATGGAGCAGAAGTGAAACATTTCAGGGAAATTTATTCATCATTCACTGGAATCAGATTTATTTTGGAATACATTTCCAAGTCAGTACATTTACTTTCGTTTGTGTGTTCTTTGCAAAAGTATTACTTAAAGAAAACACACTGTATTTACTGCCCACATGCTTTCAGTCTGTAGATCACACAACCTCACTGGCTCACTTTGTGTGTATTATAGTTATCCTGTAAATTAAACATTTTAATACTTACATGTTCTTAAATGGTTCTTTCTCTGTGTTGGACAATGTGTTCTTTAAAGAATATAAATATAAAAAGCATTTAAAACTATTGTTACAAGAATTTATTTTTGCTGCCACACAAGTCAAAGAAACCTTTTTGATTTTATACAGAACCATTTTTGGTAGGAATGCTGATAACAAGTAGTTGGGTTAGTGTAGTTTATAACATGCTTTCTTTGGTTTTGTTGGTTTATATAAGGATCAGTGGAGAAATCAACTCAAGCTGAAGACTTTTAAGTCCTAGGAAGCAGCACTATGAGCGTGTCACAGACAATGCCTACGGAGGAGGCTGCCACATGTCTCCACATTCGTCTGTACAACCCTGACCAAGCCATCCAGCCTCTCTACAGCCTTCTGCGCCTGGACCACCCTCACAAGATGAGCGCTGAAGACTCGGTCAGGCTCGGCCGAGACTGCCAGTTCTGCCCTTTTGTCCTGAACGACTGCCGTGTCTCCAGAAAGCAGATTTCTTTTCATCCCTATCGCAAGGCTGGTAGCACAGACATGCGCTTCACTGTGCAGAACATGAGTCAGAAAGGCAAGGTTATGGTCAACGGGTGTGAACTGGGACACCTCGAGCGGGCCGACCTTGAGGACAAGGCCCTGCTAAGATTCGGCAAGTACGAGCTGCTGATTTATACTGAGCCTGGTGAAGCTAAGGATGCTTTCGAGGTTCTGTTTGAGAAGCAGAACATCCCCCCTTCACAAGAAATGGCCATAGATGTACCCTGCAGATTTCCAGTGATTGATACAGGTGTGAGCATCTATCACAGCGTAGGACCTGTTAGTCAGGAGCCGCTGGAGTCTGACGAGACTCTGTATGAGTAACTGTTGGAAAGAACCTGCTGATCCCCACAGGTTCGAAGATGAGATCACCAAGCCTTGCTCTTGTGGTTATTTTTGGTGTCTGAATAGAGGAGGGCTGGTGATGAATCAGGAAAATAAAGACAATTTCTACATTTTGCAGATTGAGAAAACAGGCGTGTCTACATAGAGCCATTTCTTGTTTATTTAGCTATATTTTAATATCTTGCACTGTTAAACCCTGTTTTTATGTATGTAAATAACCAATTCAACAAAACCTTGTCTAACATTTTGACTGGAATTGTCAGATAACTGTATTTTTCTGAACACTGAGCCAGGTTATCTTTTTTTCTGTGATAAATATTTATATCCGAAGTATTTAAAGTAGTGTTTATAGCATTTGTAGCATTTGACCTAAAATCCCTAAGATCTACGGTATAGTATTATAATGAAGTACCTTTTGTAGCATTTGTTGAGTGTTTTACAAGTATATAATGGTGTATAAACCTTTGAAAAATAAATGCGAAATATGAAAACGGTAACATGGTTTGCATTTTTTTATACATACTGGAAATCTACCTTTTCAGTAGTTAATAAGTCACTGTACATGAAACAAGTGACAGGAGGAGGGTTGTGCAAGGGAGCTTTGACAAATGCAAAAGCATTCAAAAAATCCAATAAGAGATAACTTGCACCAGCCAAAACATCGAAAGGTCTTGTGCAATGCAAGGTTCTTATTCTTCTACTTTCTCAAGTATTTCAGGCCTGTCAATGCCTTCATGGTGCAGAATGTGTTCCTCGCATTCTGAACTGGTTATGCTGATATGAATATACGATAACAATGAAGCCGCAGCACCCTGACCACAGCAAGCAGAAGCAGAAATGACTCTCAGCTGAACTCTCATAGGTTAGCAATGCACTGAATCTCCTGATTATTGTACTCATCAACCCACAAGCAGCAGTCTTTTATTTGTACATAGTGATAAATTCCAGGCAAGTCAGACAGGCATGCAAGGTCATTGAGCAGACTGTAGTGAGTGGTATTATTCTGCTGATTGCAATCAAAACAGAAATTACTACTTTTGGTCTTTCTGGTGTGTAATTCATGCCTTTTTTTGTCCCTAAGGTTATCCTGCTGGGTGGGTTTACAGACATAAAATCACAAAGTCGTATTTTTAATTGAAAGAAGCTAAGAGCTATGTGCAGTGTGCATAGAGTCCATGATGTAAAAAACGTTCTGAACTGGCCCTCCCTGTCCTTCCTCTCGCAAAGTGCTAGTAATGTGACATGGGTAACTTTAGAGCAATGCTTCTTCTCCTTTTTAGAGCCTTTGTGGTACGCCTCAAATCCATGGTCACAGCGGATGCTGGAAACAGCGCTGTACTCTCTGAGTGAACAAAACACCCAGCAGATGATTTAAGACAATCATAGTAAGATAAAATCAGTGACAGCTGCTACATTCCGAGTAGTCTGAGCATGAGTGTTTTTACAAAACAAGAACAAAGATGAAATCTAAACTGAATAAAAAACAAATGAAATGAAATGAAAACCAAAGTAGATATACAGACATCATTTGCATCAGGACCCGGATTCAAACCACTAACCCTGGAGGTGTGAGGCAACAGTGCTACCCACTGCACCAACATGGGCCCCCTAGAATAACAATAGAGAGAATAAGTATAAAACCAATTGGGTTGTATACAAGTGTATAGAATGGTTGCAACATTAAAGCAGATGATTCCAAACTTCTTGAACAGTAGTGTATTTCTGTATTGTAGCAATACAAAACATGGCAGAAAAATGAATCAACTGTGTTTTTAGTAGCATCATACAAACATTATGCTCTTATAATAAATACATCATGTTCAGTCAAATCCAAATATACTGGTGCATCCAATCATTTTAAAAGTAATCCAGTATCATTGTTGATCACTAATAAGATTTGTATACTCAGAGCCGTAACTTCCATGCGTGGTGCTGGAACCATTATAGCACAAAAATATTTGCCCCATCCCCCATCCCCCATCCCCCCACTTTTCCCCTCCAGGAAAACAGATACACAGAGAACAGCGCGCCTCCCCCGACTTTTCCAACCCAGACAATAACCGTGACATGGAACCCTGCATCCCCAATGCTTCCAGGTGCCCCTGCTTACATGCTGTATCAGATTATCTAGAAATATTGAATTTATTACTTTGATATGTTTGACATAAGGACATTTTTACATTACAGTGGGGTTTCTTTTAAGGAGTGTAGCTGTGCTGTGTTTGTTTGCTGTTCAGACCTATATAGTTGCTGGTTTCTAGGACACAGCAATGCTTCATTGTGACGATCACATTTCAATAAAGATAAAAACCCACCCACCTTTCTTTCCAGCCTCTTGCCCTCTTCTATTTCTGTAATCCTGCTCTTGACAATGGCTGAAGCATTCCAGACTTTTCAGAGTGTCAGTGTCATAGTCCTCTGACATTCAACACGTCCTGACATTAGAGTACCAGAACCCGTGCTTATAATAACATCATTTAAAAATAATCATTTTTATTTATTAATGCTGGGCAACAATTAATCGCACAGTTTCCTATGATTAATTGCATGATTATACACAAAATTCAGTAAAGAATTAAAATACTGTATTGTGCACTTTTATTTTAAAGGTTCTGCTGTATGAACAAAAGCGCAATAACATTTGGTTTGAAAACACTTGAAACAAATAAAGAGCTTTTTAACAGCAGTGTTCCCTTTAACACAGTCACACAACTGCAGTTCAAATATTTCTGTAAACTTCAATATTAATGTAATCGAATCAAATATAAAACCAAAGCTATTTGCTACTGCAGGGCATTCACGTTTTATCTAGTTTGTTATAGAAAATTAAATCTAGAGTCTAGAGCATCGGGCAGAACCATTATAGCAGGGGGGACATGTCCCCCTCACTTTTTCCCTCCTGGAAGACAACCAAGACCTACCCCTTTAGCAAGAGTCCCTGTTAGAGTGAGGTGTTATGGTCGAGCACAAAAAAGCAACAAACTTTCAAAATAATAGCGTGGTCATCTTGTTTATTGGGTTTTTTGTTGTTTAAGTTGTTTGTTATAAATATTTAATTGTTATTGTTCTTTTGTACTTTTATTATCACGGCTGGAGAGTTCAGTCCTATTATTTATATGACGTCTTTTGTCTTGGTTACAAAATTGTGTAATACTTGACCACATAAAAAAAAAAAAAGCAATAATGTATTAAATATTTATTATTTCACTCTTATTTCCTACTTTCGTGCATATTTTCCCAACTTTACAAAACATTATATATTAATTATCAGACAATTCAGTGACCCCATCAGAAACCTCAGGAATCCTTAAATTCACAATTTCCTATCATTTCTCTTTACCCTTTTATATGAGAAAATGTCATGATGAATTATTCAGAGAAGCAGGTTCAAACTAGTAAGTGTCAACGAGCAGATTTTAGATTGAGCCGAAATAACCCACAGCAAACATACCAGCTCTTCACATGATCCTGTCATAAGCCCTGCAGGTACCTTCACAAAGTTTTCTTATTTTCTCTCCTCTGCTCTAATATGACAATAATTTTTATTTATTGTGATCATTTCCTTTGATGTCACAATATACCATCACCTTCATAAACATTTAATAAATCAGGCATGTACACACTGTAGAAGTACGTGATTTATTCATCAACATGTGGAGTCTTCCATATCATTCTGCCAACCCCTTCAACAGGCTGAAATGGAAATAAAGATTGTAGTATATAATTTAAATATAATAGATAACATTTAATATACGTTTTCAAGAACTATGAATTTAAAATGTCTTGCATTGCTAAAGTGCTACAAAAACACACAAAAAGTTTCATCAAGTCGTTTACCCAGTAATATTATAGAGTTATTTAAATCTGGCATTACATATCAGTCATTTGAGTATTAATCAACAATCACAGGCATTTAGTGATGTTCAGCAGAAGCACTGAGCACACAGAGACTGCCGTCAGTGTCTCATGGGCTGAGCCTGTTGTGGAGCGTTGACCATGGGAGGTTGGTAAGACGGGTTTACGGGTGGGTTTATGAACACTTGGGGCTGCCGGCGATACTTCAGTTCTCTGGCTATCTGGCACCATACGCAGATTCTACAGCAGGTCGATACACAGCAGTCATTACACATCGTGCCCTAAGAGTGGAAATGACAGCAGGAGAACAGAAACAGAGTAGAACAGAAATCACTTCAATACAACATCTGAGAAAGACTGAGGCCAAAATTGTTACTAAGTATATAACCACTGTTTGTGTGTGTGTGTGTGTGTGTGTGTGTGTGTGTGTGTGCGCATGTGTGCGTGTGTGTATATATATAAATATATCTCAAATTAGATTTTTATTGTCTATTGATTATGTTGCTTCAACTTTCTTCTTTTGTTCTGTTTACTGCTGTAACAATGCAATTTTCCCACCCATGGGACAAATAAAGGGTTATCTTGTGACAATACAAGACAGAAGCAAGCATATATGATCAGTCCAACCAGTTTGGCTACACCTACTCATAGAAAAGCTCCTTCATTTTTACTGTATTTCACTATATTGCAACAATATCTGAAAGCAGCAATCTACTTCGATGTATATTAAAAACAAGATATTTAAGGTGTTAAGGTCATTAAAGTTTTGGTAAAATGTAAACATTCTGTAAGGCAACGCACTACAAAAAAGTTTGATAGAGGCCGTTAGAGATGACACAGATCTGGATATAAAATGGGCATCCAGGAAAGGCTTTGTAATCCAGCAGTTAAAAACTGCATCCCTCAGTGAGGGTCTGTAAAGATGTTAGGCTTCATTATAGGTCTGTGAATGCTGAGGAGTCTCTGTGGGTAAAAGGCAAGGCAGAGTGCCTGTGACCTTGGATTCCTCAGACAGTACTGTACTGGAAATCCCCACATGAGCTCAGAAACACAGAAAACAGTTCAATGAACACGATTCTTCACCCACAATCACATCCTCAAATGCAAGTTAGGACAATACACAGCGGGAGCCATATGAGCTCAGCTAAAATAGAGTGAGGAACAATGGAATCCATATGTCAGCATCATTAAGCTCATCTGAAATGGACTGGTTCACAATGGAAATGTGGATTGTGGTCTGCCTGGTCAATGTCTTAAGTTTTTTTAATGAGCATAATGGACATTGTGTTCTCCAACCCAGAGAAGGAAAAGACCATGCAGATTGTCAGCAGTGTAAAGAAGCCAGGCTTCGGTGATGAATTAGTGACTATGGCAGGGGTCATCTATACATCGGCCTTCCTGGTGACGTCCTTTCAGAGACTCATGCTTATCTATCAATGCAGAGCAACATCCTGCACAGAAACAAATGTGTGCCGCCTTATTAAGCACAAAATATGACAAAATATGAATGTTGAAACGCATTTTTAACAGAATGATGGCAGGAAATGCCACATTCAAAACTGGATCCCCAAAGAAATGTTGAGTGTTGTAAAAGGAAAGAATAAGTAATGCAGTGGTGAACATGCTACTGTTACATTTATTCAACTATTTTGGAATGTGTGATAGTATTTAAGAGCACATTCACTGTTTTCAGATGAACCCTGATCAAACAGAATTTACTATTTACCTATTTTAGTATTTCACAGATTGTTCCAGCAAAGTTAGGTACAGTTGGCAATGACATCCTCTTACTCAGTCTGAAGGGTGTTCAGACCCACGGGACCTCAAACACATTACTGAGGACAGACTTACACCATTGATTGAGCCTCACAGAACATTATTCAGATCCACAAATGATAATTACATGATTGTGTACTGTTTAAATAAAAGGGAATGAGGGAGATATTTAAAAAAAAATGTGAGAAGTAATTTCCCACATAGACTATTTATAATGAAACTATTTATAATTATAACAAATTTATAATAAAGAATATTTATAACTGCGTTTAGAATAAATTTCATGTCTAGCATACAGTTACACAGTTTCTCAAACGTGTCCAAACCTTAACCCGGAATAATTTTGTAATACGAGCAAATAATGCATTAAGAATTTAGAAAGTCATGTTTCCATCCGAGTGTATGAATTAACAGTAGAGCATAACTGAAGAGGTCTGAGTACCTGAATGCGGTATTTCTCTCTCATAGAGCTCCTCATGGCGTAGGTGAGAGGTGGCACCAATCCTCCGAAGAACATTTCCACCAGGGGGAGGCAGAGACATTCTCCAAAATTTTCGCTGGTCGTACACATCAAGCAGCAGGGGCACCAGAACCCAAAGCAGCCTGCGCAGACAGCACTTTTGTAAGGGAGCCTGATGTCTGAATTAAACACCGCCTGAATCTGAACATTATATTGTCTGAAAAAAACACGTTAGTTAAGTCTACCTACACAAGCACTTCTTAAAACATGTATAAAAAGTGCACTGATTTTGATTGTTTGTTGAAGTCATAATAATATTCAATAACATTTCCCAGACTTTGACTAAATAAACCTGAATGTATTCCTTTTTGTTTGTGTTCCATGAGAATATGACGGGTTTTTTTCCGTTAATGCATTTAAATTAATCTTTCATTCATTTTCTGTAATCACTTATTCCTCACTAGGGTACCCGGAGCCTATCCCAGAGTTTACCGGTGCAAGGCAGGGACTCACCCTGGGCTTGCATACACACACACACACACACACACACACACACACATTCGCTCACACATTCACCAAGAGTCAATTTAGAAACCCAATTCACTAGAAACACATGTCTTTGGACTGTGGGAGAAACTGGAGACTGGAGAAAAGCTACACCCCCACGAGGAGCACATGCAAACTCCACACACTCACAGCCTGGACCCAGATTCTAACCCCCAACCTTGGAGGAGTGAGGCAACAGTGCTACCCACTGTACCAATGTGGGGCCTTAAATGAATTTTATTCAGAATAACTGCTTTTATTATGCCTTGAATTGTTTCATAAAGGAAGATAATTGCTTGATGTGGACTCAGACACATTTCACTTAAATACACACCAGTGTAAACACAAACACACACAAACACACACTCACAGATGCCCATGTCCTCGCAGCAGTCACAGATCCCGCTGCTCCACTTGCCAGTCTTTGGGTCGTCTGGAGAGTGGAACATACCGGGCTGCACCATGATTGTAGGATTGGCCATCATGACAGCAATGCCCTGTGAAACACACACTGACCTTAAGCACACTGACCTAATATGATAGACTGGCTTTCTTGGCACACTTTTAAGCCCCTATGGCCTTAAATTACACCCAGTTTTACTGATGAGGGCTGCTTAACCACAGCACACTGACCGATTCAGTTCTCAGGGTTTGATTCCCTACACAGACAAGCTGACCACATTACACCAATTAAAGTCTCTCATGTTGTGGCTGATTATTCAGAATTTTGCCTGCTGTCAGCTTCTGGTCAGTGAGTTTTAAACACTTTGTTTGGAAGGTTTTGCTGGACCTTGCAAGCCCCTCACTAAAGTAGCAACAGTGACACTGTCTGGGGTTTCCCCATTACAAATTTTTACTTAAGATCTTTTATTTTTTATAGTTATAGAAGATCTGATTAACTGAAAATAAGAAGATATCTTACAAATAAACCTGATGTTGAGAGGCTATTCCTCATAGTTGTGTCCAGTGAGAAGTCATTTTTTTCTTAGTCCATTACAGATTGTGGAACAATCATCCAACGTGAAATGGAGAGTCAGTTAGACGGATGTTTCCATGAAAAATG
This sequence comes from Brachypetersius altus, assembly GCA_037974465.1. NCBI lineage: Eukaryota > Metazoa > Chordata > Actinopteri > Characiformes > Alestidae > Brachypetersius > Brachypetersius altus. The sequence goes on from JBBPDB010000011.1 coordinate 1,209,938, forward strand.
CTCATAAATGAGTCAGGCATTTTGCAGAGTCATGCTGAAGAACGGTCCAATTAGAAATGTCCAGTGAGGAGATTTTTATGTCAGACCTTATTCATTGTATGAATTTGTCATAGAAACAGAGGCCATGAAACTCTGTCTCGTCAGCATTGTTCTCCGAGGCCATTAGCCCTGTAGGGCCGGTTTTGCCCCTCTTTATATTGTTGAGGAAAAAGACCGTTCTTCTTACACTGTATTCATCACAAACAGAAACAGAACACATACTGAAACTCGAGAAGCTGGCATAAACATTTTTTCCAGCAGGCTGTAGTTCAGCATTTACATTTGGAGACCTGTTTTCCTTTGCAAATTGACTCCTGAACCACATTCTTTTTCTACTATAGACTGTATGCTTCCTACTTTGGGTTTTTATGCTGCTGTCGAACAATATTCCTTCTCTTTATTACAGGCCTACAGAATTAACGGGACATTGTCAAAATTACAGCAAGGGAGTAAAAAAAGTGAGGATGTCTGAGACACTCATTGATAATCCAGGCTTTAAATGACCAACAGTGAGTGGGAGAAAAAAAACATTATAATATAATATGGATATTATAATACAAATGCAAGGTTGACATTAAAAATGGCTTTACAAATCTGTGTGACTTTTTAAACAGCTTTACTCTGTTATTAAGTTTCTGCTAGTCTTTACAATACAAATAGACACCAATAAACATCTATTTTAACATGTGGTACGTGTTAACTATCATTTATAGTTAATACTATCATTTATAGTATATATATATATATATATATGATGTAAATATTTGAGAACAAAAATATGAAACAAAAAATATCTTAACAGCCACAACAAAAAACAAAACCAAAATCGCAGTAAATCTGAATGTGAATATTTGGGATGTAGTAAAAACAGAAAACTGTACCTTCAGCAGTCGGGTGTCAGGTAGATGCGTTAGTGTGTCGTGAACACAGACTGGCAGAGCATCTGACCGGCTGCAGGTGGGACTCTCGGTGAGGGCGAACAGGGAGAGCACAGGTTCAGGAAGGAAAGAGGGAGGACCTTCTCTGGCAACACTGCTGTGGTGTGGTGAATGCATTTTTTTTAAACCAGCAGTAATCTGACCTCAGTCTGGCCATGCAAATGTATGTAAATGACAGTTAAACTCTTCAAGCTAAATTCTATTACTTAGCTTCAGATTGCTGTGCTGATATATGTACAACAGGTTTATGGGACTTTACTATATCATTCTGTATGAACACTGTAGAAAAAGTGATACTGGACTAAAATGTGAACATTTGCACTTAAGTGAGATCTGTCACATATGCAAAGCTATGCCTTTTACTGTACCTACTTTTTGGCAATAATTCTGCTGATATATGGAAATGATGTATGCAAGTCAGTTCAGTGCATCACTTATTTTTCAATGTAAATTTAGTGCAACACTTGTTTTTCAAGGCAAATTTAGTGCAAGAATTGTTTTTTCATGTAAATTCAGAGCATCAGTTGTGTCGGCTGGATTCAAGCATGTACTTTTTCTGACCTGGCCCAGCGAGAGATGGATGATGGTTTTCTTACTGAGGTCTGAGGTGGTGCTCCTTGGATAAAACAGCTGTACACAACACCGCTGAGGTCTGAGGTGGTGCTCCTTGGATAAAACAGCTGTACACAACACCGCTGGGGTCTCCTTTTAAAACTGCAATCCAAAGTGACCAGCAGTGCCTGCTCTCTACTGCAAGCTTATTAGTCGGATCAAAAGCACCTGTTGTGCTTCAGATCCACAATTCATCTCTTCCTTTCCTTCACAAAAAAACTTCTTTAAAATCTCAAAACCAGAGAGCATGATTCTACCAGGCCTCTTATACAGAAACTTCAGCATGACACTTCAGTTTTGAGGCTTATGGTAATGAAAAGGATGTCCCATCCTGTTACTCTGAATAAACATACACATACAAACACACAGCCCCTTTTCACTGTTATGTTTACATAAGCCTGTAGAGAACGAATCAGATTAAACTCCCTTTATAGAAGTTTAGATGGACATTCATACTGTTTTGTCTCTGCAGGATTCTCGATGTGACAACCCTGATTAAATAAAAGGGAAATTGCACATACTTTTTATAAAATAAAAAAAGGTCATTCATAGGGGTCTAATGTGAAATTGTGGGTAGTTTTGATATCAACAGGCTCAGAATTTACTACAGTGGTGGAATAGAACCACGGGTCTTGATGCCTACACAACAGTGTTTATATGTGCCGTTGGTGATGGTAACATAGGGGTAAAACTGACTTTTTCCTGGCAGTGCACTGCATACTCCTCCACCATAGCTGAAAACGTTTTTGGTTGGATTTCCCTTAAATGTAATTCAACGGAAAATCCCAAATATGAACGCATGATGGATGAAAATGTGAATCCATACAAATATTTTACACTAAATCCAGTAGATATGAACAGGCTAAAGAAACGTTTTTGCAGCACAGTTGCAAAAAAATTTAAGCACCCAGAGGAGTAGAAATGAAATGAACCTGTACGTGGTGAAAGGTCATGTGACAGTATCTCAATGATCACAATATCATCTCAAGCGGAGAACAGCATGGCAGTATATGGGCACACTGCTTGTCTCAGGTCAATATGGTGCAGCAATATGATGTGGTACGGCCGTTGTATCCTCTCCTGTGGGAAGTCAGCTCACAGCTGTAACTGGCCTTCAGAATCCCGCAGCTTGACACTGGGTACATATGTATATGTATATATATATGTATATATATATATGTGTATATATATGTATATGTATATTAATATTAGTGATGCACCGAAAGGATTTTTTTGGACCGAAACCCAAAATGGGTGGGGGGGGATGTATTATTAAATTATTAAAAGAATCTGTTACAAAACTATGAACATGTTTATTTAGCATTCAAACAATGCACAATATAA
>JBBPDB010000011.1:1222067-1237102 GCA_037974465.1 Brachypetersius altus
GGTGATTACCTTAGCTCTTTTGCTCACTCTGGATAAGTACAGATTTTGGAGAGTTGGGAGGGATGTTCCAATGATTCGGTCAGCGCTCCTGACTACCCTCTGCAGTCTTCTACAGTCAGATTTGGTAATCTGACTGTAGTACATTCAAATTGGTATTTTTGCACCCAGCACTCCCACAGAAAACGTAAAAGCTTTGGTAAGGAAACCTGGCCTCTCACCTGGCTGCCTGTCACGGCTGACAGAACCACCCTCGGGACGGTTGCCACGGTTACGACGGCGCCGGCTTCTATTGCGTCGCTGGGGCTTACCATCATCATCTGAAAACAGTAAGAGAGAACGTTTACCTAAAACATTTTTCTAAAAAGAAGCAAAAGTGAAAGAAAGTGACCATAAGCTGAACAGAGCACTGTAAAAATCATCCTTACCCAATCCATTCTCACTATTAGCTGCCTGGCCATCCGATTCATTAGCAGCTGCGTCTATCACACTGGGCTCTTGGTCATTGCGGCGACGGCGGGAGCGTCTCCGGCGTTCATTGCCACCCATGCTCTCACTGGCATCTGTATCTCCACCCAGATCTCCCTCACCCTCCAACAGTGAGTAAGGATTACTGTCCGGGTCCCTCAGCACTGATGGACAGAGTGAGAAAGTTAGAGACTCACGTTTTCATAGACGCTGTCTGTTTATTCAAGCTAACGCAAAAATGTTTAACTGTCAAGCTCCTCAGCGTCTTACACAAATCTGTAGCCAAATCTATTTTGAGATGGCGCATTGCCACTTCTTTTTTACAGATCTCAATACCTTGAGTACAAGCAGAACCCAATCGGATATATATATTTTTTTATTTAGAAAATACTAAGCTTTTTAAAATTAAAGCCCTTCACTAAACATGAGCATTTAAAAAGTAGGCCATCAATGCGAATGTGCTGTTTCAGGCCAGGTTTATTACAGATCGAACTGATCCCTCCCTGCACCCCTCACTCTGCTGAGAAGTTAGGGAACTAATCTGATATCAAGTTATCATTAATGGGGTGATCAGCAGAAAATAGTGGGTCACTTATCAAACATACACTCAAAATAAAGCTGGCACCTGAACTGATTGTGTTGGTGGTGCGAGGGCCTGGGCCTCCACGGCCTCTGCTTGTGCTGGATCCACGGCCACGACCTCCTCTCCTGGAGCCCCTCTCCTCCGCGCCAACTCCACGGGGCCTTGGCTCTCGCTCCCCCATCTCCTCTGTCTCGGATGCGTTGGACATCTCAGAATTTGTTCCTTTTGACAAACAAATAAAATGCACAAACAAATTACACCTTTTGAGCTGCAAATGAATTTGGTTCATAACACCATATCCTAACCCATGACATGGCAAGGCATATATGCAATTCTAAAATGTGCCTTTAGGATTTAAACCTCACCATAGCCAGAGTATGCATTGGCCTTGCGTCCCCGCCCCCGTCCTCCATACGTGCGTGATGTCTGGAGAGAATTGCTGCTCTCATCAGTCAGGTAGCCTCTCTCACGATCTCCGGTCCCAGCTGCTCCGGTGCGGCTTGGGGGTGCACGGTAACCCACACCAATCTGACGAAGCTGCTCATCGATCTGCAACCGCTCCAGACGCAATTGCTCCACCTCCTTTAAATGGGGGAGAGAAAATGGAGAAAACAAAAACAGATCTTGGTCATGACAAACTATATGGAAACAGGGCCTCTAACAGACAGAACATATTAAAGTAATCCCGGTGTACGAGTTTAATATGCAGATTGCTGTGCATATCCGTTTCACATTAAAACATAACGTCATTGTTGTACGGATAAGAGGACTACAGACATGATTGGCAGGGAGAGTGGTGTTGTTAAGCTAGCCTAAAGCATACAGACAGCAGTTAGTGAAGTGGGTTTTAGTAAGGGGAAATGCATGTGTGCCAGAGTAAGGGAGAGTGAGGAGGTCACTACAGAATGCAACAGCTGCTTCGTTCTAACAGCTGAAGGCGGGTGTGGTGAGGGCTAGAGTTGAGAGGACTAAGGGGCTATTCTGAGAAGCAAGGGCCCCACATAGGCTGAAATCCATCCCCTAAAACTACCCACCTCCTAACTACCCCAATGGTAGGGGCACAAGGGCTATTATTAGCTGCAATGCATGGTTAAAGGAGAGAGGTGTGATCAGCAGCTTTCCATGAGGCAGGAGGTCAGCTGACCGGTCTAGAAAGATCTGCCATTTTCACTGCTACAGTATCTATGCCTCAGTGAGTTTAACATGGCCGGCCAACATCTTTGAATATACATCGTCTGTATAGTCTGTAAAAGCTATGTTTGAGCAATCAATGTTATCTCTATACAAAAATATACACTGAATAACATTAATTAGAATCTATTTAAAAGGTAAGCAGTACGAAAGCAGTACAAGTATCAATTATGAAAGAGCACCGGCTTACCTGCAGGTAGGCCACATGGTACTCCAGCAGGGCCTGGGCATTACTGATGTTTTCCTTGGTTCCTACAAAAATGAAAGGAACCATACCCTGAGAGAGAAGGGAAAAAAGAGAGAAGAGAAAACGGTCATAAGTTACAGTCTTAAATACATTAGGACAATCAACACAGATAATGATGCACACAAAAAAAAAAGATACCATGTGGTCTCTCTAAAAACTACTGAAGTGGGGAGGGAGGGGGGAATTGGAGTATAAGGTAGGCGGTTCATTCACCTCTTGGCTGTCGACAGAGTCTGCACTGCTAGACGCCTGCCTGCCTACCTCCTCCCGGGGCAGCTTTTTGTCATTGTCCCCTTCAATCCGGACTCGCACCACACCCGACTTGTCCACAATCTCTTGGATGATTTTACCACTTTTGCCAATAACCTTGCCTGTATGGTGTGAGATTTATAGAGAAAAAAAATGCTATTGTACCAAACATGTGCAATGCCCTTCTGTAATCCAAGATGTTGGATTAGCATTAGTTTACTATAATGAAAATCTGCATGGGACTCACCTACAAGATTCCTGGGCACCTGGAATGAGTCTTCCCTAAACTCCAGATACACCCTAGCCTGCTTCACAGCTTCCGGGGTCTGACAGAGCAATAGAGAATGAAAATTCATTAACAGTAAATATTCAGTTATTGTAAGAATACGGACATATAGAACAGGTTAAAGTGGCAAACAGTTTATGGTTATATTCATTTTATGAATACAGACAGGATTTTCTTGTAAATTGGTGTCCAGACAAAGGAAATGACCGACATATGGTTTTGACATACTAGTGTTTACTACACCGTTTAACAGACTAAAGTTACAATCAGAAAATGATCAGAATAAGAATCAGAAAACTTCAATGACCCCAGAGCAAATAGCTTATTCAGATTTTGTAATCTGTAAACATGTCCACGGTTATAAAACTGTTGCATCTAGAGATGTAGATTCTGAGTTAGTGTTCAATGACTCTTCTTGGAGATCTTCTTTCCTGTCATGTTAAGCTCCAACCTGTATTCTACACGCCAGAATACAGACCTGGAGCATCTCACTTAATGCTCCAACCAATAACAGAATTCTGAAGGGGTACATTAGCCAGGCATTCAAGATTATGGCTAGAAAAAAAATCTCAATGATTGAACACTACATTAATGTTCATCAGTAGTAATGTGGTGCTAGTTTAATAACCACTGGTAAAAGTTGCCACTATGCTGCTTGGCAAATTTTCCTCATTATCACATACCTCTCCATAGATCCTGAAGGTACAGCTCTCTTCCTCAAGCTCAATGGCAGTGACACCAGTGACCTTGCGGGCCTGTTGTATGTTGGCACCGTGGGAGCCGATGGCCAAACCCATCAAATCTTCCCGCACCCGCACCTCCTCCTGATAAGCTGATGCCAGCTGCTTACTTGTCTGTGACACAACACAAAAGGTACAAACAAGATGTTCCTCTGTATGTTTAGGCAGCCAACGTAAGTTGTGATGGTCGCAGAGACAGTGTTTTCTAGTATTAATCAAATCCTTTATTAGTTGAATCTTGAAGCTTAGAAAATGCTAAACTATACACGGCAGCTCCAAAGCTGGGAGTGACTAATGCTACTGGTTGTAAAAAAAAATAACAGCATATCAGTAGCATGTCAGAATTTATAACGGCTCTATGTGAATGTGTGTACCTCTAGGTGTTTGGTGGCTTCCTCATTACGGGACATGAGCATGAGCTTAGTACGAATGCTGCGGAAGTGCATGTCACTCAGAAGGGTTGCACGTTTTACAGTTGACTCGTTCGTGGACTGGAAAGAAAGAGCACATCCTGTTACAACACAGCTTGCACAGGCAAAGAAACAGTTCCAAAGATTAAAGAATGAAGCTGTTAACCTGGTAGAGAAAGAGAAACACACTTACCAGTATGACCAGTTCGTTTATGGAAGCATTGTAGAAGATGCAGTTGCATCCAATTGCTTTCCTGAAGTCTTTGTGGATGGTGTCATTTAAACAGCTGGGAAAAGTGTTAAGACAATGTGAATGGATCTCTTTTCTAAGCCTAACGTCAGCACAAATGTCCCAAGCTACCATCAGAAGCAGTCACTGTATGCTAAATTTAAAAGAATTTCACATCACACTCACATTTCTTTGAGATCCTCTGGCACAGCGACGTTGACTTTGTAGAACGTGTTGCGAGTGGCAGGGCTGTTGGGGTTGACTGGCCGGATTCTTTCAGAAGTGACTATTTCATTATATGTGGCGTCGCATGCAGCATACTCAATCACGTAGAACTGAGAAGGCAAAAGGCACCCATTAACACCCCTTTATAATACTCACAAACCAGTACTAACTAGTTTTAGCAGTTCACAATACTCAATATTTCCTGCAGTAACACTGATCCACTTCGTGAAAATTACTTTCTTCAAATAAATATCCGCTTGTACTTCTTTGATCTATCCTGAGTGTAATGTTGGATGTAACAGAAAAAGGCCACTTATTAAAAGAAATTCTACTCAGCTGAAAGAGCTGAAAGAGGCAAACTATTTCTGCAAAAGGTATGCCAGACCCTGAGCTAACCAAATCATTTAAACACAGACAGTATAAACAACTCAAAGATTCTTTTGTGTGGCAAACAGCCATTACTAGTCGGATCAAGCTCTGACTGGATTAATAAAGTTCCCCTAATGTGCAGAGGACTGGAATAATAATACCTACCATCAAAGGAAAGGGGTTTACACTTTACTAACCTTTTCATTGACTAGACTAAGCCATGATCAATCTAGATTACAGACATAGAAGCTAAATACACACAGGTCCATTCCCACAGTCCCTACAATCACAATGCAGACCACTGGAAGAAAAAGAGGTCCAAGCCTAAAGATGTAGCAATACTCCTCTGTCCCAGTAATGAGAGTGGGTCAGAGCGGAGAGCTGAATGTGCTTCATGTTAAACTAATAAAGTCGACATTGGGTCTTAACCCAATAAGACAGGCTACGTGTTCATTACGATGCAAGTTGGCCAAGGTACCAGAGACAAGAGCACTGGGGATATAAAATGAAGCCAAGTAGTCTCTAAGATTTTAAGAAATATGTCAGAATACACACTGCCTTTTTACATGTCGAATCCTCTTTGGACAAGCAGCACAATGCAGCATTAGCAAGGCAGCATTGTGTCTGTGTCCCAGAGAGCACCCTTACTGTGATAGATTATACTTGTGCTGCACTGCACTGATCCCCAGGCCAAGATGGTCAATTCAGGGAGTGGGGGTGGGGAAATAAGATATAAGCACTGGATGCCGAAATCTGATTTAAGTCAATTTCAATTATCTGAAGTGATAAGCCAAGATGAAATCAACGGTTTGAGGTCACATTTGGACCGATAAGATAGGGAATGTATAATTCTGTTATCGCATGTGAAATTCTGTCATTTAAATGGTGAGTATTTGGGTAATTGGGTCAAAGCTGGATGTATCTGTGCTATTAGGCCAAGATGTTCCCTCAAAAGGGATGTCAATCAATATTCATATCCCAGGCCTGGGGGTGCATCTGAGAAACACACAGCTCAGCAGTGTAGACATGAGCCCTACAGCAGGCATATAGGCTAAAACCTAGAAGTACTGTGGGCTGAACAGATATGGAATATATGGACAACATTGTAAGAAGTACGGCATTTTTTCCCGTAGATGTCTGGAAAAAAAATATTCCAGACGAAAGCTTAATTACAACTTTAACGAGTGAAAGGTTGAAGAGGTAATAATAGCAGCACAATTATTGTTAGACCTGTAGAATACAAAAATATCACATTTAAATCATTTCATGTCTGTCTGATGTAAATGCTTTGCGTCATCTAAACAAGAGATGGGCAAATGTTGTCAATACCAATACACATTACATTAATAATAAAACATTGTTAGGATAAATACCTCAACAAGTACAAATTTTAAAAAGTTACAGTCACACAAATGCTTACATTGGTTGAGGAAGTGGACTTAGTATGTAGTATGCCCTCATTGGGCAGCATTGACCTGTGGGACACACTTTGGGCGGCCCTGATCTACACACATAGAAAGCATCTGTTTTAGGTCAGATTACTCACAGTACACAATTAAACATTCAGTGACTGGTTTAAGGCTCACCCCCTAATTGCACACTGCATTGAGAATACTGCATCGGATTAATGATTGAGAAATCATGCAGCATCAGAGTCGGCTACGGACGGCAGAGGTGGTGGCAAGCTTCCCTGTTGCTATACAACTAAGAAACTGTTTGGATGAATACATGCCAAAATGTAGTGCTTAGTGGTCTCCTCTGAGTGCACCGACACACTCAATGTTATGTGGCTTAATACTTTGAAAACTCGCAGCATAAGGCTTCGAGTGCACTGGAGGTGGGTGCTGTCCATACCAGATTACATGCAGCTTTCTCCTACAACAGTGTAAAGAACTACATCTGGCTGTAAGATACCAGCTGTGACTTCCACAGCTGAACAAATATACCTCCTCCCACTGCCGTTGCCCATCAGTCTCTGACTTACCTCGCCCTTCATCATCCTCACCCTCGCCAGCCACCAGCCACATGGCTCCTGCTCATTCGCTCTAGAGTACACCTGACAAACAGCACAGAGAGAGCAAGCAGAGGAGCATATGTTATGTGGAAACTCGGTGCAGAGAGTGAGTTCAAACAGCATTACTGAAGTCTGGCACATTTCCCCCCATGTTTGGACGGAAACAAAACAGCAACTGCAGTTTCAGGCAAAGGCAGCACATGTTGGAGGCCATATGGTCATTACAATAGCATTTTCAAAGTACAGCCTCTCTTGCTGGCAGTTCACAGCAGCTGTTTAGGCATCGAACAAACTGAAGAAAAGGTGGTCTCTGCTTTATAGTGTCACCTAGAGGGTTTGGGTGGTGGGGTTAAGGGTGACAGCAGCCATACCTCCACTTCCTCTCCCTCGCCAATGTCCTTGTTGTAGTCGGTCGGCGGCGGCAATCGCACATCGCTAAACGGCAGCTGTCTCTCTGGCTGCCAGCTATTAGAGAGAACACATACACAAATTACAACCGGAAACAGGTCACCTTTCAAGTAGGTTACTGAAACTCCATAGGGTTGACAATGTGGCAAAAAACAAATTCTCCAATACTTAGACATTTCCTTGACACACTACATACCACACCATCTGTTTTTCTAATGCAAAAAAATGCACAACAAAACTGCAGTGGCCATTAGAAAGGGCTATGAAAAACTTTGTACAAAATGAACCACGTAAAAAAAGGGGCAAATGGGTACAAACGAAATAAAAATCCCTGAAATCTAGTAAGAAACTCTTCTACAGTCGTGTTTTAATACTTGATTGAAAAAGGGCCAAATGTAGGTTGTTTAATTATTTGGCGTATGATTTCCATGAATACTACAAACAGAATTGAATCTTTTCCTCAGGCTTTTTATTTATTGGTTGTTTACTGGCTCGCTAATGGGTCAATCTGTTTTTATGATGGTCTTGATGATGCATCCAGTTGTTTAGTGTTCTATAAGTACTGACAATACTCATGACATACTCTGAAAAGAAATTTATCATAATACAACAGTAATTTCTGATGAGATGTTTTCTGAGGATACTTGATAGATATTTCAAAAAACAGGGTGCGTCTGAGATTGCACCAAGACACAACAAAAAATAATCTTTGATGTATGGTATGATACTTAAAATGCTGGGTAGTAGAAATACTAGTTAAAGAAAACCCTAAGCTCCCACAGACAGAAACCAATACAAGGGCACAGCCAACTGACGACAGCGGTGACGGCTGGTGCAGGTCAAAGAATCACTCCCAAGAATGGCAGGGGTGTCGCACACACCCCTGATCCACATACCTCATAGGGCTATTTCTGGCCCAACCTCACACAGAGAGATAGACACAGAAAAAGAAGGAAAAGGACAGACTAGGGGTTGGTTTAGAGAGACAGAGAGAGGACAGTGGTTGAAACGGGTATAAAAAGGGAAAAATAATGGTGAAGAGGGAGATGGACAACAGATTTATATACAGATAGAGCTTGGCAGCAGACAGAGGGACCAGAGGGAAAATGAGTTAGGAAAGAGTTGTGGAACTATAAACGAGTTTATGACAGCTGTTTGGAGACTATCACAGGTGCTGAGACAGAAAGAGATGGGGGATTGAGGAAGGTCAGGAAAAAAGACTGGAAATGGATGCACCAGTTGAATTAAGATGCATGGGCGACCATTATGTCCTGTTTAATGACACACAGGCGTTAAAACGGGCTCAAAAGCCTCAGCATCTTGCTTTGGTTGGAAGCCAGATGTTATCAACATATCCATCTAGATATTAAACAAAAGAGCAAACATATCCATCTAGATATTAAACAAGAGAGGCTAACTTACTTGTTTTCAAAGACTATTGTGAGGGAGTCTTCATGGACATCTTTGACAAACCCCTGAAAGGAAAAAAAAAAAAAAAGCACTTTCAAGAACTGTGGTAAAGACATACTTTCAAACTTTAAAAAGAAGTCACACTACCATAAAAGTTGGTCTTGGTGGCACTGAACACATTAAATGTCACTTATATTTTCTTGTATGCATTAATACAGTTAATGTTAACTGCTTGGTCACTCTTTTGTCCTACTTTTTAAAAAGCAGCATTTAAATATCCCCTTAAAATTGCATCGTGTTTTGTTCGAATGTACATCAAATCATAATATCAAAGTATCCTGCCTAATCCTATAAGTCCCACGTGTGCCTCCATTAATGGATATTGCCAGGTGTGGGCTCCATGGACTAATAGTTTGTCTAGCAAATCCCACAGATGTGCGATCAAACTAAGATCTGAGGAATTTAGAGGAAAGTTAACGGTCATTTTCCTCAAACCACTCCTGGACAAGTTTTACAGTGTGGCAGGATACATCGTCTAAGAGGCCACTGCCATGAGGGACTACTGCTGCCATGAAGGGGTGAACTTGGTCAACAACATTATTTTGTTTGGTGTTACATGACAAAGTAACATCCACATGAATGCCAGTTTCACAGCAGAGCACTGCATGAAGCCTCATGTCTCCATAGGCGTACCTGCTTCTCATAGTGCGTTATGGTGCCACTTCAGCTAGGTTATTGTACACTAGTTGACCACCTTTGGACTACTTTTGTAGGTACCACTGTACACAGGGAACCCCCCACAAGACCTGTCCTACTGGTGATGCTCTGAGCCATTTGTTGCCAATATAACTACTTCTAGAAGTATGTTTTTTAAAACAGATAGATGTAAAAGAATTTGCTTAAATGCGTTATGAGTAATTGTTAACACTAGAATTGTTGACCTAAAATACATCACCACAACTCTATTCTGCAATACTCATGAAAACGACTGTGCAGTGAATTAAATAGTCTTTGATGGTTATGCTGCTCATGTGCATTACTAAGTGAACTAATGTTTTTGCACTAACTGAAGGAATGACAACTTATTTTTTAAAACATAATAGCTAGCTAACAGGTTAAATGGGTGCCCTATTAAATTGCATTTATTTGGTTCCTTTGTGATTCACTGTAAAACTATGACATAAGTAAAAAAGTTATTAGCAGCAGTCAACAGTAAATTCAGGATAAGTCTCAAATGGCTTCTCAATCCATATGCAGTGCTCTATACAAATTGTGAAATTCTGGCTCTTACAAGAAAATCATAACACATTTGTACAAAACAACTGTGGCTGAAAATTGGACGAACCACAAACCGCTCTACGCTGGACACCTTACACTCCGTCTAGGTACCAGAGCCAGTATTTATTACTTAGGGCACTTGTAGGATGTCGGACTGATATTCAGCCCCAGTGTAGCAAACGTGATGTACAGTGTGGTGCTAATGCTGGTGTCATAGTTGTTTAATGCTATATTGTGATATGCATTAATATGAAAGTAAGTTGCAACATAAAATAATGGATCCAATGGTCTATGGCCAAACAAACATTTTAAACGAACCAATGTCATTACTGAAAAATATATTTATTATAAATAATACATTGTACCAAATAATATATTGTACCACATGTATTATACCATGTGTATTATAAGCATTGTGCTTTGCACTATACCTAAAAACTCACTTACATGTAATATATGTAATACAAATCACACATGGCCTTCCATCTGGCAACACTGTTAGACTAATCTAACCTACTCTAGGCTATTTAATCTATCTGAGCTGTTAGAATACATGAATATCTAAAATCCTTAGTATTTTCACAACTTACTTAGGGCATCTAAAAAGTCATGTGCAGTCTGGTATAACTGTAAAAATATATAATTGTTGTGCAATACCAGTACTGGTACAAGTGATATCACAGAGGTAGAAGTGCGAGTGGGTCATTTTAAGAGAAGGCAAAAGCAGCATGTCCGTTTTTCTCCATATTTATAGGCTTCTCTTGTCTCAAGAGAGAGCCCCTCCTGGGACTACACTGACAGAAAAGTTGGGTCTCATGTATGGATGAAGCACACGCAGTATAAATGTGTGGGATCTGGCAATCTGTCACAGTTCTAGCATGTGACCACTGGGAAAGTGGAATGTGAGTCCAATTTCTAAAATATTGAGAGATTGAGCAAGGTATAGGTAGTAAGGAACCCTTTTCAAAACCTGTTTCTTACACATCAAACCACCTCTTAAATCTATCAGAACATTCTCAGTTCTTGCCACCCAGGGTAAGTTACAGCACTGGCAGAGTGACACTGCCCAATATGGAGCAGAGAAAGAAGGACAGAAGAGTGAAAGACAGTAAATCAACTTCTAGACATTAAACCTGCTTGGAAAAGACACTCTCTTCCCTGGAAAGTGGTCATCGGTGTTAGATGGAAACAAGCATAGATATGCATATGCAAACATCTTATGTACTGACAACAGTACCACATTAACTAGTTGTTGGCTCCTCACATGACTACTTAATCAAATATAGGCTGATTAAGTAATAATTCAAAAATAAAGCAATAATCCTCTGAACTTTTCGTTTCAACTCAAACCTAATGGGTCAAAGCTGGTTAAGATGGCATGGTCCAAAATATCAATTAAAAAATAACTGCAATAAAAAAATTTGCTTGGCATCAGTTTGTAGGCATGAGCATTATGCAAAGCTCAAATGTATGGTCCAATCAATCATGCGCCACAGTGTTGGTACAATGGCACACTGTATGCTAAAGGAAAGGTAATAGATCTCCCGGGTGTCCCTGTCATTTGCCACACCTCCCCAGTGAGAACGCAGCCAACCCTTTTTGGTCTCACATCTCTGGGATCATGACGCCAGAGACAGGCTACACTTGATGGATCACTGAATGACCAATCAGCAGCAGAGCGCCACAGCAATGTGGGCCACCTTGGCTGTCCAAGCAGCACACGTGGCTGCAGAAGGGCACTTAGGCCTGGGTAACCCTTACCCAAGCTCAGCCCTATGGAGGTAGCCAAACAAAACTTTGGACAGATTAGGGACGATTAAACTGATCTGCTTGGCCATCATTTTTAATTTCGCTGGTACACAATTCAATGTATAAGTATCAGGGACTGCAAAATGGGTTCTGTGTTCTAACTGGGCTCTAACAGGTACTTCAAAGCAAGGAGGGCAAGGACATTTTTCAGTCTTAAATTACAAAAAAACTCCAAAAACAAAACAAACAAAAAAAAAAAACACCCGCAAAAAACAAAGACGTTATCTGTCTAGTGTTCCACATGTCTGCACTTCTCAAGAAGGAAGAAAAAAAATTGTGCGGTCTGCCTAAACAAAATCAATGATTCAACTACAATGACAAACTGAATCAAAAACAAAAGAAAAAAAAGGACTGAAAGGGTGAAGCAAAGTGAAAAAACAGTTGTTAAAAGAAAAAGAAGTAGAGAGAGGAAGGGAGAGCACTTGAGGTGTAGTAAGTAGCGAAAATCGACTACAGTCTTAAATTAACTCAAGTGGAGTTAAAGTTACTCCCAGAGTGGAACTGGAATCAGTCAATTCAACGGTGGTGATTCGACTGAGCAGCAGCGAGGGGGGGATGGAGAGAGAGTGTTGAGTGTCAGGCCTGATGACACCTGTTCCTCTCCCACCTGCTCTGATCCCTCAGATTCAGAGCTTCAGAGAGCCACGGGTATAAAATGTGTGCAACGCCACCAATACTACTGCAGACATGACACGTGTGACATAACTATTCCAAAGACACACACAAGTACAATTTCTCTGCTTCCATTAGGCCTGAAATGGAGACCTGGTGCTAACTCAAAAGATTAAATGTGCTCCTCAGTAAAAGATCTGCACGAGATCAAATCGCATGAGGCCATGCGTTTTAATATGTTCACTCCTGAGACGTTAACTTAGCACTAACGCTTCTGGCTCTGGACTGAAAAAGCAGGCATGGTGACTAACAGCAAAAACCTCCTGTCTCAGTCTGGCCGACCTCAATTGACTCCTGTTTCCAGTTGGATCCAACTGTTGTCGGAAAATGGTGAGGACAAGACAATCAAAACAAAAACTCACTACTGAAAGCTATTCTGCCTGATACAACCATTTTTAATGCCCTATACAATGAACAGGGATGGACTGGAGTCCTTAGGTTCGTGTATGAATTAGACTCATGCAAAAGAGAGCAGTGACATGGGACTGATCTCATGAGCTATTTCTGACGGAGGACACACACTTATTAATATTGTTGATCAAGTTCTAGGAATACATTACAAAGCTCCCTGAGGTGGCTGAACAGACACCTCTGCTTTGGGTGCTTTGTGGCTCACCATGCTTTGAATAAGAAATGAAGCCAGAAGAGGCAGTGGCAAACGTGCCTTACTGTGTGTAACATTAAAATTAACTCTGAAAAGAAGATCGGCAAGGATCCAAAGAGGACCTTTATATAAAAAAGGGCCACGTCGGAAAAGTGATACCCCACCTCGTGTCATTCATGGGCCTTGGTTAGAGCCTCCAGAGCTCCCAGTTTCTGCCAGCTTAGTGGGGTGAACGTGCAAGGCCTCCTTGATGGGAGGTAGCAGTGATTTTGTGAATTTGGGTGCAGTTACCTTGTAGAAGGCCCCGTTGGAGCCTCGCACTTCCACCGCCAGCCCGTCCATGCTCGCCGGGGCTCCTCCGCTGTGAGAGTCCGGCAGCACCCCCAGCTTCGCTGGCCCTCCTCCTCCGCTCTCCGGTCGCTTGTGGATTTCCAGTGTTTCGGATGGAGGGAGAAGGGGTAGAGGTGACAGGGAGGGAGGGCTGGGCAGTAAGAGGTTCGGACAGTTAGCTGGAACCATCTCTTAACGACTGTTTACAGTAAATAACGGTCTATGATAGCTAGTAGGCTACTGTTAGCGGTCTGTGAGTTAGAACACCACCCTGTTATTGGTACCCAGGCGGTTCGGCAAGTCTCACTCACCCGTGTCCCGTGTGAGGGCTGTCTGTTCCGGGCTAGTGTGAGGAGGCTGATGGAGAGGAGATGTTAGCTACTACAGCTAACTCGGAGGCTAATCAGAGACCCTGTGGCCCCGGTGACCGGGCTGCTAGCTCGGGTAGCAGGGCTCCGTTTGGACAATAGCGGCGTTTATAGGGACTGTTTGTGCCCTGTGGTGATTTAGAATCACCCTTAGCAGTTTAAAATTAATATTAACACTAATAAAGCCTCCTATCGCCCGGCAACTCCTCCAGCCCGGACTGCCCGGCCCCTCCAACACACGCCGAGTGAAAACGCCAGAGTGTGAATGACCCCCTAATGCCCACCCCTACTACCAAATGGGTGGGACATACCGAGATTTGCCAAAGAGGATTGGTTAACGCGACTGGTTATCAAGAAGAAATGCGCTACTCATTGGCCGGGGCGTCGGAGGCTGGTTCAATACAAACCGCAGTGCCTGCGCAGCTGATTGGCTGTAGTTTTTCTACTAAATTTAGGAGACTCTTCTTCTCCACGCCGATTCACAAAACCTCCCGTGTAAACTCACCTGGAGCACATAGAGAGGGCTACCGCCTCACAGCCACGTGACCTCACCTTACATTACCTCAGACCTTGAGAACCCACGACGGGCAATGTGGTGTATTAGAAAGGGTCTTTTTCTGGTTATTGCTTTTGCAATTTGTGGGAGTCTGTCTGTGTAAAATGTGACTAATGTTTTATACGCCACTGAGCACAAAAAATGTTTAGAGAAAATAAAACACTAAAATATATACAAAAATACATATGAATTCATTATACCTTGGAAACGTTAAACTACACAACACCCTTACTTTATTTTACAACTGCAACAATTAAAACAGTAATGTTAAGTAAATAGTGTGTACATGTGTGATTTCCATCAGCAAATTGAATCAAGAGTGAAGCTGCGGAGGCTGTTCCATATTACATGCTGTAAATGTAAATGTAAATATTAAAGTCTATGTATTTGAATGCAGAGACATTAAAGTTTATATAAATAAATATAAAGATATAACCTTTATATTAGAGCTGCACAATTAATCGAATTTTAATCACGATCACGATTTTGGCTGCCACGATTAAATGAAGATGATTGTCGACGATTTTAATAGGAGCTCTGCTGCACGTCAGATCAAACACTTTCTCAGCCAACCACCAGGGGGCGAACGAGA
>JBBPDB010000011.1:1237202-1265168 GCA_037974465.1 Brachypetersius altus
AGAGAGAGAGAGAGAGAGAGAGAGAGAGAGAAAGAAAGAAAGAGAGAGAGAGAGAGAGCGCTAGGGAATGCATGCCTCCTTCGCAGGTACATTCTGGGAGTGCTGGGGTTCTAGCTCCATCGTAGAATAGCCGCTAGAACAGTTCTCTATGTGTTGCTTTTGCTACAGAGAGCTAAACTATTCAATGGGCTCCTCTGAAACACAGCTCATTGCTGGATGTTTAAATCCTGAACACAGTGGCAGCACAGATAATGAGGCTAATGCTAATGTTTATAGTTGATTAGGCTTTCGGATCAAAGAGGGTTCCTGATAGTGGTGGAAAGAAGCGACTGGAACAGATCTGCTCGTGTCTGTCATCGACTGAATCACTGTGGATTCCCAAACAGCTCCTTTTTGTTAACATTTTGAAGCCCAGAAACAGAACCTCTGAACTGCTGACAATTCTGATTTGGCTTCTAAATCATCAGTGATCCCTGATAACAGGGAAAGGGATAAATGAGTGCTGGTTCAGAATCAGCCTCATTAACGGAATCACTATTGATTCCCATGATACTGCAAATTTCTGACTGCTATTAACTCTAGTCCTGGGACAGTTAGCTTGTTCTGACATTTAAATCTGATTGATTATTTGAGGGCTTCTGGGTAAAATGACTGAAGGTTCACCAGAATAAACCCCACCAGAATAATTCCCATAGAAATCCCAATTATGAGCATTTTAACACCCAGTGTAGGGTCATTTTAGCTTACCACAGAGAGCTTTAGTGTGTACAACTACATAAAATTGATTAGATCGCTGAATCACTGCCGATTCCTGATAGCAGTTGAATAAGGAATAGCCTGTAATCCACTGAATAACTGTGGATTCCCAAGAACCACAGTTTCCAACTGTCTTCCCATATTGGGTAGTACTATATAATACTGTGCCTCTGAATCGCTCCTGATTTCTGATAGATGGGGATAATGCATAATGTAAACATGTCGAAACTGCGAGGGTGGGGTTGGGGTGGTGGTGGCCTAGTGGGTAGGATACTGTGTAAAACTAATGCTAGTATACATGGTTACATCAGTGAAGTCACCATTCTGTCATGAGTGAACACACCACAGCACAGAGTGAACAGCAACATTTAACCCATTCACCGAGTGAAGCTGCGGGCAGCCAGGAACACAGCGCCCGGGTAGCAGTGTGTGGGACGGTACCTTGCTCAAGGGAACCTCGGAGGTGCCACTGGCAGTTTTGAGATTCAAACCCACTCTGCTTCTTTGATGGGTGGGGTGGAGTAGGGTGGGTTTCCCAGCAACAGCGGCTCAAGCATCTGTCTACATGCTTCGTTTCAAGGTTCTGGCTCGAACCAGACACCACAGTTTAGACTGACACATTCAAACGAGCTGCTAGAACACATAGCGCAGTGCACGGCCCTTCACTGGGTAATGGCTAAAAACAATGTAAGCAAGGCTTAAATGCACCTGTGGGAGGGGAGTGCAGGGTTACAGCTCGTTGACAGTATGTACTTCCAGAATGGGTTTTGGGTTTAATTTAAGTAAAACAAGCTGGTAATTGTGCGTAGCATGCTGCGAGAGGTGCCTTGATTCACCGAGATGGCTTGGAAGGAAATCCACCCGCTAATCGCCCACTGCGTGCGCCGGGACAACGCGCTTGATTGGTTTATTCTCGATCTGATTGTTATTTATGTTAGTGCTTTATGAGTTTCCTGTCTGGAGTCTTCTAAGGATGACTGCTGCAGTCTATAGATTGGGGCAAGGGATGTAACTCTTAGACCGACGATAAGAAAAACATAAATTCATATGAATCGTGTCTCAGCCGTGGCTCAAAGCAGCGAGTGGAAAGAACTCGTAATCAGTGCAAATTCTTCATTTCAAACTGAAACTACATGTGTTTGTAAGCAGGTATTTTATCCAAATTTGAATTTAAAAGGAACTGAAATGTCGCCTGGGGGGGGATAAAGCTATAATGGTTCCACCCCACCCCCCCGATCTGGGGGTAGACGTAAAAAACTCGGAGTAAAATGTAAAAATAGATAAAATGTGAATGCTCTGTATAATCTATGCTTATTATATTTGATTTTTACAATAATGTTTAAGCTTTTGTATTTACAATAAATATTTAAATGCATAACTGTAACTGTGCTAAAGGGAACACTATATTTGTTTAAAGTGTTTGCAAACCAAATGTTATTGCAGTTTTGTGCAATAAATAGCATGTTAATTGTTGCCCAGTGTATGTATATGTATAAATATATATATTTTTTTTTTCCTTCGCAAAATTCTAATGTAGTGTTTGTGCACTTTTATTTTAAAAGTACTGCTTTGTGAACCAAAGTGCAATAACAGTTGATAGATATCTGATAGATAAATGTAGAAATGTTAAAATTAAGCAAAAAACCCTTATTTTTGCTTCAAAAATCAACTGTCCAGGGGGGTCAAAACTTACATGGCTGTGAAAGGACCTACTTATATCTGATTGATAAAGCTTAATGACTTGTGAGGGTTAAGCTGTAGGAGAAACTGGACAGCTGGATGATTCAGTGAGTCCACTGAAGCCATGATGCAGCACACATGAATAGTGTTCGGATACAGTTCACTGCATTTTCCTGCACAAGCCACTGGACGCCTTTGGAACCTTTGCTTCACAGTACAGGAGGAATAATGAGAGAGGAACATGCCCAGTGCTGTAACTGTAGCGGGGAACGCCTGTATGAGGGTCTATCTGCGCCTCTCTGGAAGTTATTAAGCATGAATGTAATTTCGCTGAGTGGTGATTCATAGAGCCATTTAGGGCAAATTAAAATGTTGCGTGCACGCTCATCAAACGCGCCTGAAAAACGACTCTTGAAAGGCCATTTTTGTTCTAACCATGATTGAATGGAATGTGTATCTGTGAGGGAGGGATTTTATTTGAGACCTTGAGTACGGAACAGTGCAATATTAAGTTTAGCATGGCCTTAATTGAGTTAGACTACGCGGTTGTGACAGACTCCTTTGTGAAACAGACATGTTAAGTTTGCCTAAGCCCCCATTAACAATGTGTAGCCTGATTTTATGACCAGAGAGAACACTGGTCCTTTGAAAACGGGAGCGTGCCGTTCAAGCTGAGGGTGATCCGTCAATACTGCTTGTATTGTTATCCGGCTGCCAGTGTCAGAAACCAAATCTATTCAAACAAACTTTACTCGGTGTGGTTTGAGGCAAGTTTGGGAGCCCCCCCAGTCCCAAACAAAAAACAGGTGCTGGGAAATCACGCCAGATATCAGCTGTTTTGAGTGTTAGCTAGCCAAAAACAACAAACAGCCCATAGCTACTGAGTGTTTTTGCAGGGATCTTGTCATCACCAGCTGTGTCAGCCTGGTCTGTGATGTTTGTTTATGCCAGTAGAGGACAGTGTAGCTCCTGCAATTCTCTCCCTGAATAAATTGCAGCCTGCAGATGACAGTCTGGGCCGAGTCCTTATTTTGTGAGATTCAAATGTGTTTCATAAAGTGATATTCCTCAGTTAGTCATATATGTCCTCTGCATCTTTCTCTCTCACACCAACGGCCTGCTTGTCCTCCCACCACACCCATAATCCTCCTGTTAGACCTTCCTCTTCTCCTCTTCCATGTAGCACCATTCTCAGCATCCTTATCCCAACACAAGTCATATATATTTAACTATAGGTCTAAAATTGGAGATGAAGGAATTGATAATAAAAATAGGCCAAATAATCCATATAGTGAACAGCTGACAAGATTCTCACTTAAAAAAGAAGATATAGAATGTAGACTCTGTTTCGAAATATACCACTCATTCCAAATAAGGTTAACAAAACCGCAGAAATACCCCACTGTTTCTTGTGATGTCGCCCAAAATCAATACATTTCTAAGAATGTATATGTTAATACAGTGCAGGACAGCTATTAGAATAGAGGTTATTTACATACACTGGTCTTAAGGGGACAAAAAAAGCAGCCTTTTTAATAATAAAGGATTAAGCAAGTGGTCACCTAAAAGCAATGTGTAAATAGTCATGTAAATAAAAAAAAAAACAGGTATGTAAAACCAAATGGGATATTGTCCCACTGTGCAATTGCTTGGTGATGTAATCTAACTACATGCCCAGGGTTTCATAGAAGCCTGCTATGTAAGAACTTCTCATAGAGCAGATGTTTCAGTTAAAAGAGAAAGAAGCATGACTTGAATCTGAATAACATGAAAGAAGCATACACAAAACACACAGTTCATTACAATTTATTATGCATTAAACAAAATTAAAGTGATGATCCTCACATCTATCTACTTTCTAGACTCGGAGCTCTGCAGTGACATCTACTGCTGCATTCAAGACCATGGTGATCTCAGATAGTTGGGAGCAAATTGTATACAAAATGACTGATGCACACAGTAATGACGTCAAACTTATCTGTTACACTTTAATAGGTTTTTGCAGCTGTTTTACACTCGTGGTTTTATTAGGTTCATACACACCAGCGGCCAATCATGTTCATATCAGTAAATCTTGAGTAGCGACCAACTACAAATGATTCACATGCCCTTGGAAAGCTGTAATGCGGCAACTTCACTAATATATTAAAATGCAACATTGTGTGCAACCGAAAATTACTTTATAAGTGGATTTTTACTCTCTAACAGACACGATGAAGGACGCCATGTTCTGATGTCAGGCAAGTCAGAACACTGAATTTTGTTTTTGTTACAATCGGAGTTTGTAATTTCCCAATTTTTGACCTGTCATGAATGCAGCGTAACTAGCAGAGCGCAAGAGAAGTTACTATTACAAGTTAATTATATAATAATAATTCTATGCCTCTCAGTCCATCACAACAATCTCTTAGTGCTACTTTCTCAGTCAAGCAAAGGGAAAATTCTGACAAAAATACATCATTATAGTAATAGTTATCAGGCTGAGAGATAATGTTGTGCTGAGCAATGCTTAATTCAGATACTCGCCTGGAGACCTGTGCTGTTTGTGTTTAATTACAAAGCTAAAGGCCAAATGACTAAGCTGAGCCATACCTGCTGTAAGCTAATCTTTATCTAGATGATAATTTTAACGGCATGTGATGGCAAAATAATAGTACGATCCCTTCGCTAGCTAAATCAGCTTTTCAGAACTTTGCTGCTCACAAATAGCTCGGTAAACAGGGCTGTACTTGTGATATAATGATGAATATTAACGTACTTGTACACATGCCTTTATTTCTATTGTTACATTAAGGTTAGTGTTAGAGTTAGCTCATCTGAAGGCTAGTGTTAGCTTCCAAACCCCTCCACTTCATTAGACATATAAACCAGCCGCTTTATTGTCCAGTGGATTTGAGTTCCAGTTTAATGTAAACTTTCCAAAACTTTTTCGTGCTTATTCTGGCCTCGAGTCCTATTTCCTCAGTTTTCAGCCATGCATGCATGCAATGAAATCCTTCATTTTTAAGAATAAAATATCAACTAGAAATGTATTCTACATGCTTAAATATTTTTGTAAATGGTAAATCAAACACTATTCAACACATAAATACTATTTCATAAACCCAAGGTTAGCTCTTTTGATTTGTTCTTGATGGCATGCCTTTAACTTTAAATGAACTTTCAACTGCCTTTAAGCAGACCAGTTAAAGTGAGGTGTGCATATTATTGTAACGCAGTTCTCCTATAAATATCACGTGTTGTCCTGTAGGTGGCACTATTGGACGTGTTTTAGACCAGCATGTCTCAGTTCCTGGCTCAGAGGACACCGTTGCCTGAAGTGTTATGTTTTTCTTCCTGACAAAATCATTGTAGAAGCATCAAGCCCTTTGAGTCGAATTAGGTGTACAAACTTAACAAACTTGACCTTAGAGCTGGACTTAAGCTGTAATGACTTAGATTACAGTTTTCAAATTTAAAGTCAACACTGACAGACTGCTTGGACTGTGCTCTGAGTCTTTTACCATCTCAAACACCATTTTAAAAAGAATAGCAACTACAGATTGTCACAAGGGCCAGTGCTTTAAATACTACAGAAAAAATGTGACCCTGCCATAGTTTCTTTAATAGGAGGGCTATAGCCACGAAAATAAAAATGTCAAAATAATACTAAAAAAGGAGCTGCATTTGTTGTGCATCCTAGAATTCAAATGAATTCAAATTATTTGATTTCAGTGCATTTATCCACTCCAGGATTACATACATATTGTATTGTACTTTGAACAAAAACATATGTCTTCATAGGCCTAAACAAAGATAGTTGTAAGATCACATGCAACACATAGCAACCGTGGTCCAGACTGAGAAACTTTCTATGGTTCTTTAGAGACTGTACAATACTGCACTCAACTGGAAAGAGCTACAGAGCCATATCAAATACCTTAAATATCACTGTCACTACAACTGGTTCTGCAATTTGCAAGTGGAAACTAACTGTGCCTGGACAGAAGTGAAATGCAAGATTCTTCTTAGACAAGTGATAAGAAAGGTAAGAGTGAAGCCAGCACTCCCTCAAAAACAGCTGCATTATTTTAGCAACTGTGGCCAGATTAATTAAAAATAGTCTTTGGTACTAAATCTGATTATCATGAATACCTGGAAATACTGGAGGAGAATCTTATTGGCCAAGAAAGGGGAGAATATGACCATTTCAACAAGACAGCCAAACTGTTTTCTTCAAGAGACGTGGCCTAGCTAATTTCCCATCGTGAATCCTATTAAAAATATATTAAAATTTAAAAATTGCAAATCCAATAGAAGGATCCTTTGAGGGACTGAAGATGATTTGTGAAGAAGAATGGCCTGAAATTAAATGTGCTCTTTTGTTCCTCCAAGGGTCTTTAGACTTTTACTGCTTCATTTACTTTATTCTTAGTTTTCTTTATTTCACAGATTTCATAGATTACTTTTATTTGCTCTTTATTTTTTTTTAAGGTTTTGCCTATTAACCTATTCTCTTATTGTGTTTCTTTTATCATGCCAAGCCTTCAACAAATCTTTTATTTGTTATTGATTATTAAAATTTTCACTAATATTATTTACACATTATATGTGTCCATTTGAAGTAGATATGTGCTAAAATAAAAAACAAAAACAAAAACAAAAGTCTCTGAATATTTTTATATTATATTTTTATAATATTTTATTTTTTTCTCACCCTGTATAACCTGAACGAGTGCAAAGAGCAAAACTGTCCCTGAAGCTTAGAAGGGACTTGAATGGGCTGAAATAAAAGACATTTATTTTAATTGCACTCAGTTTGAGGAAGAGTAATACATTTAAAAACTGCACACTGCTAAAGGCTATGCTGTCTGCATCCTCTGCAAAAACACCATTCATTGTCTGATATAGAATAAAGAGAATTTATGTTGAGCATGAAGTGCAGTTCATTTGTGCTAAAATGTGGAGGGTGGGATGAGCATTATTCAGTTATAATGCCTGCTGTCTGCGCTGCCTGTATGTTAGCTGTAATGCTTGGCTGAAGGCATTGTTGTCATTTAGAAATGTACATCACTGCGTGTCACAGCCCACGTAGGCTACGTGTGTGTTATACCAGCAGTCCCAGTGAACAGGCCGATGCGATCAGGGCCTTGACAGGTATTTCGTCACAGATACCTGATAAGTCATTAAGCGTCATCTCATAAAACCCTGCAGGCTTCCGGTGCACATTCCGACCCAGATTAACATCTGCACGTGATTATGCGTTCGTGTTGTGATTCAGCTGGTCTTTTGGGTCAAAGGTCATAATCCTCAGCCCTGACTGAGCACGAGAGCCTCTGCTCAGGCAGGACAGAGACCTCTGGAGCTCAAGGCGGGCATCGTGACACAGGAAGATGTAGAAGAGAGGATTCAGCAGAGTGTTCAAACTGGTCAGCCCATAGCAGATCCTGTAGCACAGGTAGACAGAGCGCTCCAGCAAACACTGGTCTTCAGTTAGCAGCAGCGCTATGAATCTGTAACCACCCACCATGTGATAGGGGCCAAAGATCACAATGAAATTGATGGTGATGACAGTGAGGGTGCCCACTATTCTGTGGCACTCGTGGTCGGAGACAGAGGGGGAGTTGCGGAGTGTTACCCCGATTTTGGCAGATGTGTACCTGTGAGAAAAAAGGAGGATGGGAGGTGAAAGGGGCAACAGACCACAAAGGGACAGGTAGTTTACAAATCTACATGTTTTAAAGACCTACATGCATCTGTTTCTTCTCGATGGTAACATCATGTCGAAGGGGTTTTAAACTCTTAATAGAGTGGACATTGTTTCTCCCATAAATAGGCAGGTGTAGGTACAACACACACACACGCACACCCACACACACACACACACATGAACACACAAATGCAACACTCGCATCACTTGCCTCATGTCACCCACTTACCCCAGTATAGAACATGGCATCAGAAAACCTAGGGCCACTGTGGCTATCTTAAAGTAGGCGTATCTCTGGCTGACTGGATACTGCTCCAGACACAAGCCCCTCTTTGGCTCAAATACAGATGGGTAGAGGCCAATTAGGCAGAAGAGAAATATAAATGTCCAGACCACCACTCCAGAGAACGCAGCCAAGCGTATTTTCCTCACACCTCGGCTGCTTAGTGGGTGCACAATGGCAAGAAAACGGTCCAGAGCAATGAGGCACAGGAAGATGACACTTGCATAAATGTTCACATAAAAGACGTAGCCCACCAGCTGGCAGGTGATGGAACCATAGGGCCAGTGGTGTCCCCCTTGTAGGTAAAGGATCCACATAGGCAAGGTCAGCAGCTGGAGAAGATCTGACAGCAACAGGTTGAGGATGTAAACCAGCTGGAATCCACCCCCGCCCGACCGGCCAAGTTGGTACAGTCCCCAAAGGGACAGCAGATTGGCCGGGAGACCCAGGGAGAAGGCCAGGCTGTAGATGTAGGTCAGACCAACTCGGTCTGTCTCCAGGGGGAGATGGCAGCTCCCATTCGTCAGGTCTGTGGAGAGAATGAGGAAAACGGTGACCTTACATGAACCCACACAATGAATGATGTGCATCCTGAACTGCTCAACCTCAAAGTGCAGCCTTACTGCTGTGCCAGGAGCAGCTCTGTTGCAAAACATGTTAAGACACAAGGAACCAAATCATTATGCACCACAAACCACAGGAAAACAACTTACTCAGGTACATGATTTTTATGCCTTTGACATCTGAAAGACATTTGAAGCTCAGGTCCTCCGGCTAATTTTCACACTGTATCAGAGCCACCCACTGCTGTCGCCGGCAGTAGCTTGAGTATTTTTCAGGCAGCTCCTATGGGAAACACCACATCGGGGAGATCTGTGAAACTTCCATTGTTGAGTCCAGTTCCAGAAAAAAGCACAATGCAAGCAACACTATCGCACATTTCTGTACTTACAGATTTGCAACAATGCATAGATGTCAATCAATGCCAAAGTGAGATGGTTCTCCTCACCCTATGTTGGCCTGTGATGGCAGACTGCAGCCCGATGTGAAGTGACCCATGTGAATGAGTGAATGAGGGTGTACGGTACGTCCTTGCCTGCCCGAGGGGCTTGTCTGACTTTTTGATCATTTCCCGATGCAGGAAGTCGCTGCTACTGCTTTTGAGCAGCCACATCCTGAGGCCTTTCTCCTGTAGAACAAAAACACCCTCCTGCCTGATTGGGAGTGATATGAGTCAGGCCAAACTGTTCCTGCTGACGGAAGGGCTGTTGAAACACAGGGCGAAACTCTCTCCTGCTATTTTCATTTCCCCTGTGACACCCATTGCCCCCCACCTCCTTGGTTACACCAGGTTTAGAATGGTGTGCTTATATTACGTGAAAGCAAAGTTCACGAACAATAGGTGTTTTGGATAAACAATTTGACTTCTTGATTGTGATGGTCATGGTGGGTGTCAAATTTGAGTGGATATTTAAAAAATAATTTTGCTCCACACCTCTCAGTCAAAATGAAGGGCATTGAAAGGTTTCCTTGCACTCAGACTTGATTATAATATTGATTTACAGTCGGTGTGTGTGTGTGTGTGTGTGTGTGTGCGTGTGTGTGTGCGCATGCCTTAGACTGCTCATGTGTGTATATATGATTTATATATGTATATACTGAAAATGCCACTTCACTGAAGATAACCATGACAAGAAATGGAAGGTATTGATGACTCCTGATATAAACTCTACCAAGACTCTACCATCAGAACTGACACACACAAGGCCAAGACAGTGACTGAAGACAAGGCAGAGTTTAATGGTCCCATAAAGTCATGATCCTAAATGTGAACATAGAAGACTCATTATAAAACTAGAAGACATCCAGATTACAACACTGTAACAATTCATTTTTGCTTGCAGACATGAACAGAGCATGGAGTGTGATTCATCCTTAGTTTTTCCACAGAGAAAAAGTGCAGCAAAGATTCCACAGTACAAAAGAAATACTACGAAATTGACATCATTTCTGACAAAATCTTACAAAATACATTTTGTTGATTTTTTTACATGAAAATTAAAAATAGAATGTTTTCATATGACATTTATTTTTCCCACAGCAGTAACATGTACAGAAGTGTGCTTGGAAATTATTCTTTTTGATCTATTTTTCCATGAACTACATTGTGACTGATAACTGACCTCAGTATACTTGACCCTAGAAGATTTTTCTTGTTATATATGTAAA
The DNA here is from genome assembly GCA_037974465.1 of Brachypetersius altus. Taxonomy (NCBI): domain Eukaryota; kingdom Metazoa; phylum Chordata; class Actinopteri; order Characiformes; family Alestidae; genus Brachypetersius; species Brachypetersius altus. The sequence continues at coordinate 1,247,840 of JBBPDB010000011.1, forward strand.
CAGATTGTAAGACTGAAGAAGGTCTTCTGTTACTGTGCATCAAGTATCTTAACAGGAATTCTGGTGGAGTGCCTATAACTGTTTGAAGAGCTCAGTCTGCCTTCTGCTTTTTGTTTGACCTACAACAAAGCAGCTTAAAGAGAGTTACAGTGGCCCAGATTGCAACAAAAATAATAGTAAACAGAAAAAATAGCACATCTAGACAGTGATAGGACCACCACGGTAGACTGCTCGCCTCTGAGCGCAAGTGCCGAGCTCCTTTGTGTCTAATGACATACTCGATCCAGAAGGCAGCGTTGTCTAGAGGAGAGAGAGGTCGATCACGATGAAGTTTTGACAGTTTCTGTGCGCTGCTTTGATAAGATGGGTTTTCAATGACATCTTTGAGGCCTTCAAGGAAATCTTCTGAAGTGAGTGTGGCAACCTCAAGTACACGAGCGGCTCCTCGCACCTCCAATCTAAATGCGTTGTCAAATTGATCAAAGAGAAGTGGCAGAAGCAACACAGGGACCCCATGGTAGATAGCTTCATAGATACCATTGGTGCCACCATGCGACACAAAGGCACGAGTCTTTGGGTGACCTAAGAGATCATTTTGAGGAAGCCAATCAAGTAACAAGGTGTTGTTACCTAAAGATGAGGGTTTCTCACCCATGTATCTCCATAAGACCTTCTGAGGCAGCTTAGCAAAGGCCGCAGCGATGGCTTCTGTGATTTCCTTGGGAAGGGCAGTGACCATGACTCCTAGAGACATGACTACCACTCCATGCTCTCCAGAACTCTGCATGAAATCCTCCAGCTCTGCTGAGATGGGCTGAGATGGGCGACACTGGAAGCCTCCCATGTACACAAAGTTAGGCATGCTGGGACGTGGGAACTCAAAGATGAAGTCAACACGCATCAGCCAAATGTCTGCTGAGCTCTGCATGCTGAGGAGATCTGAGCCTGGTGGAAAGTGGCTCTTGAGAAGTTTGTCATAAATGGGGAGGATAACAAATCGTTCCTGGAAGCGGCTAATCAGATATCTGAGGAAGTTCTCAGTCCTCTGCAGGAAGTCCATTTTGTCGCTAAGCAGTGAGTTGTACATGGGGACATAGGATGGTGGTGATGGAGAAATGACCATATGCGCATCCCCTGTGTTGAGCCAGCGCACGTTATACACCATGGGTAAATGCAGATACTGGGCCAAAAGGACCCCAACAGGAAAAGCGGGGTCAGTTAGCATCAGGTCAAACTTAGCATCCTGCAGTTGCCTAATTAGTGATGAGTCGTCCAACATGGTGGAAATTAGACTAAGAGCTCCACTGTGGAATATTTGCAGTATAGCTGTCACGTCCTTCTGCTCTTCAAAAAAGCGCATAATCGGTGTCATCTTGCGTAGAGCTATTGACCGCTGCAGTAAAGCCTCAAACAAGCCTGCATTGACAGCTTCTGCTTCAGCAACATTTACTGTAATGACGGTGTAGAGGGGAGAGCGGTCCTGGATGTACAGGCTTCTGGAAGAGCGTACCACTGTAAGGCTGTGGCCACGGACGTGCAGCTCCTTCATGATGACCTGCATGTTCACCCAGTGGCTCCCATCTTCAGGAAACACCAGGATTCTGCCACTACTGCAACAGCCAGCCATTAAAAGTAGGCAGGAGAAGGAAAGGAGCTGATTTGCATTCACTCCCATCCTTTAGAAAGCTGAGGAAAGCACAGGAAACAAAGAACAAATGTTACACCACTCAGGCTGAGGCTGATATATACACTCAGCAGCCCTTCATTGGGTACTCCCACTCTATAACTACACCCAATGGCCTGTTGATTTCAATGCCTTCATTTAGATCATGACATGCCTTACTAAGAATGTACCATCTCATATTCACTATGCACATCTTGAGAACTCAGGGAGTGATATGGATTAGAGGAAGCACTGGAGCAGCATCAACTAAGTAACTGAATAAAAAGCAGTTCCCAAACTGAATATCTAGTAAGGCACAGCACAGTTTGTACACTGGGTCAGAGCCACCTGATTGCCCAAGTGTACATTCAACTGAGGATAATTTTAGGGATTTCGTAGTGGAGAAAAAGCCTCGACTGATTCCTCGATTGAAGGGCCCTGGAACATGTGAATAATATTGGTTTTGGTTTAAAAGGAAACTAAGGATTTCCAACCCTGTTCACATTCAGTGGGCAGTGCAATGCTGGCGTAGTATATCATGACCTAAATGTTGATAGTGAAATTATAAACAACAGAAACACTGTCAGTCTCTTCCCCTTGATGACGTTTAATCTCCAAAACTTAATGTAAAATTGTGAAAATGCTTTCAAGAGTACTCAGTACAGTGACGGTCTGAACCAAGCTTTAACACCAGAAAAGCAGCGATACTCGTAGTGTTATGTTGATCTAGTATCTGTTGTTGATAGGTCTGAGACGCCTAACACAACTGGTAATACATGTTCAGTGTCTTTTAATACATAAACAGAGTAAACAGAGTCAACAGAGTGACTCTGTCAGAGCCAAAAATTCTCCCAGAGACATTCAAGGAATCACTACTAGACCTCACTCTCTCTCTCTCTCTAGTTCTCTTTCTCTCTCACACATTTACAACAGTACTATTTCAGCAGACTGCTAGAATGAGGTGGCACAAATAGTGCTACCAGCTCTGAATGTTTCTAAGATTCCAAGTATCTACAAGCTCTCATGCAAACAATTAAGCAGATTGAAAATGATTACAGAATATTGAAGCTCAGATTATTTACTCACCAGATGCTCTCTGTCTCCCGTGAACAACCTGTACTGTGGTGTAATGTGAGATCTAAGCTGACCTGGGGTATCTGGACATGAATGTGCATGCGGCTCTGTGATCAAATGGAATGCAGCAGCGCCTAGTGAATGTTTGGAATAATGAAATAAGGCTCAGTTATTCACCACCCGAAATTGGGGCACAAAGACAACAGAGCCAGTTGAAAACAAAGAAGCCTGTTTTCTCACTGAAGGAGAGCTCTGCTCTAGTAACCATGATATCTCTTACTCTGCTCATGCATCTCCAGAAATCATGCGTCAATTCCAGAAATCAGCTTGTGCCCATCACTTGCACACAACTGATGATGCATTAACTTTATAAGGTAATTTGACCAAATATGTTTCAAAATGAAACATCACTTAAAGTTTCTGCCAGTTTTTGTCCCCTGTAGAATCTCTGGAATTATAGTCGGAGCAGCAAGTGAGCGATTTCAGAAAAACAACGTTCGTTTTTTTCTTTTTCCCTCTTTTTCCGCTCCTGAGAGATGATGAGTCATGAAATGCTCTGCAAGAGAACACAGTGTAAAACCTTTTTGTCTGTTCTGCCTGAAAATACGTTTATGGCATATGTTTTGTTTTGAGCTTAGTCCAGGTTGACTAGTTTTATTCAAGCCAAATACATATTTTTTTATCAAAATGATGCAAATGGGAAAAAAATACGCCTTTGCATTAAAAAAAAAGTAATATTTTCTTAAATCCAGAACTAATAGACACTTTAAACCAACCCGCTCTCTGTTGCAACTTTGAATAGTTCTGAAATAGGGATGTCCAAATATATTCTAATAGATTGGCTATTGGCCATATGAAGCCCATTTTGTGCTTTATTTGAGCAACGGTGGTTTCAGATGCAAAATGGGAAGACAAAGAGAATAAGATAAGATAAGCCTTTATTAGACCCACAAGTGGAAAATTTGCTTGTTATGGCAGAAAATGGTAAGTAAAAAGTTAGGAGCAGCAAAAATTAAGAAAACAAAAGAATATAATAAAATACTATGTCACAGTACAGTATAAATGTTCACATGTACAGTATAAAAATCTAAATACAATCTAGGAATATACATATGGACATCTGTACTGTGAAACATTTACATATATGTATTTGTAAACTATAAGTAAAACTAAATGTAGACTAGGGCAAGTTGTATGTACACAGTGAGTATATGTATCTACAGAGCGATTATATAAATAAATACACAGATGTATAAATGTAGATACACAGTGTTCACATATTTACTTTAATATCCACTCAGTAAGTAAATATGTGAACACTGTGTATCTACAGCGTTCACAGATTTACTTATATTAGGAAACACAACAAAGATCATGCGAAACTAAGCGTATTTCTGTGAGAAAATACAAAGTGTGATTGCGTGGTTGCCCAAACCTTGGGGTTAAAGGCAAAAAAATGGATAAGGACAGTCGAATGTGTAGCCAAATTCACGGCCCAATTACTTTTAAATAAACCGTGACACATGTCTAAGCTACCGTATATTTTCCTGAAGCCTGTTTTCCTCTGCATTTGTTTCTTCACATTTGAGCTTTTCCACTTTTTGTCCATTTCTGACCTCCCTATCTGTGTGGTCACAGGCTCTTTCTCCGTGACACATTCTAAAGGGGACTTGATCATCCTGTCTCTCCCTCATGTATACACACTATTATACTCATTTACTCATTGTTGTAAAAAATGTATGAGTGACCAAAAGCAGCTACAATTATATAGTTCTAATTATAGCTATGATTTTCTGTATATTGGTAAAAATATATAATTATATTCACACTACAATGTTGTATACAGCTGAGTTATAAATACACTAAGGACAGCAGGTGAGAAGAGATGTACTGAAGATTAACAAAAAAACTGTAATGAATTACCATGTATTTGTGCAAATGTAGCAGTTGTGCAAGTCCTGCAGTGTGAGGGCAGTGTTCAAGTAGGCAAAAGGTAATGTGTAAACATTTGCTCTTTAACAACTGCTGAGGGAGGTGTGGGAGTTGTGTATAGAACAGGGTTGGGGGGTGGGGCAGCAGGGTGTGGAGTGGACAGTCCAGTGTGGGAGAGGGCAGCAAGGTGTTTAGGAGCCGGACTGCTTAGGGGCAGAAGCTGTTGGGTCTGCTACGCAAGCCAGAAGAAATCGTAGCCTTCAGATCATTTTTGCTGTTCATGCCTTAACAGGGCAGAGCTTTTTCTGGCAGCATAAGAAGGACCTACGCAATATTTGGCAGCTTGTTTTAGTGTTATGACTGATTGGCACAAATCTACTATGTGAAAAAGCAATTGCTTAACGCAGTAGTAACTGGAACCAAATGCTTCTTGTAACTTAGGATCAGTTTTACACAATGCAGTGATTTTCTTTTGGGTGAATTGCTTTGATTCAGTCACACTGGAGGATTTTTGCGCATTAACTACCCATTTATGGCCCTGCACCCATTTCACTGGGATTACAGACTTTGCAAAACCTTCACTCTCACAAAAGGCCTGCCTTCATAATTATCTGATCGGTCACACAGAAAAGGCTCATAACTTAAATTCTTTAAATGCTTTGAGTTAAAGGTCCTTCAGGCACAAAAGCTGCCACCACATTTGCAAAACCTTCCTCTCATACTGAAAAGGGCAGAATTATTCTTGAGTGCCCACAAGAAGTATATCGGCTGATAATAATGTACAGCACCATTTGTGGAGGTTAGAGTATTTGGAGGTTAGAGGATCTGATCAACTTTCTGGCTTCATAAACTTTTTTGTGTCATGTGTTCCTGGACTACTCAGAGTTTCTGCTGTTATTCATCAGAGCAGCTAAATATCAACCACCCAAAGTGTCAGAAACTGGATACCTAGAGGAAATATTATTATTATTATAGCAATATTTCACATAATTTCAAATATTAAAAATATTTTTAATCCATTTTGTCCTGTAGACTTTCATTCATTGTACATGTTTTCCAATTTCCTGCCCTGACTGAAGGTCCTGCAACCTAATAAGACTGAGTACTGTGTAAAAGACAAAGACTTGGTGTCAAAAAACGTCTCCTTGGTCCAAAAGCTGCATATGAACAAATTGTCTGATGCACTGTAAAATGTGTAAAACGTGTGCAGTATGAAGAAAAGTAAGTTCATACATTTACCTGAAGGTTGATGGCTGTAATACCCTGCTGTTTGGAAGTTCCAGTAAGAGCCTTAACAAGCTTTAGTTAGTCCAGAATGCGGACGCTACTAGGATTAGGAATAACGAGGAGGTTTGACCACAGCAACATCATCGCATTGGCCAAGAGCCAAATTTTGCACTGATTACAAAATTTTACTGTTGACATATAAAGTTCTAAAGGGCATAAGCCTTCAGGACATGAACAAATATATCTTACAAACTGTCACATCTACTACAATAGATGTTTTTTTGCACAGGAACTTCTCTCAACCTGCTCAAACCACATTCAGGTCTTCATCCATGTGACACAGACTTATCACTGTGGTTTAGAACTTGACTTAATGTGAACTATAGAAGTAGACAAGACCTCACCACACAGGAAGGCATTCTACACAATAGCAGGGCTGGTCTTCACTAAACAGTTGTAAGCAGGGTCCATGGTTCTAATCTTCTTTCTCTTTTTCTTTCTCTCTTTGTCTTTCCATGTGACTTACGCAGTGGGACATAGCAGAAGAAGTGGCCAAGGTAATAAATGGTACGCCTGAGGACAAAGGGGTCCCAGGCAATTGAGGACCCCAGAGAAGAGGGATGGGTCTGAGTATGAATGGCCTCTGCACTAAGTGCAAGGCTGGACAATAGGGCCCTTTTTAAACCATCGAAAAGTAGATTCATTGACATGAGAATGAAGGTAAACTGTGATGTACTTCGACCTCTTGCTCTGATTTACTCACTCAGTGACAGTGGAGCACATAGGCTCTCAGGGAGAGTGCTAACTTTTGACTCTCCTTTGTTGCTCGGCTGTAATAGCTATGTGTGCTGAAGAAACTGCCTGCAATCTGTTGACTCTATAATCTCAGAAAAGAGACACTACACTGTTTGTGGAGTGGTGCATCTTTAGTACATTTAGTTTTGGAACAAGTTACATTGACTCTGTACACCATGAATTCCCATCAGGCATTTTATTAATGTTTTATTAATGTTTTAGGTTATGAAGAGGTAAAAAAAAAAAATACACCCCTTTTCCCAGTAAAATCCTAGTTACGTTCACAAACGGAAAAGTAAATAATGGGTTGTACCTTTGAAGTTACTTGGACCTTGATCAACAGAAATGTACCTCTATGGTACTAGTATCTGGTTTTATTATGAACAGTCCCTTTAAACAGAACTTTGTTTCATTGTTTGGTTTGATGCTGGAGCAAGATTGCTCTTGATCAGGTGTTCCTGCTTGCCTGCCAACAGGACCAGTTCGACCACCATGGAGACACCTGCATGTTCCATTCACCCTCCTGCTGTACTAGAAAGTCTTACTTGCATGCCTTACTTGCTGTCCTGATGAGACTGATACTGATGCACATGATACTGAGGTCTTGGCATATTTATACTAACATGTTATCACAAACTTCTTTATTATTCTGATAGTGACTCTGATAGTGTTTCTGTTGGTTTTTATCTCTGTGTAATGATGAATCACTTAATTTTTTTACAAATTACAATTTGATGTCCATTATTAACTCATTCTTTATTCTCATTGCTCTGGTTATGTTATTATTTTGCTGTCTGGTCTTGACCTTGATGGATTGGTTCCTCTTGTGAGTCTTGGTTCACGATTTCTTCGTCTTGCTCTTTATTGATCTCACGTTTCTGTAAAACTAATTTGTTTTACTAATTTGACGCATGCTGTAACGTAAAGTAGAACAGAATTGTTTTGAAATTAAATTTTCAACCACACCATGACACTTTATGCCAATCAAACCAATCAGAAATGTAAAGGCCAGCAAAAATACTAAAATGTTCAGTAATTTTACCACAACATTAAAGTTACTGGCTGCATGGTGTATCTTACCTAAATTGACTGACAGATTACTTGAAGTGTGCAATGTGTAGTTTTATTATCTATGAAAATGTACGTATTGCATTGTTACCCAATACAAAAAGAATAAGAATAAGACAGGTGGCAAAAACACTGAATCAGAACAGCCTTAGTATTTCTTTTTTAAACCCAAACAGTTCCTTTTATTCAACAGTTTAGAATGAATGTTTGAAATGTCTATTTAAAGAAACAGTGCTAAAATGCACTTGGTTTATCTTTGCTTGAGTGCTTGTATTACAGGGTATTCTAGGACTGTTCTACTCCAGTTTCCTCTTCCTGTTGAAGATCTTGCAGCAGAGTCGCTTCAGGACAAACACTGTGATCCAGAGAACAGCTACATAAATAGCAAAAAGCAGGAGCGCCACATCTATACTGTGGTAAGCATACCAGGGCATGGAGTAGGCTTTAGTGCGCAGGTGTGGAGCTCCTTTGTGTCTATGGACAAACTCAATCCAGAAGATGGCACTGTCCAGTCCCGTCATTGGGGTATCGTGGTATAACCGTGAAAGCTTCTGCATATTTTCATGGTATGTGGGGTTTTCTAAAAGGTCTTTTAAGGCTTCAAGGAACCCATCTTTAGTGACTGTCACCACCTCAAGCATCCGAGCTACCCCACGAGCCTTCAGCCTTAAGATATTGTCAAACTGGTCAAAAAGAAGGGGCAAACCCAAAACAGGAACACCATGATAGATTGCTTCGTAAAGGCCATTGGTGCCGCCGTGAGCCACAAAGACACGTGTCTTGGGGTGGCCTAAGAGGTCATTCTGAGGAAACCAGTTTACCAGCAAGGTGTTGTTACCAAGAGTTGAGGGTGGATCCCCGAGGTATTTCCAGATAACCTTCTGAGGAAGCTCAGCAAAGGCAGCGGCAATGACATCTCTAATCTCCTTTGGCAAGCCTTGGATGATGGTCCCGAGTGATATAATCACCACTCCGTGTTCTCCTGAACTCTGCATAAAGTCCTCCAAATCCGCTGGGAGCGGCTTTTTGGGTTTACACTGAAAACCTCCCACATAGACCACATTGGGCATGGTAGGACGTGGGAACTCAAAGACAAACTCTGCCCGCACCAGCCATAAATCTGCATCTTGCTGTATGCCCATCATGGTGGTTCCTGGTGGGAAATGGAGGTCAAGTAAATCCCTGTAAGGAGGATCAATGACAAAATGCTGCTGAAAAACTAAAATAAAATAGGAAATCATGTTTGTGATGCGCTCTGAGAAAGTCATGCGGTCAGGCAGGTGAGATCCACTGACTGGAACATAAGAGACAGGGGAAGGGGCAAAGAGGAAGTGGCTGTCTCCACTGTTAATCCAGCGGACGTTATGTACCAGTGGTATGTTAAAGTAGCGAGCTATAAGTGATCCAACATGAAAACTTGGGTCACATAGCACCATGTCATATTTACCATCTTTGAGCTGTGCCATGAGGGCCTTGTCTTCAAAAACTGACATTGCTGCTTCTGCAACATAAAAATGGCCAGTCCTTAGCAGGTCCATAAGTTCCCATTGTTGGTAAAGGGGGGTAAGAAATGGCCATTTTTTGTGAAAGTCTAGTGTTCGTTTCAACATATTTTCATAGTAGTCCAGACCCATATAATCTTGTATAGACTTCATATAGATGGAGGTGAAGATTGGAGATTTCTCTGGGATGTACCAGCTCTTTACAGAGTGCATCACAGTCAGGTTGTGCCCACGCGCATGCAAATGTTTTAAAATGACCTCCATATTAACCCAATGGCTGCCATCAAATGGAACCACCAAGATGTTACTGCTGTTGTGACAGTCACCAGGAAGAGGAAGTAACCACAGCAAGCTTGTAAGAATCAGGCAAAACTCTCTACTCCATTCCATTTCTGTAACAAACAAAAGAATGAACTCACATGTTAACATTTGTTTGGGACATTCAGAGAAACATTCATAGACATAATGCTGGTACTTTTTTGTTATACTTTCCTGCCTTGTGATATTTAGGGTTTTACTTGTTATTATATGAGAAAAGATTTGCTTATAACCTGCATTATAGCCACTTTATTATGTACATGTACCATGTATCTACACATGGTCACTTCTCTACCCTGTTCAACAAAACACACAGTAATTCTGCTGCTTGATATACTCATAAAAGCAACACACATATTGATATAATAAGGCTGGGCTTGTCCCAGTATCACATGACCTGCATCAAATTGTGTTGATTCCTCACAAAAAAAGAACTGGAGGGTGTAGTGGTCAGGGGTCCATGTACTGTACTTTTGTCCATATAGTGTATGTGTGTGGGTGTAAAAGAAAAATGGTACAGAAAATAAGTGTAGTTCAAAGCTATAGAGGTTAAATATTTGGTTATTGAATTAAAAGCATTTGTAATTTGTGATAGGAGATACCTATGATCACATCAAGACTATACAGTGCTACTTAGACAGTAGTTCTACTGTATATTTACTCTTCCCACAAACAATATGACATACCATAACCATTCAGATTACACAGTTAACACAAATATTAATGGCTTAAATTGATTTAAAAAGGTAATAGGGAGTTTTACTTACCTAGCAGTATGAATAGTATTATGAGCAGACCCAGAAAAAGAAGTTGTTAATAACGCTGCAGTGTTTATCATCTGCTAAAGGTTTATTGACTAAAGGATAAAGGGTAGTCTTATCAAACATTAACCGACTTATGCAGGGCTTGTACTACAGGACACTGAGTTTCTTTAACTCATGATGAGTCTTTTATTTTTCTTGAAGTGATCAAACAATGCTCAGTTATTCACCACTAAAAATTGGGGCAAAAAACAAAGAAGCCAGTTTTCTCGTTGAAGCAGAGCGTAGCTCAAGTAGCAATAGCATCCCTTACTCATTCATCTCTGTCAATTCCAGGAATCAACTTGTGCACAACTGATGATGCAATTCATAAAGTCGACAAATTAGATTTTGAAATAAAGCATCACTTAATGTTTCTACCAGATGTTATCCTGTAGAATTTTTGTTTTATTGAACCAGCAACAACTGAGCTATTGCATAAAAGCAACACTAGTGTGTTTTTTTTCTTTCCCACTGCTGAGAGAGTCATTAACTGCTATGCAAAAGAACACAGAGTAAAAACATAATGTCTGTTCTGGCTGAAAATACGCTGATGTTGCGCATGGTGCAATATAACTGGTTTTATTCAAGCACACTTCTTAATCAAAATGATGCAATGGGAAAAAAATTATATCAAAAGTATGAGTACTCCCCACTCACAGCAAATATTAGCATTTCTTTCTTTCTTTGCCTGTGCCTGTGCTATACAAGATTTACAAATTCTAAATAAATAATGAAAATGCATGTGTGCCTGATAAAATAGTAAATGATTATAGATCAAAGCTAGATGTTAAAAGGTGGATTTGTTTGATTAGGGTCATTGTGACATGCTTTAAACAGTGCAGTGGTGATATATGATAGAAGAATAGACAATTAGAATGACCAGTGGTACCTACAAACCCGTGGTCAAGTCTGTACAGTTTAACAGTCTCTCCACTGACCTGGATTTATATAGTTCCAATTAACATTTGGTATATTAATAAAAGTCAGGTTACTATAAGGCTACAACCCTGTGCTAGTAACAGTGTTAAGACTAGATCCAGATGAACAAAGCGCTAGTGACGCTGTAGTGATGTGAGGCTTTGTCATAATGCTGCTTTATCATAATGATGCTGCTCAACATTCATATCAGCGACCTGATAACTCACCTTAGAGAAAGTTTGGTCTGTTTAAAGGCTATTAAACTTTTACAGGGTTTTAATACAGTTCCACAGGGCCACCTTTGCTCATAGATCCTAAAGTTCCATTCGTCTTGCTCAGCAAATTTTCTGCCGATAGCCTATCAAAATCCAGCCACCCACACATGACTGTGTGAATGGCCAACCTTCACAAAATCTTTGTTGGCGCATTCATGAACATATCACAGACCTCTGAGAGAGAACCCATGTCAGGTCAGGTTTGTGAGCATCAGAATACAACTAAACACTAAACAAGACAATCTGCCCAGTTACTTATGAGTCTAGCCCTGATAATAATTGCTGTGGTGAGGTTTCACTTTTATGGAGGGAGACAGAATATCACATAAAATTGATTTGCATGTCACTGAGTGAAATAAATATTCGAACCCCTACAACCCAGCCAGACTTCTGTCTCTTACAGAATGACTGTGTGCCCGTCAATCTATCAATCAAGCTATCTATTACAGATAGTCTGATCTTAACTCGCTATGTGTATAAAGCACACCTGTCCACAGAGTCAGTTTCTTCCATTCCAACCTCTCCACCACCATGGGCAAGACCAAAGAGATGTCAAAGGATGTCAGGGACAAGACTGTAGAACTGCACGGGGCTGGAATGGGTTACAAGACCATCAGCAGGAAGCTTGGTGAGAAGGTGACAACGGTCACTGTGATTATTTGGAAATGGAAGAATTATAAAATGACCATCAGTTGCCCTCAGTCGGGAGAGCCATGCAGTATCTTGCCTCATGGTGTGAGGACATTCATGAGAAAGTGAGGGATCAGCCCTGAACTACATGAGGAGCTTGTTAGGAGGCAGTTGGGATCACAGTCACTAAGAACCTCATTGGTAGCACACTACATCATAATGTGCCACAAGGTTCCCCTGCTCAAGAAGGCACATGTACAGCCAATCTTACCTTTGCCAGTGAACATCTAAATCATCCAGAGAAGGCTCGGGAGAAAGTGCTGTGGTCAGATGAGACCAAAATCAAGCTGAGCCGCCATGTTAGGAGGAAGAGAAATGCTGTGTATGACCCGAAGAACACCATCCCCACAGTCAAGCATGGAGGTGGAAACATTATGCTTGGGGATTTTTCTTCTAAGGGTAGAGGATCACTTCACCGCACTGAGGGGTCAATTGATGGGGTCATGTACCGTAAAATCTTGGACGAGAACCTCCTTCTCTCAGGCAAAATACAGAAGATGGGTTGTGAATGGGCCTTCCAACATGACACTGACCCAAAACATACTGCCATGGTAGCAAAGAAGTGGCTCAAGAAGATACACATTAAAGTCCTGCAGTGGCCTAGCCAGTCTCCAGACCTCAGTCCTACAGAAAATCTGTGGAGGGGCTGAAGCTTTGACTTGCCAAGCAGCAGCCAAGAAACCTAAAGGATTTAGAGGAGTGGGCCAAACCCCCCCCTGAGATGTGTGCAAACCTGGTGACCGACTACAAGAAATGTCACTGCTGTGCTCGCCAACAAGGGTTTCTCCACCCAGTTCTAAGTCATGTTTTGGTTGGCTCTCAAATATTTATTTCACTCAGTGAAAAACTAATTAATTTATAACTTTTATGTAACATGTTTTTTCTTGATTTTTGGTTGATATACTGTCTCTCTCCATAAAAACGAAACTACCTCATAAATTAGAGACATTTTTGCAGGTCAGCAAAAACCTTACACAATTAGAAGGGGATCAAATAAATATCTCTCCGACTGTTAATGTCCTTATTTGAAACAGACCTGTGTGTGTGTGGTGTGTAAACATGCTTTCTTGTCCTCAATTGCCATTTTTCTATTTTTATTACAGTGGTGGGAAGTACAGAAGAGAAGGAGAGGAGCCAAAAAAAAACAAAAGCAGGTTTAATGGTGATTATGAATCCAGCGTGTGAGTCAGTGCATTGGGCTTTATCAGAGAACACCAGTTTCCTGTCTCCCTCTCTCTATTGCTCTCTTCTGTTCCTATCAACCAGGTACAACAATATCCTGCCCTCGGCAATACAGGCACATGTTCAAATCTCAGATCCCTGAGGATTAGTCTATTGTGGATTCAGATGGTTTGAATTATGTTGCAGAGACTTGTGGTCTTACCATGCCAAGACATTGAGTCATAAATTCAAAAAACTGAGATTCGCTGTTTCATTTTTATAAAATGGATTGAGTAATATAATGTCACAGTGACATTGGCAGATGACACTGCCAAAGTTTGTGCAAAGTTTCAGTGCTTCCCTGATAGCAAGCTGTATTTGCAAAGGCAAGCTACTTTAAGGCAAGACAATAACTCTTACTATATTTGAATTATTATCGCATTCACCCACATCTAAATTAACCCATTGTGGCCCAACCACTAAATTAAGCGAAGGAAAAAATGCCAGGGATTCTGATTGAACTGATTCAACTAACATCTTGGATTTTCCCATTTAAAGTTTTTTTTTTTTGTTGATGTATTATGATTAGTGCTTAAAACTCACCATATAGCCATATAGTTTCATGGGTTTAAAGAATTTCAGAACAGATTAAGGTCTTTCTGCTTTTACATACTTTGACAGAAATGTTATTTTATATTATTTATTATCATATAGCTATATCATCAGAATAAACACAGGGTCGCATAACAGAATACAGCACAAAATAAACACAGCAATGCAGCATTATAGGATTAAAACACGACAGAAATCCGAGAACAAACCATCACCAACAAAGACAGTGGTTAGAAACTAATGGCAACAGTTCATGCATTTCAAAGAACCATAAGTAAATAGTCAGAAGGGTGTAGCACAATACATATGTTGATTCTAGATTTGCATTCAGAGTCTATTTGCTGCTGATGTCACTTTACCATGATATCATTAATATAAAATGTCAGTGAAAGTCACAGGCCTTGACGCCCCAAAAGTACTTTCAGTCCTGAAGAAAAACTGGCAAACAGTTCGGGAACATGCAGGATGCAGAACAAAATGTGTCAAAGAGCAACTCATACCAGCGTAACCTCAGAGAATTTACGACTAAACCACAAGTCTTATGAAGTTCTTGGACAAAATGTCATTGGCAGCTAATCTGGATAAAGATCAACTTGCACCAGAGTGATGTAATAAGAAAAGGGAAGAAATATTGCTTAATATTATAATATGAAATAATCCAGAAGTTACATCAGCTGTGTGCATGGATAACATGGATTTGTATGTCCAAGTTTTGGTCGCCAATAACACATGACCTCAACATTCCTCATGACGTTTGGCCTGATTATAGTCCCTGAATGCAGAAAAAGAGATGCAGCCCCCTGAAGTGGGGTGGGTACTTTTTAGACAACAGCTTGACAAACACTTACTCAAAAAGTATGAAATTTGTTTTTCTTGGAGAAGGATATCTCTCATTGAAAACTAATTTGTGTAATGAATGCAATCTAGTGAATACAGTCAATGCAAAATCTAGGGCTACACTAGTCAATATCTTTGATAAATGTTTACTTTTGAAAATTTGGTCCAACATTTTAACACAGTCATTTTTTTCCCTGAAATTCTTAACATACTAAAACAGCTACAGATTTCAGGTCAACAAAGAGAAATGTTCCTGACTGGTCAAATCATCACCTGGCCCACAGAGCATGCATTTGACTTAGTAAAAACAACACGTAAAACCTGAAAAAGACATCACAGACCTGTTAGTGAGAAGATATCCAGTGTCAGGCAAGGCCCTTAGCCCTCAGTCTGTAAATCTAAGCACAAGACTTTGGTAACTGTGCACTAAACAAGACAATTTGTCTGATTATTTATGATTCTAGACTTTATAATAAGAGCTGTGATTTTGAGATGGTTAAGCCGAAGCAGTGTGTAGTTCAGGGATACTCAGGCTTGGCCTGAGGCCCTCCTGACTTAAACGATCCATGTCATGAATTTTCATATTTTTTGAATAAATGAATTTACTGTTCAGTCCCTCCTCAGTCCATTTTGAAATCATTGTTACTGCAATGTCTCAGAAGATCAGCACATTCAGAAATCTCTGCTTAGTCAGCCCTCAGCCCTTTAACCCACCCATTTAATCAACCACAAATATGTAAGGAGTTTGCCCTGGTTCCTGGGGAGTGCGATCACAAGAGATCGGTAACATAATGCAACAGATACCGTCAGAGACATTTCAGCAAAACATTGTTTCAGCTTACAATAAAACACTAGTATGGAAGGATGGCGAAAAATGACTCTCCAGGGCACGGCATTGTTTTAAAGACCTCGTTCCACAAAGAGTCAAAGGCACAGCACCAGACACAACCTGTTTTATTCATAAACCCACACAAACATAAGTCGACCTCAGGGGGAAAAAAATAAATCCAAGGAAAATGTTGGATATGGGCCATTTAACTTCAGCTCAGCACAGTAGAGTGAGAGACCACTGCAGACGAGAGCACAACAGGTGCCGGAGCCGCCACCACAGACGGAGCAACAACAACCATTGGCTGGGCGTTGACTAAAGTGAAAGTTGTCCGGCGTCTCTTTAGTTCCCGGGACATCTGGCACCAGGAGCATTGGTTGCAGAAAGTGCTATACATACAGTCAGAGGCCAGGCTGCCCTATAAAGACACAAGTACATTATTTTCCATGGTTTATTCACATACAGTTCACTGTGTTTATACTTTAAAAACAGAAAACAAACCATTAATGACATTATTACCAATGTCATTGTGATGTCTGGTAAGGCTCAGCCTCGTCCGTTAAGAAGCCAGTCACCAGAGTTTAAGGAGACACTACGCTCTGGACATGGAGTTTGTGTGTGTGTGTGTGTGTGTGTGTGTGTGTGAGAGTGGAGAGTGTGTTTGTTAGGTGCTGATGCAGCCCAGGTGTAGAGGAGCTGCAGTTTAGCAGGCGCTGGGTTGCCCGGTCTCTAACTGTATCTGTGAGCGTCTTCGACGTGTGATTGGCTGTGTGTGTGTTTAAAGCCTGAGCCAGAGAGCCAGTGCGTGGTCACTCAGTAACCTGAGCAAGAGGCTGGAGGGAACGTGTTTGGAGATCAAAGTACCTGTACCGCTCTGGTGTTTGCTGCATGCTCAACTGAGGAACCTAACCTGTCATTTTAAGCAAACAGGACACATGGAGAGGAACAGGAGCGAGCTGGGAAGTGAAAGTGAGACGAGTGGTGCGGACACTGACCTCTTTGTATTCCACCCATCTCTATCTCTCTATCTGTAATCCATACAGGAGTGACAAGCCTTACATGGAGAGGAACTTCCTACACAGGGCTCTCGGAACAAGAGTGAAAGTCCTCCTTTAGACGTAGTTGTGACACAGAGTGAAGGTCCTTCGAGTAAACGTGATACTAAGTCCCTTGAGCTGTTTGTGAGTCTGAACTGTGACGAATATAATATAGAAAACCCTTTCGAGAAACCTTCCCCTCAGCCACCATGAGTCATTGAACCATTAACAAAATATAAAGGTTGATGCCTAATACCTAACAATTTTCCATTTTTGTTGTGTATGAGTTTTGCAACATTGTTAACAATCCCTAAAACCTAAATTGTTTTAATAAAAAATATATTACTAAAATGCATCATTTTCTTCATTTATGTGTCAGACTTGTGTGTTTTGGTTTTATGCATGAGCTGATCAGGATGTATCCAAAGCTAACTCAAGTCCACCACCAACAACAGAAAATTAGTGTGCAACCCTATGAGGGGCCGTTTAGGAAATATTTCAGACTTTTGTTACACACACACATTCACATATGAAAATGTAACGCATGCATCCATTCTACTGAAAACTCACACACATATATGAAACACT
>JBBPDB010000011.1:1285257-1297441 GCA_037974465.1 Brachypetersius altus
ACACACATACACACACACACACACACACACACACACACACACACACACACACACACACACACACACACACACAAATACACGCACATACACGCACACACACACACACACCAATATACACACAGACAGCAACAACAGTTGAGACAATTTTGGTTACTGCTACAGCAAACTCAGCCTGTGCTTTCAAACCAAAGAGCTCCTTCTGAATGGATAGGCATCGATGGTTATCATTCCCTTTAAAAAGAACAGAAAACAATCCTGTCTTTCTCATTGTAAGGGAAGGTTCCCCAGATCTTTCAAAAATAAACTCTAAATGACTGCAATTTAGTAGCTCTCAGTTCCTTTTCTGCAAAGCCCTAAGTGCTTTGATTCAGAGTGTTTTAGGTGATGCTCAGATATAGTGCCTCCTTTTCAGTGCGGAAAAACTAAATGTGGTAAAATGTGGGCCTGGTACATTTGAAAACAATTAATCTACTCAGTAAAGTTTACTGCACCATTAAATAATTGGAAAGCCTTTGGGGACACACTGTCTCCCGTCTGTTTCAACGTAAGGTCTGTATTGTTAGAGTGTTTGGAACACATTTAGCTTTTCAGACGTTCACAGATTCATTGACTTCCATCACAAGTGAGGTCTTTTCAAAGTACAGAGAAACATGATAATCACAAAATGATACAAAATGATGATCATGGTAATCACTGGTGCCATACTGACACAGCGGAGAGAGATAAACTACTTTTATACTACTTGAAAAATCTTTTAAATAAAACCATCACTCACACTGTAGTGATGTGATTGTGGTCCTGCTGACATCTATGTTTGTGTGTGTGTGTGTGTGTGTGTGTGTGTGTGTGTGTGTGACTGTGTTACCATACCAGGCCAACAAAGGATGCCAGGGTCATGCCAATCCTCACAACCACCTTGCTCTGTGGTGTTTCCGCCGGCCGCACTTTGACATTGTAAGTGGAGAACAGCTTCTTCATCAGCAGATTTTCTGTATCTGAGGCCGCTGTTGGAGACAATAAACAGTCACAGACATAATTCCACCTTCTCTTCTTACAGATAATGAATGCTTTTTTGAGATTTTTTTTTTTTTTCAAAAAAGGCACACCAAGACCAAATGAGCATGGATTTATGGTCATTCCTCCTTTAAACTACAATAATAACAAATATTAGCAACCGGCAAGACAACCTGATGCTGTGGCACGAGGAGTCCTAGTGTCCTTTTAGCTTGTTTCCGAAGTCAAACAGGATTTGAAATTGAATATCCAATAATATTCTTTATTATAATATTTTTCCCATCGCTTAAACAGCTTCTGTGTTTTGATTACATCACTGAGCACTAGTGTGTGGGGAGAGACCAATAATATCATGTTTCGTCTCCCACCACCACACACAGCCAGCTGCGAGAGCCTCTGTAAAAAAGGAATTCTGCTTGGAAATAGGAAAATAAAATGCATGATTGTTTTTGCTGCACGTTGAGGTCAACATGAACCTTAAATGCAACTTTAGGCCAGATTCATGTTAAAGTAAACATACTTTAAACAGCACTGGACAGACTGGTACATGCACACAATGTTGTACTATAAATATACAATCTATTTCAGTAAACCAAAAAATGTTTTTTTAAGGTTACTGATCATCATGAAGACACAGTGTAAACACAGGGAGGGTCTCTGAACTAACTGAATGCTTGATGACATGTTTGAAGGTTGTGATATTATTCCAAAGCCAATTTCTGTACCCCCCCCCCCCCAGCAAATTAGACATAAGGTTTCATTTCCAGTACTGGCTGGGTCTGGCTGACAGGTAATGATTGCCTGTGTAAACTGTGTAAAGGTCCCTTTGATGTAACTCTAATCAAATTATATGTGTCAGATTTGTAAGACAAAATGAGTTAATTAACTTAATGTAAACTTAAAGACCATCAGAAATTGTTACATATTTGAACATTTTATCATTAATTCAAACATCTGCATAAATGTTCCCTGAACGTGGCACAAAGTGAGGGGGAAAAAAACAAGCTGTCATTGATGATTTCACAACACACTAATCAACAAATATGGAAAGGCATTGATAACAACGGAGGCCAGGGGAAAAGTCAGCGGCCTTCATTATGCATCTCAGCACGCGCGGTTTTTGATGGAGCCTCAATTTCTGCTCCATAAGGCTAATGACTCGGATGTTTTTATGCATCACTCCTGTTTCCCTGCTTTCGAAGGTTAGGAGCATTTATAAGCGGCACTTTTGTCGCCGCCACATTCATCAAATCTCTCCAAGCCGCGGCCCCTGCAGGATCTGCACTGACAATAACAAATGACAAGCATCACCCCACACACCACCTCCATTAGCAACTGCCAAGACAAGCTGGTGCTGGATGTTGGCACACAAGAAACATTTCGAGAAGCTTTGGTCTTTCGGAATGCATGGGCCAAGTGGCCTTTCGGCGCAAGACTGCTTAAAGTGAGCTTTAAATACACCTGAAATGTGAACTTCAGTACTGAGCTAACCCAAGAACTAGTAAAAGTAGCACAGGGGGAGAAAAAGAGGAGACAATGAAAACGCTCGCAATATTTTGGGGATGAAACACAGCATTTGAAAATAAATGAGGCCTTGCGGAGGAATACCATCTGCCGCTGTGAGCTCCCCTCAAATGAGCCGCTCAGAGGCCGACAAATAATTGCCACAATTAACCTCTCTGCAACACCTCTAAATTAACTCCACATTTGAATAGTTGCTGATTCTGGATTTAAGTTAATGAACTAATTTCCTCTGAGCATATTTCAAAGTCAGAATCTAAAAAGAAAATGATGTATACTCTTAAAAAGTCGAAAAGTCTCTGCTTCATCCATTTTGAGAGGTTCTGGAGTATGTCCACATAGGATAATTACTTCTGTAGCCAAAAAGACCCTAAAAATCCGTAAGGTGTGATTTCAGTCCTCCAGATCACTGAATTGTCTAGTTTGAGTAAATCAAAATGTAATAAGTACTTTCAGACATTGATCTTAATCTTGCAAGCCTTAAAATTAGCTGTCTGTAATTTAAGCACGTTACCAAAATTGATCATTTAAAAACAGACTGTTAAGACTTTTAACTACTCTAAACACCTACCTCACAGGAGCCACAGGTTACTGCAGCACTATCTCAGATTTTGTTCAGATCCATGGGTATATGTCTTTAAATTTTACATTACATTCCTACTAGCTACCCCACGTACAATTTTGGAAAATGACTGAAAGACGCAACCATCCCTCGTTTTATTCCTAACCTAATACCATAACTGGCTTATAATAGCCCCAGTGTCAGTCTCATTTAGGAATGTTGCTCTTTTCTCCCTTAAATCCCTCAAAACATTTATACCAAAAAAAGCATGCAGTACACATTTTTCCTGATTCACTCTTCCATCCAACGAAGGCCAGGAATGACACTTTCAAAGATACTGAAGTGAAAACATGGCTTTTCGGATAAGAAAATAATTGCCAAGAATTAAAAAATAATAGAACTGAACAATGACAATGATTTCACAGACCTTGCATTGCAAAAGCTGAGCCGACGCAGGGAGCACTTTCTTGGATTGTGTCTGATTTGAACCAAGCAGACAAACCAAGTGGATAGATAGTAATTGCAAAGGCTTCTTTAATGCTGAGGTAACGTCTGTATATACTGACACTGTAAACACTGTATAAGATTTTTTTACATTACACCTGCATTACAGATCTACTACTAAGCACTAGAGGTATGGATGGGAAATTCGGGTTCAAAATAAGAACCGATTTGAGAATAAATACTGGGTACCCTGTTCTGTAAATCGGTTCTTAAACACTGCATCTGCTAAGACGTGCGTGGTTATCTGGCAGGACCTGTTTAAGTTGAGATTAGGTTAGAATAACAGGTTAAAACAACAACAATAATAATAATAATAATAATAAGTTACTAGTAATGGAAACACCTTTCCACTCTTTGTTGATCCAGTCCTCTGTGCTGAGCAGGTCTTAATTATTTATAAACTACTAACACAACTGAGTTCATCAGGCCTTCAAGAGCACCTGAATGTAAGAATCAAGGGAATGTGATAAGAACTGCAAACACCAGGAGCAAGGCTGGGTGGCCCAGGGGCAAGCATACAAGCTCAAAAGAAAAGCAAAGTAAAAAAAAAAAGAATATTTTAATGACAGTAAGAGGTAAGACTGATTCCAGACATTTGGCCTGTAGTGGATTTTGTAGATTTTGTGTAGTGTTCAGTAAAGACGAAGAAAAAAACCTGTAGATCTGTGACATTTGCAGGATATTTGTATCAATCCACCTCACATTTCCTAGCACCTTTATTTCTCATCTTAACCAAGAATGCCAATAACATTTTCACATGGAACAGTTGTGTTCAATGCACAGTGTGATGACCTACAGAACCTGGGAATCAGCTGACAGATGAACCAGTAGTGTTTATCTGAATATATTTTCTAAATATCTTTATTACTTAGTTCTAGCCTTTCATTTTCTCTTTAAGTTATTGTAATTATACTGCACAGTCTGGGGCATATTCACTACATTTTTTATTTGTTTAACAGTGTATGTGACAAATAAAGAATCTCAAATCTTGTGTCGGAGCAGGGAAATTAATGTAGGCCTGAATTAAATACCCCCAACATAAGAGGAGATATAAGCAACCTCATCATAATTTACCTCTTTGTTTCACAGTTTTAACATATATGTAGTCCATTATCAAGTCAAGTCAATCAATATTTACATGTTTACATTGCACAACAGACTTTAGTGGTTGATCAGACTTTTGGACAACCAAAGGATTTCATTGTTTAAGTGATTGTATGTTGAACCTCATGGCCTCTTTAAACACCCAAAAATCGTTAAACACCTTGTAGTCTTTATAAACTCTAGGAGCTGGCTCAGCCCTTTGCAAAGGAGAACCTCTACTCAGATTCAGCCCAACAATAAAATCACTCTGTGTCCCAAATGTGAGCCCAGACTTCTATCAAGTATCTCCATAACATACACATTAGTTCCATATAGTATAAAAGCATATGGTGATTTCTGTAAGTTCTGGAAAAATTGTGTATTTGACCTTTCGCTCTATTTTCTTATTTGACTCAAATGTTGGTTGTCCTAAAATGTTGGAAAGCTTAGCCAATCATTTGTAGTTAATAAATAATATCTGTTTCAAAAGTGAATGTTAGGTGCAGCGTTCAGCAGTAAAGTCACTCTTCTTGTATGATGCGTGTTAATTATTTTAGTGAAGCCATTCAAATCAGAAAACATCACCAGAGCGCTACAGGAAGCCTGGGTGTTGACGTTTTCGGCTGAAAACTAGCAGGTCGTTGTTGTTTACACTCGGGCTAAAGACCAACTCACCTACTCTCTCGACCACACCGAGCAGGCAGAAGGTGAGTGTGAACCAGTCCAGGGCCTTCATCCTCCCCTCACACTCTCTCCAAACTCCCTCACACACACTCTCACCGAGCCCCAGCTCACTAAACTGAATGTCCACACACCCCGTTTGTGTTCCTCCGTGAGTCTGGGGCGGAGAGTCAGTCCGCACACTTTCAGCGCCACACACAGGCACACACTCATTACAGACCACCAAACACACAGGCATACATTATATCTATATGGACAGAAGTATTGGGACGCCGGACCATACCAGAAACAGGGAAATTGCATTCAAAGTGTTTGTGTGGGACGTTGTGCCCGTTCTGTATAACATTTATGAGGTCTGATGAAGGTTATTCCCCAAACTGTCCACAAAGTTGGAAGCATGGGGCTGTCCAAAATGTCTTGGTCTGCTGAAGCATTAAGATTGTCCTTAACTGGAAGTAAGGGGCCCAAACCCTGAGCTGCTGGTGTGTCCCAATATTTTGTCTTTATTGTGTGGGTTCTACACAGTTACAGTTAATGAGACACTCCAGCTGAGACAAAAACTATAAACATTTACTAGCAGGACGGCCAGAGCACTCTGTGATATTTTTCTCTGATTAAAGACTAAAAGCCCTTCTGAGGACGGATCCTAAGGGTGGAACCAACCTTAGAAAGCCGTGTTTGGAGTAGATACGTGGAAGTGGGCTAATGATAAAGGAAACCTGATTGCTTGGAAACACCTTATAATAAGTACATCAGGGGCTATGCCAGAAGTCTTAACTGCTGTGGTGAGGTTCCCAAAGGTTGTGCAGTGTGTTTGCGTAACATTAAATACTAGTTAATAAAAGATGTAACATGAAATGTTAAATACATAGATCATAATAATAGGGTAAATGAACCCCATTAAGCTCAAGTACCCATTAAGCACATTTGGGTAAAGTACCCATTAAACACAAATTGTGTAAAGAAAAAATAAGTAATTTTCCTGCTTGATATCTAAATTAATAAATGTAATTGTGAAATATTATGAAGTATTTTTAAGCCAATCATGCTGCTGCATATTCTGAAAACTTCCTGCCAATGTTCACTCATCCTGGTGACCATTTTGAAAGCCGCATAAAAATTTGGCCCAGGAGAGACCCCTCAGAAAATCAATTTTTTTAGATACTTCAACCTTAATATTGGCTAAGTATAACTTATTATTATTTTTTTTTTTTACAAATTGTTACAGATGTTACAGATAGTTACAGAGAAAAATCAGTGTGACATGATATGTGATTAGCATGCTAAGATTGTGCACTACGCTGATGTAGTAAATCACAAAGGATGATATCTTGTGTTTTACTGTTCAGTACATAATTTATTTCCAGATTGTTCAGAATTAATATTTGTAGATTGCAGTATTTTTTTTTTTAAAGATTTCATATAATTTTAACATGAGCTTAAAGGGTACCGTAGCATAAAAAACAGAGCACATCAGTGTGACTTCATTAAAGAAAAGCTTAAGTATAAATGTGTAGTCAGTAATCATATACTCTCTGCAAATAGTATATGATTTTATATAAGATTAAGAACATTTGTGTAGCAAAATAATGATCTTAAAATTAAATCCACTATATTTTATTCCAAAACTACTGGTGTCCCCATTAATCAGGGTGCTCACTTACATAGACTGACAATCATCAAATACAAAATAACAGTAACAACTAAATGATTTTTAAAAAAATAAAACATTTAAACATTGGAACATTCAAACAAGAGAGACTGCGTATAATTTTCAACAACTGCAGACTACAGTCATTGGATTACCATTAACATTGGTTCTCCACTGACTGGTACCAGCTCGGTTCAGTTCGGTTCTACTCTGTTCAGTTTGGTTTCGGACCTTCAGTTTTCCGCTACAGCTGGTTGCTATAGTGACCAAACATTCTGAGCAGCAGCACGACCGGAGCACTCTACGCTGAGGTAAACAACCTGGCATCATTACAATCGTCAGCATGGATGAAATTCGTATCTTTGGTATGTGTCTGTTTGCCACAAAATGGAGACAATTGGCTTAGCAGACAAGGCTTAAAGAAGCAACATAGCGACCACCAATCAGTAACCTCCAATATGTACACGTCGCCATTTAGTATCGGTTCAGCACGCTTGGAACCTCAGCCAAGGTGGTACCAAGAATAGTACCAGGTACCAGGATTTAGTTATGGAAAAGCAAAAAAAAGTGAGTAGAGTTGAAGACGTTTGTAAAGCGCAGAATTCCGAGAAGCACAGATGAGGCGAGACCCCTCGAGCACACCCACTCAGTCTGTGTTTTTGAAAAGGCAAGTAAGTTTTCCAGTGATGACGGTTAATATATGGGCTATGTCAGTCTTAGTTTTGATACACATTTGTTATAGACCTACAGAGAATGTTGTTATTTATTTCAAAAGTTTTTAAAGCACTTGTTCTGAATGCACATTGTTCATGCACTTCATTCAGAATATTAAAATGCATTTGAATACTTGTTTTATGAGAGAAGATATTTAATTGTATAATATTTCATCTTACTTTTAGGCTATTCATGAGTGGGGCCAAGTAAAATATTTTATTTCAATTATTTTAATATTGTGCATTGTTTGAATGCTAAATAAACATTTTCATAGTTTTGTAACATATTCTTTAAATAATTTAGTAATAAGAATTTCTTTCAGTGTTTCGGCTTTCGGCCAAGTGTTTCCTCATATCAGTAGTGTTTCAGTCAATATAGATCAAAAGCTGCAGAAGTCTAATAAACTATGAATATAAAAGCCCACTTTAAAGCTGTCTGCGTAAGCTTAACTGAATCTGAGTTGCCTGCTTGAAAGTACATGTGGGATTTAACCTCTTTTGTATTACAGAAAAGTGGAAGGATATGGATTCGTATTGATGCAGGCCATTTCGGGTGTGTATTTTTAAAGGATTATACGCTTCTAGATGTGATGTTTGAAGCCGCGCCAACATAATGATGTGAGCTCTTTTGGCCAGGAAGAAGAAGCACTGTTAATGTGATGTAGGCCTACGCCATTTGTACGAGTCATTAATATGAATTATTCAGGGTTATCTCGGCAATTAGGTTAAAATACAATTCTTCGGTTTTAGAGCTAAGATTTATACCGCTGTTGGTGTGGGGTGACACTTTTAGAGGGCTGCAGAAGTAGGAGGGAAGGAGAACACTCCTGTAATATTGGCTGCGCTTACAGGACTTCCTCCTCTGTTATGTGCCATATTATAGTCTTCCTAAATTTATTCCTTTAGGAAAACTTGCTGTTGTGTGCAGGTGCAGAGGAAGAAGTACCATTAGGCCATAAGGCCCATTCTCAGCATCCAAAATCAGAGACTATATTCCAGGACACTGCAATGGCATAAATACCTCCAAGGGAATGCAACTTTTAATGCTAAACATGTTCTGAGCATCTATCTTGTCATAAAAATATTTTACTTGTTTAATAAGTTTAATATACAACTTACCTCTACTGCTGCGTTTCTCAAACTTATTTGTCCTGGGGACCAGTCATGTCAGGCTTTGGGGCTGCAGGGCCCTGCACATATGACCACCACTCAGCAGCCTTGTGCATGCATGGTGTTCAAAGTTGAAATTTGTTGAACTTTGACCGCTGTGTGCCGTGACACATTTTACCACGACCAACAGAATCAAAGCATAGTGACTACTTTTATATTAGATAAAAATACAGTGACCCCTCAGTTTTATGCAGATCAGCACTTGCAGATTCAGTTTAACCTTTCCACCAGTCCAGAAGTGTTGTCAACCGCCTAAATAGAAGGAGAAGAAGAAGCCTGCTGCAGCATGTGGCATGACTGCTCCGTGTCTTGTCCTCATATTTCAGTGTTTTTCAACAGTTAGCTCAGTTCCTTTAGTATTAGTAAGCTGTGCCCTGTCTAAACATGTGGTTTTTGCTACATGTTCTTTTAGGGTAATGCATTAAACATGAAATTAAAGTGTCCTGGGAGCATATTTAGGGGCATATTCGGGGTTTACACTATAAAAATAGGCATTTTTAGTTTTTTTTTTTTTTTTAACCAAAACACGACAAATTGTTTTTTTCACTATACGCGGGTGCTCTTGAAACGTAACCCCCGCAAAAAGCAGGGGATTACTGTATAGAGATATTTCATGTGTTCTTTCAATTATTGTTCTTCAAATAAAGAATAGATATAACAATATTTTGAATGCGAGATCAGAAAAGGAAGGGCAATGAATGATTCATAACAATTAAATTAAGTAGAATTTAGGAATAATTGGTGGAATTCCCCAATAAACAGTAAAAAGAAGACCATTAATTCATCTCTGACAGTAAAATGACTAAAAGAGTATTGATGCATCTTCAAATAAGAGCCAAAAACACAAAGAAAACACAGAGAGACACCATTTTTACAATCATACAAATATATTAGTTTTATTCAATAATATTCAATAATATGTCTCCCTCAGACTCTGTGTTATTATAGAAATAGATACAGTTTCTATCGCAAATGCAGGGGCGAGGATGGACAGGGTAGGTTTTATGAATAGGGTCGTATTGACTTATTAAATGGGGGTCTTTTTTTAAATGTGTCCAGTAAATGTCGGTTCATGCATGCTTTTAGAGTACTGTACTGTTTGTTCCACTTTCTTCGATCATGTCCTATTGCATCAGGCAACAGTAAGAAGTCTTTGAACCCGTGTCCTAAAGACTTCCTCCACCATAATCTGTGATTTTGCTGTTTGTTGCCATGTTTTTTTGGCCTTCCACTGTGCGTAAATGAGGGAGCCAGTCCGTAGCCGATTCCACTGAGATTGTCCCTTTTTTTTCTTGTTCTTTGATATAAAAATAATGCCATCGTGGCTTTGACTGGAAGACTATTGAACTCTCTTTGTTTGGAAGACGGGGGAAGGGGGGAGCAATGCAGTTCATTTTTAAAATCCGTTTTGGAAGACGATAATTCGGATCATCCATGCAGAACATACAAAAACCTCCAGGAGCCGTATGATATAAAGCTGACTCCTTCAATCAGGATATGCCACACACATGGCTATAAGGTGTGCGTGTTTCATTAAGGTGATATAAGACAGTGATAACCAAAAACAAGCAGTCCACGTTGCTGCAGGAGATCCAGGCGGGTGACCCTTGGTCATGAGTTCCGTCACCTTTTGAGGAACGTCGGCCTCGGTCCGTTACTGTCCGTCACTGCTGATTCACCTTAACGACACTAACAGTCACTAAAGTTTCCCCAGACTCCGCTGAATCCAAAAATTGCATTATTATTCAGGGTGCTCACATCAACATTTCATTATCATTTCAGTTAAATCAGGCCTTCTTCAAACATGTAGTCGAACAAATATGAAGAAAGAAAATGAATGACTTCACACATTGAAACACGGACAGGACTCCAGTTAGGACCAGTACAAAGGTTTGAAACTCAAGTATAAAGACAAAAGTCTCACTTAACACTAGCACTCCATTTTGAGATTGAAATCCTCTTACACTTAGCGTGGCAAACAAAAACTTGCATCTCCTTTATAGGTGAAACGTAAGTCGTTTACATTAAAAGTCACATATATTTCATATCTAAAAACCATATGTTCCAAGTAAACACATCAGAACGATAACATAAAATGGCATGTCACAGTTTTTCCACGTGTGAACACACTTTTACATGTGGTAGAACTTTTTTTTTTTGTTCATAAAACACAGCATGTAAAGAAACATGATCGTTCACGTAGTGAAATTCATGTATATTTTTCTATAAGGGAAATCATTTTGGATTATTTCTATTAATCTATTCATCTTTAAAACATTCACATCATGTAAGGCGGAGCTGATAGTGATGGGTAGTAACAGAATACAAAAACCAGTACAGAATACCTTTGTATGATCAGGTGACAGTTACTGTCGTGTTCTTCAGATGGTTTGTACTTCTGACAGGCAAAACTGGGGTGGTCAGCATTTGACCAATAGATTATAGAAACAGTTGAACTATTAGGATCTTATCAATTGATAATCAATACCAGAGCAGCTGGTGTTTCCAAACAAACAAAAATAAACCAATAAAAAAATAACAAAATAATGAGTTGTTGATTTGACAGTATAAAGACAGTTTACCAGAACCAGATTAAGCCCAAGCCTAGACTAAATAGAATTTGCTGTTTAATCAAAACTAGGCTTAAACCATGTCTAAGAATACTTTCTCAAGTGACTTCAACTTGTGAATATGTTTTTCTCTTCAAATTATTCCTATAACCTGCAGTGGCTAAACTGAAACAGATGGACACTAATGACTGTGAGCACTCATTCACATCCACCATGGAGAGTATAAAGGAGTAAAGATGCAGTGAAGGGATAAGAGGGGAGTCCAATAAACATGTAGCGCTTCTGAGAGCCTCCTGTCTTAAAGGTCACCTTTAGCCACCCACATTTGTGCACAGGGACTGACTCACAACTGCCGCTTATGCAATGCAGATGTGTCTCAGAGTCGCTGCCTTTAAAATGCAGCAGGGGTCTCTCTCAGACAGAACACACACACACACACGCACACACACAGCCTTACAGTGGGAATCGACAGGGGTAATGACATTCAAGGCAGGGTGGCTTTGGCACAAAACGCTTCGGTGAGGGCTGCAAAGCGAGCAGGCGTGGAGGGGATAACCCTTTGCTTGGGCCACGTGAGGAGGGCTGGGTTTTTTGTCTTTTCTGCTGCATTGCAGATACAGGGTTGGGACTACACCTCAATATGACACACACACACACACACACACACACACACACACACACACACACACACACACACACACACACACACACACAC
>JBBPDB010000011.1:1315451-1328684 GCA_037974465.1 Brachypetersius altus
TGCTCAATTCACCTATTCCCCAAAGCACGCATGTTTTTGGTGGTGGGAGGAAACCCACGCGGTCACAGGGAGAACACGCAAACTCCACACAGAAAGACCCTGCGCCAAACCCGGGAGTCGAACCCAGGACCTTCTCGCTGTGAGGCAACAGCGCTAACCCCTGCACCACCATATATAAAAACAATATTTAGTTTTTGGCACACAACACTGCACATATGATACGGTGGGCCTTCAAGGGGAAAAACATAATACAAAAATGCAGATTTTGAACTATTTAAAATACACGGCAAAATATTTTCTTATGGAGTTTCTTTAATGCCATTCAGAGTAAACCTCAACAGCCTTGTACTCAAATTCAAAAGCCTTATTTTCCTCTCATAAACTCTTTGTGAAGGGAATTTTGAATTTGCTGCTGGCTTGCTTTGTATAAACGTCTCCCGAGTACTTGTTCTCATACGGTTAAGAATTTATCACTTACACTGAGCGTATGACTCAGAATGCAAATTATCGCCCACAGCTCTCCTGTCCCACTGAAATTTTACAATCGTAAGAAAATTCACAGCTGCCTGCTGAGCTCCGCCGCTGCTTCATCTGTTGGTGATATTATTGTATGTACTCTGGGAAAGAAGCCTTTGTTGCCTGCAATTAGTCTGAAACTCATCTTCACTTGATAATGCAGTGGGCTGATGCTAGTGGAAGCCAATTACAACTGTAAGCAATTACGAAATCATTTGCACTGATCAGTAGAAAATGTGCAACTTTTTAAGCAAACCAAATTGTTTACCTTGGCACTAACTTCTTTCCTGATCAGACATTCTATTTGTGAATTGTCAGACTTAATGAACACTGCATTTGGCTTGTTAGTACAGCCTCTGTTTGTTTTTACATTTGATAGAGGGTAATTATAACTATTTAGTATTACAAAGGTTTTGCTATAATGCTTAGATAATCTGAATATTTCTAAGAAGGGATTCACTTTCAATCATGGCTTTCTTAATGCAGACTGTATTTGTCTTTATTGTAAATTTGTAGTCTTTGTCTCTATTTTTCTAGTCAGATGGTTTTATTTATCATATTACGTGATGAGTTTATTACAGGGATCTTCAGTACTCAAAGTGTGCAGATCAGCTGTATTTATTGTTAAAAAGATATGCAACTGCTGTTCCTAAGTGCCACATGTTGATCTGAGACCCTGTCTCAGACAAACCTGGCATCAACATGCAGCTCGGCGGGCAGTGCTGGCTTCAGTGTGTCTCAGCGATGTGGTTTAGTGTTGTCTAATTCATGATTGACTTGTTGTTTTGAACTGGCTTTTGATCAATAAACAACTTACACCCCTACTGCCACCGTAATACCCCTATATGATTTTTTTACTCTGTCCTACTGGTGCTATAATTTGCACAATTGTTATTTATTGCAGTTCTACCTCTATTCTGCATTTTTGCACAACCAGCAACCCTATTGCTAGGATATAGAATCTGTTATAGTATTGTATTAATTCAAATCACTTGCACTAAATACTGTCTTCTCCTATTGTTTTATTGGTCTCTTTGTATTTGTGTCTTGTCTGCACTTATGCAGACTTGCAGTGTTTCTGTTTTTGTTCTTCTGTTGCACCGTGGAGGAAGGTTGTTTTGTTTCACTATGCACTGTGTATATCACTTACAGTATATGGCAATAAACACCTACTTGACCTGACCCACTGGACCATCCAGTAGGACCATCCAGTAGGACCATGGGCACCAGAACCATTATCAGAACCCCCTCCCCACTCTTCAAATCATTTGTCCCCCACACCCACCTTTTGGTTCCTAGATAATGGAGAAACCATGCCATCCATTACTCTGTCCACTAGTGGTTATGTGCAGGGGTTGACATAAATGGTACACAAATATACATGTGGGATAAACAGTAAAATGCTGGTCAGTTTTCAGTCATCATGCCGTAAAAGCGTACCTAATTTGAGTAACTTCATATTGGATTGCTAGTTACCACCACTCAAGTGAGGAAATAATGATTGAGTGTGTCCGAAACCGCGATTTTAGGGCGTAGTGCGCTGACACTGAAAACCGAGCTAAAACTCTGAACTCTGCACTGAAAGTACCCGGATGCTGCACTAAAATAAAATCATCCAGAAAACGCAGTGCAGAACGATGCACACTATGCGCACTAAACGGGCACCATTTTGACCACGTAGCGGAGGGTGCGGGACTTTCAACGTGTTTTCGTGTTGGATAGTGGCAGAAAACAGTGAAAACAAGCCCAAGCGGAGGCAGCTGGTTCGTATAAATGTAAGTAACGTTAATAATATTATTTTACTGATTACACTGCGGAAAAACCGGCAGATATTTTGGCGAGCGAATGTTAGTCCATCACTTCCGCCAAGTGCAAAACGTTAGTGTTCCGTTTAGGACAGCACTGACCCACAGCAGTGCGCACTACAGAAGGCAGGGCACAGTGCACACTACGCACTAAATCTCAGTGCACTGACGGTAGTGTGTGATTTTGGACACACTCTATGTTTCAAAATAATTAAGTGTGTTCTATATGGGGGCTAATCTGATTTTTGATATACATGAAGCTAGCAAACAGTATAAAAGAGTTATCGAGGCCATGGAGAAAGAAAAGCCTCGCCAAGACGGGAGGTCAGCAGCACCCCTTGATCAATAGAACGACAAATGAAAACTCTCAAAAATATGTTCCTTCTTGCGTTCAGTGGAGCAGAACACCCACGACCGAGCCGAACTCGTAGTTTTATGTGTAAATCCCCACAATAGCGCAGAAACTGCAAATTGCCTTTTTTTCTTTTTTTGTGGCAATAAATATATTTTTCTGGATGTTCTACACAAGGGGACTGGGCGGAGGCTGTAGCCGACCTGGAAGCACTTATTTCGAATTCCACAGCAGGGTTGAGCCCCCATGCTCTCCCCCATGCCCATGCTTCTCCGCGGTGCAAGCACTCAGACACTCCACAGTTTGACTGATCGCCAGGAGACCTCATTTGTATTTTTAGCCCGAGTAGATCAGGTGTTATTCCACAAAAACCATTCACCTCGCTGCGATGTCCCAATACTTTTGTTCAGCGACCTTCCGAGTTGCATATCTTGGCAAAGAATATAAATTAAAAGAGGCAAATACGATTTACCATTATATTTTCTTTAAGGTTAATGCACTAAGTTTAAAATTAAATGAAAGTGTTGTTCGAACTTAAACCCCACGAAAAGTGCTAGCGTTAGCTGTTAGCTAGCGGACGTCGTACTTTTATTGTACTTTAACACCGACTTGCAGGTTGTACAGGTCCCCGTGCTGTTTGTGTGTCTAGAGTGAAGTATCTTCACACATGTGATGTGTGTCTGTCTCCTCTGCTGCCATGTCTCTCTTATGTTTAGATTCCCCTCTAGGCGCCAATGTTACCGCCCTTTTTATGAAGTGACTATAATAATTGGTTAAATCAAGGAACGTGTGTTAGCGAAAGCCAGTCAGGGGCAGAGATTGCATTGTGTACACAAGTGAGCGCACAGAGAGAGGAAAAAAACACACGACTTGTCGTTGACAGCCCGTATTTAAGTACAAGCTCGACTGAATTAGTAATTATAAAAGTAAAAGTACTTTTTTAAAATCACACCTCAGAAAAGTCAAATGTGATTTATATTGTGAAAATGTCACCATGTTGAGATATATCTGCCATGTTTTCTAGTATTTTGACATTGGAGATATAGCAGTCTTTCCCCATAAAGAAAAAATAATACTGTAGAGCTTTGCTTCAGATGTCAGTCTCGTCCTCATCACTCACTGTCACGGCTTCATTACACCTCAAACTTTCCCTCCACGGCAACTTTCTAAACTCTGTCATGAGAAAAGCTGGCCGGCCTACACACACTCTGCCCCAGTTCTGTCAGGTTACCTCTTTACCTCTGTGATGGCAAATTGCAAAAAAGTGTGTGTGTGTGTGTGTGTGTGTGTGTGTGTGTGTGTACATGTGTACACAGGACAAAGTTTGTGTGTGTAAGTATGAGTGAGCATTTCTATGAGTGTGTCTCTTTCTCTCTCTCTCTCTCTCTCTCACTCTCTCCCTCTCTCTCTTTCTCTCTCTAAGGTCCGGGTGGAGTTCTGCTCAGAGCAGAGTTAATAAAATGGGTCAGGTTACAGGGCTGAGCACTATTTTTATCAAAGCAATTTCCTGCAGGCCCCTACAGGTAGCACAGCACAGCACAGTGGCCTGCAGAATACACGCCAATGACACGCAGCTTTCCTCCACATCACACCAGACCCTTCACCACACCTGACCTCGGAGACAGAAAACACTGTACATTGTCAATGTCATTCGTACAGTACTATATGGTTTACAAACGACAGCTGCCCTTTACATTGTGTAAACATTTGACCAACAACAACTAACGACCAATAAAAATGATTCAAAATGACTGATTCCATTGATCCAATTACATACATTAACATACAGTGTCCTCACATACAGAGAGATCCAGATCATAGATGTTTCCGGAGGTTTTTGCCGACAGTCAAGAGATTCTATGTGGAAACACATCCTGAAAAGTAGCCTACTTGCAGAAAAGCCGGCATCCCAAGACTATACAACCAGCAGAGACCCGGCTTGGTTTTAACTGACCTCAGAGCAGCTGTGCTTTGCCTACAGACTTACTTACCCTCTACACAGAACGCTACCCAGAGTGACTTTGGCTTCTTGTAATGATGAGCACTTATGCAACACACAGACTGTGTGAATGATACAAATGGGAGAGTTTTGATGATTACTCTTGTAAAATGCAAATCCCATGTTTGTTTGTTTTTTTGTTTTTATTTAGGCCGCCTGTAACATTACTGGATGTTCAGTTTCTAATTCTGTATCCAGCTATGCAGGGGCTACATAGGGTTACAACAGTCTGGACACATGACGCTTCAAGTTTACTCCCACCCGGCTTACATTTACATTTACGGCATTTATCAGACGCTTTTATCCAAAGCGACTTCCAATTCCTAACTACAGGGGACAATCTCCCTGGAGCAACTCGGGGTTAAGGGTCTTGCTCAGGAACCCGTTGGCGGTGCTGAAGGTAGGATTCGAACCCAGGACCTCTTGGTCTAGAGGCAAGTATCCTACCCACTACGCCACTCGTACATATGGACCAGGTGGGCGAACTAGTTTGGTTGTGGAAGAATACACAGTAACACGGCGTATGAGTGAGAGGTTTTCCATACGTCCGTTGATGAGTTAAATTAATATTTTGTCTCTTTTACTGTATGAGAAGGCCATCACTCTCTATATCTGCTATATTATGAGATTACAATGCCATAATGCAATTCCAAACTTTGTACCAGGTGCCAAATTACAGTAATAGTTTATGGAAGAATGGAGTGGTGGGCAATGAACGAACGACGGGAAAATGTTCATAAACATAATGAATGGGTAAAAAAGGGAGCAATGAAGTGGATTAAGAAGTGGTTTAATATGCATATCCAGCACATGGTTTATTAATTATGTGAAATAGGTCCCATTTCTGCTAAATATATTTTGTTCATGATTATGGCCCTGGCAATGTGTTGTCATGGCAGAAATGCCAAACAGTCTATTTTATCGTTAGTATTGTGCTGTATGGGAAATAACTGACTCTGTTTGTCCATAATTGACTCTGAACACTTTCTAATAATCATCATTATGCATCAGTATTCATCAGATACATAAACAAGTCAGCATCAGCTTGCTTCTTACTTACTTATCAACTTGAGATCGTTTGAAAAGGACAAAATGTGACTCGGCTGTTCTTTTTACACAGTGACAGCAGTAATCTGTAGTGATCAGTCAGTGATTTGCTATGTGATCAGACAGTAAAAGCATGAGGTTCTTTAAATTACAGTGTTTTGCCAGATTCTGTGAAGATTAGTTTTTAACAGCCCAACAGTGACTGTTCCTCTGTCTACTGCTTACCTCGGAAGACACTTTACTATACACATATCTGTAATCATCATCACTAGTCAGTATGATTCCTACAAAATCACTCTGGAATTCTATTTTGTGGTGCCGATCCATTTCAGTCTCAGTCACAGTATAAAGCTTCAGTTTGTTTTAGCCCCCTCCTGCTCTTTGAATGTTCTGGCACTAAACAAGAAATCACTTTTTGTGAATGATCTAATTACCACATGCAAATTCTGATTGTAATTATCTACACCAAAGTACTGTCCTAACTCTAAGGTACGGTGATGTTAGATTTAAAATCACAATATTTTAAAGCTAAACAGACAAAAGCCATGTAGTACAATATTTAACCATAACCAGAATGTGCAGTTCATGATTTTGTGACTTGTTAAGAAAAGCGTACTGTAATGGATAAGAGATATAATCATATTACCTTGCATATGACACCCCAGTGCCTTTTTTTGTTTTACATACTGAACAAAAGTAAGCAGGATGGAACAGACACTTTAAACTCATTAAAAATACGTACTGAGATCTGAATCGAAGCAATTTTGATACAGTACAAACGTATTCAAAATTTGTTTCGGTGGCTATTTAAAATGAGGAATGGATAAGGAGTGACAGCTGGACACAGGAACACTGTGTGTGCCAAGTGAGTGTGTGTATCAGAATGTCAGAAGGGGTGTATGTGTGTGTGTTTGTGTGGTCTCTGTGGAGGACACAGTAACAGCATGTTTGAGTTTGTACGCCACAGAGAAACATGAATTATTGATAGGCCTGAAGTTTGATACCACCCAGAGAGAGACAGATGTTCAAATGCACACATAACGACATAATGCTTAGGACACAAATACTTCAGGAAATCATAAGCAAATAGAGAAATACATTCACAAATTCTCATATGGCTGACTGAAGGTATTTACCATCTGATGCAAACAGAGCTGAAGGGCCCATAACCTGAAATGGTTCTTGTGTATCATTTTTAACCTTGTTGTGTTGGTCAATGTACTTGTCTGCAACCACTTCACTTCAACCCATCTGATTTCGTTATTGTCCCTTTAAGACTGATTTAGATTAATTATCTTTGATCTGATTGGCTGCTCTGTATTGGACCATTGTATTTTATCGCACTTCATTTGAAAAGCTGTTCGAGCTGAAACTTCAAGATGAAAGGACAAACTGCTGCAGTCGGCTGATATACTGAATCTAAATGTGTTTATTTTCATGACATTTCATGTTTAGTTAATGGACCGTATTGGAAACATTAAATATTATTTACAAAAATATATATGTATGTATGTATGTATGTATGTATATATACATAATTATAAATAGATTTCTAGGTTATAAATACGTATGTATCCCAGAAAAATCAAGCATATTGTCTATAACTGTCATTTTCTTTCTATATTAATTGCACACACACACACACACACACACACATATACACACACACACACACAGCAGAAGAGGAGCTGTAAGAAGGTTATTTTCACATGCATCCTCTAGGTAGAAGAAAGCTAACCCAGTTTTCACTGTGGGAAAGGACCACATCAGAGAGGGGAAAATGGGGAGGGAAAAAAAGAGAGAAAATCCCTGTGAAGAAAGAGGCTGTCCTCCTTTCTCCATCTATGAAGAAAGAACTCACCCTGTTCTACCTGCACAGCTGTGGCCTCACTTTCCTCCCTTCTCCTTTCATCCCTTCTTTTCTCTTCCACCATGCCAAAGAGCTGAGTACTCATGCTGGCAGTGACACACAGCATAAACTATCCAGCCAAAAAGAAAATAAGTACAGAGGGGTTTGTAAGCTGATGTGCAGCTCCAGCCTGGCACAACACGAGGAGCCCTGACAGGAACACATAGGCTCAGCATCTCACACATCACACGGTGAGAGGAAAAAAAACTCAGGGTTTTTACATTCACTGCCATCTGTCAGCAGTGGACCTCTATACTTTAGCAGTGCTGCAGCTCTAATAGTACACGCACACCTATTTTATACAGTTCCATGACAAGAATGTCCCAAACATTATATGAACATATATATACAGTATATATACTGCCTGGGGTGGAGGGGTGTGTGGAAACGTAGAGCGAAAGAGAGCAACACTGTGGTTGACAGCCCATAACACAGACAAACACATTGGGGGCAATCAAGCATCTCCAGTTCTTCTGACATGTATGTCTTTAGACTGCTCCCACTGGAAACCCACAGGGAGGACATTCGTACACCACACAGAAGGGCTGGGAATTGAACACAGGACCTTCTTGGTGTGAGGTGACAGTGATACCCATCTACCTGTATAAGTGCATTTAGATAGTATGAATCTTATACGTTTAATCCAAATCACAGCCCAGACAGCAAGTTGAGAAGTCCCCTGAAAACCTAAATAAAGTCAACATTATTGGGAGTGGGGGTCAAATTCCAGAAGATGTCCTTGTTGCTGCGTTTTATTTTAACTTGCTTTACCTTCAAAATGGCGAGATTCTCTCTTTAGTGTTTAGCAATTTGTGTCCTCTGGGTAAGATCAGACAGAAGAGTTACAGTAAGACACACATTACACAGATCAGACTAACCATTGCATACTGGAAACACCCCACAATACCTACCATTCTAGAGATGCTCAGACCCGGTTGTCCAGCCATCATAATGTGGCCCATTTCAAAGTCACTCAGATCCTTATTCTAAGTTACTGTTCACCTGCTACTTAGTATATCCCAAAGATAACACTATAATACTGTGTTATTCAGTATTGTGCAACCGTCTTGAGCCACCCTTCATTATATTTTGCTTTGAATCACCTTGTTGGTGCAGAAATACTTTATCTTTTAACATAATGAGTAAATTAAATAAAAAAAAGGAATAAATGTTTTGCTGTGACAGGAGTCTTAAAGATTCAGTGCTTAAAGATTCAAGGAGCCTAGATAAAGGAGTTCCACCCACTCAGCATACAGCACCACCAGAATACTGATCAC
Source organism: Brachypetersius altus (assembly GCA_037974465.1). Lineage (NCBI taxonomy): Eukaryota > Metazoa > Chordata > Actinopteri > Characiformes > Alestidae > Brachypetersius > Brachypetersius altus. The sequence continues at coordinate 1,324,357 of JBBPDB010000011.1, forward strand.
CGCCTGATCATCTGGAATCTTCTGCACCTGTTTGTTCAGTAGTTCAGACTTAAGTTGGATGTGCTTTGTCTGCTTGAATGATTCAGGTCACTGTGTGTCTTAAGAAACAAAAACATTCCTCTGAAACTGGTCAGGTTCAGGGACTGAATGAAATCAGAGTCTTTGAAAGCCCTTCAGGAAGCCTGGAGAACTGTTCCTCAACACTGTTGATCAGAGCACACCACAAGTCTTGTCATTTCAGAGAGACCCTTACCAGGCCGTCTGCCCATAGAGATCCAACAATTCACACCAAGTGAGGAGTAAAGAGAGCATTGCTAAAGTGATAGATTGGACGAATGGTCCTGTGTAGACTCTCTGTACCTTACATGTGTTGCCTAGGCTGCTACAGGAGTGTACGCAGGCAGTATTTCTGCTTTGATGTGTGTAAGGATCTGCTTCAGAAGGCAGAAGACTGGAGAGAGAGGGAACAGGATGTTTTCCTGTTCTCACATCTTTCCTGCCAGCTCTTTACTCTCTCTCTTATTCAGCACCTCTGCCAGGGACATGTGTCAAGCTCACGTGGAATACTACCATGCCCCCATACACCCCTTCCCCACCACCACACACACACACACACACACGCACACACACACACACACACACACACACACTACATTTGTTTTACACTGGAACATCTCATCAGACGCAACGTACTTTAGTTGATTCCATTGTAATGTGCATGTGCTACAGGGATCCGGATTTTCAGCGTTCACTTATCTGTTCACTTTTCCTGTTAGTGGTGTTTATGTAATGGCTGATGCAGACTGAATACGACTGAATATGCAGCAGTGTTTACCAACTTCATGACGCCCACCTGCACAGCACAGTTTTGTGTTTTCCTGCTGTAACACATCTGACTCAGCACTAGACAGACTTTAGATCATTAGTTAATGATGTGGCTCAGGTGCACAGGAAAGATAAAGCAGTATAATGCCTGTAGGCCTCCAGCACTGCAGTATTTGTACAAAGTACACTTTGGACAGTAAAACACATAAAAATGTGTTTTTGCATGAATCACACGGACTACTTTAAATGCTGCTGCAAGACAGATTAGAGATACTGCTGCAAGACAGGATAATGGAGGGTAATGCACTTATAAGCACTTATAAGAGGTTTATTATTCAGTTATTAAACTTAAAACTTACTATTTAGTAAATACCAGTGTCTCAAAATTCCTGCCAGTGGGCAGAGGTAACTAGTTGTGCTCGCCCAGACATTGCCCTTGAGAGCTTCAGTGCAAGAGGAAGGGAGTGTTTGACAGATGAAACAACAAGCACAGACATATAAAAGGAATATGAGAGGGAGGATAAGGACAGCTCTGAGGTAAAGACACCCAGAACAAAATGGGCAGTATTGCCTGAGATGAGTTAAATGTGTGATATCTGTCCAGAAATGTCTTGCTTTCAAAGAGAGAATTTTTGTTTGCATTTTGCTCATATTGCACCTCATAATTTATGTTCCTGGTGTACCTGCCCCACAGCTGTCTTGAATTTTCATTAACCTGAAGTAACAAATTTTCATTTGCTGTTGAGAAGTATGCGGCTACTTTCTGTGAACTCCTGTCCTGTACAAGCGGTTTAGTGCTGCTATTGCTGAATTAGGACTAGAAGTTGAGGTTCATGTGCAGGGCCTAGACTGAACAATAGTAGTCAATAAAAGATGCTTTTTTGTGTGGGTTTCCAGCCCATGGCATGCATAACGAGAACCAGATTCCAGGATCAATAACGTTTTACTTATAAAATACAGGCACTGAGGTTAAAAATCTAGGATGTACACTGTAAGGACAAAAGTGGACACCATGTGGACACAGTTCGGGGAAGGCTCTTTTCTAGTCCAGCATGACTGTGCCCCAGTCCACAAAACAAAAAAGACTGGCCCATACAGAGCCCTGATCTTAACCCCATCTAACACCTTTGGGATGAACTGGATTGGAGATTGCAAGCCAGGCCTCATAAATGCTTTGCAGAATGAATGGTCACAAATTCCCACAGAAACTCCAAAATCTTGTGGAAAGCCTTCCAAAATAGTGGAAGCTGTTAAAGCTGCAATAGGAGACCAACTTCATATTAAATTTTATGTGTTTGAATGCAAAGCCATTAAAGTCCCCGTTGGTGTAATGGCCAGTCATTCCAATACTTTTGTCCATACGCTGTAAAAAACATGGTGGGTACCAGCGAAACTGAAAAATGGATTTTTTTTATGACTTACTGAAGTGTAGAGGTAGCCATCACTGTTCATGGCGATGTAGAGACCTGTCTTAGTGCTCTGAATAGCCACTATCCTCAGGCCCACAGGAATCAAGTTGAACAGCACTGAAAGAGACAGAGTGAGGGAGAAAGACAGAGATTACAGTCGTTGCTTATCTACGCCGAAGTTGAAATCATTTGAATTGCTAACAGCGGTTCTATCTTTCCGTTGGATCTTTTGAGAATAAGATGTGTGTGTCTGGTTCATCTAAGGTCAACACACACATCATACACATGAAAGCTCGAGCAGAAACAGCGCTTGTGATCCTGTAAGACACACATTACACAGATCTTCTTACATCCAGGCCTTGTAGGACAGTAATTCTTCAAACCATGGCCTACACGATTTCACGTCTTTCAGAGGTGGGGGCTTAATTTAGTGCGTGACTGAATTCACTGTGACATTTTTGGCAGCGTGTGTTTATTCATGAGCCTGTTCCAGTGTTGTGTGTCTGTGTTTTGGAAGAATGTTGACCGGAGCCGGAGGGCATGAGAAAAGTCCTGAGTGACACATTGACTTGAGCAGAAGTGCCAAATTGCCCCCGGCATCCTGTCTCCATGGGACTGATGCAGATTTAAGCAGCTCCTCTGAAGACTTTAGACCTCGAGTGAACTCCCACGTCCTCTGACAGCACATCAGGAGATATGTGAAGGGAGACGCCGCTGAAATATAACGGACAGCCCCATGACCGTGTTCCTTAATTGTGAATCTCTTCACAAATAGCCTCGCTGTAAAAAGAAAGCTGTGAGGACGGGGAAAAAAGTGATAGAAAAAGAACTAATCTTGTCCAACTCCATCATCATCATCTCTCACACTGGATGGATTACACTCTTCAGGCAGGATCGTAGATAAGTCAGTCTCTTCCCACTCCTCATTCTCTAGACATTACATTCAGCTCTTTGCAACAGCTACTTTAATTTAAGCCCTTTGAAAAATGGAAGGTAGGAGGGGTGCTTGGCCAACGCAATCCCGCATGTTAACGTAAGATGTGAAAAATCTAATCAGCTAAATAAGAGGAAGGATGAGTGTGATCCAAGAGCAAAGGTAACGTCCAATAAAGAATTAGTAAAACACACACACTTCCCCCTGCACCCGTGGGAAATGAGAAATGTCGAAATCAACATAAAGGCCATAGGGTGATTGATAAAGAGCAGAAAAGACGTCTCCTTCTCAGTTCAGTGATGAGGGGTTAGTGGAAGACACACGCACATTAAGGTGTGTGTCAGCACTGTTGCATCAGAGCAGCATTGTCGTCAGAACGCCAAGGAGGAGCTCATTCATCTAACTATCAATGAAAACGCGGCTGTCAGAGATGGCACACGGGTGAAACTACAGTGAGTCATCTGGTCTAAAGTGGGCTATGTTATTATTATGTTGGAACAAAGTCTTTTATCTCAAACATGAAGGAGAACTTTGAAGGTTAAAAAAGAAATGTTGGACTATTTCTATTGGTTTGTTTGTTAAATTGCAGATGCAGATGTGTTGTGAACATGGCAGCGTTTTGAAAAATAACCACCAATTATTTAGAGCTTCTTATTTCAGTGTATCATAAATGTAGGCATGTAGAGTCCTATAGAAGCTACTGAAACTGGACGAGACAAAAATATACCTTTTTGGCTAAACTTGTGGGTTTGGTGTTAAAAAGATTATTATTGGGTTTTCCAGCAGGACAGTGATCTAAACCATACATCCAAATCCACTCAAAAAGTGTTCAGTGATTACGGAATCAAGCTCTGAAAATGGCCATCACAGTTTTCTGACCTAAACCCCATTTAAAACCTGTACAGTCAGCAAAAGTGGAGAGTCCCAAATAGAGGACCCTGGAGGATCTAGAGAAGTTCTGTGCTGAGGAGTGTTCTCAGGTTTCTTGCCCTGTATTCGCATTATTAATTCATGTTATGTTGGCAGATAGAGGATGTACACAATAATAAATGTACAGATAACTGTGACATGTTGTATTTAAACTAGAGGTGGGCATAGATAATTTTTTTTAATCTAGATTAATCTCATTGTAATCTTGAGATTAATCTAGATTAATCTAG
>JBBPDB010000011.1:1330402-1341263 GCA_037974465.1 Brachypetersius altus
TTGGTGTTAGGTAGCACTTAATGTTTTATATGTCTTGGTATATATATATAGATATAGAGAGAGAGAGAGAGAGAGAGAGAAAGAGAGAGAGAGAGAGAGAGAGAGAGAGGGAGAGTTGATTACACATTCATCTAAAAGTCAGTGAACACTCTGTCACTGGTGGGAAACATGGTAATTACTGAAAAGTACATAAAACTATCAGATCGGATTCAGTTTTGGGTTCTGTTCCTCTCTCTGGCATCAAACTTCCACTCAACTCACACACTCTTATTTACTAAGCTTTTTCTCTCCCAGTTCTTTTCATCATTTGATTACATAAGCGGCAGCCAGCTCCTCCAGAAGGTGGAGACTGGAGGGGTGTGTGCCAGGCCCCCACCTGATGGGACACACTGTGTGATTGAGCACCCATCAATACCAGGCCAGTTGTTTCTCTGGCATGACCTAGCACCCCTACCCTTACCGGTCAGTGGCCCGACTTTTTACAGAGGTTAGACCTGCAGAAGGGCTCTACCCTGAAATGTCCGAACAGGGCTATTTCACTGGCAAATGCTGGAGAACGCTGGCTCATTATTGAAAGCATGTTTAGCCATGCTGATACTGAGTTAAGAGAGTATTTTCCATTCTCTACATAGTGTCTGTCCCATATTCAACCCTAAACTCTTGGTTAGTCATTGACATTGGTCAGTGCATAGAGTTACACACCTACCAAAAGTGGCCAAATCCAAATCCACAATGCATTCAAAATAATTAAATAGTTATTTTGGTCCAATATCCATTTTATCTTTACCACTAATGTGGTAATTCAGCCAAGCCATGTATGATATCTGAAGTTTTGGCGTCTAGATGAACATGGAATTTGCTGTAAAGTTGTTTAACACATTTGGAATTCAACATGGTTTGATACAAGCATGATCATTTAAGCACGGCACTACTGATGGCTACAAGACACTTTCTTCTTACATTAGCCTCATAACTAAGAAGCAACTACTGTACACCAAGTCTATGTTGACTGATTGACTACATGTGTATTAAGTATTTTTGTCAGAACTATTTGTGCAATATCTACTTATTTCACTGCTTATTAATGTGCCCTTTCACTATTGCTTTCTTGAACCTGATATAGAGTGAAGTCCTCACCACTATTTGTGTTAATCTGTAAACTACCTCAAGCTGTAATTTTATTTATTCTTCTGTAGTATTTATATCCATTTACATTTACGTTGAAGGCATTTATCAGACGCTTTTATCCAAAGCGACTTTCATCCCCTACCTACAGGGGACAGTCTCTCCCTGGAGCAACTCAAGGTTAAGGGTCTTGCTCAGGGACCCAGTGGTGGTTTTGCTGAAGGTAGGATTTGAACCCACAACCTCTTGATCTGGAGGGAAGTATCCTACCCACTGAGCTATATCCCCCTCTCATCCTGACCTCGCCATTTTGTGTAGCATTGTGCATTCCTGTGGAGTTTTATTTTTACTTTATTTTATATTTTATATTCTTGTTTTTGTGTCTCTGTGTGCATTCGTTGCATAAGCAATTTCCTTAGAGATCAATAAAGTGTTCTGATTCTGTTTCTTAACTGTCGCTTTAAAACGCTGAGATTCCAGAGGCTCCGTTTAGAGTGTTAACTGCGTTTTGATGAGACACTTTAGACTAAAAGTTCTGCTGATGGGGAGAGCACTTCTGAGCAGGATGAGCTGATGGTCAGCATCTCGACAAGTTGCATGATGGGAAGGTTGGAAGGTCATGGGAGGGGGGGTGGACTGGGGTCCATGAGAATCGATAAGACACGACATCTGTAGTGAAATGAGTCCTTAACTGGCTGAGATGAGCAAACCGCAGTGTGTAATCATTTTGGAAAGAGGCCAGTGCCAGCCAGGCCACAGCCAGCCAGCTATGGCCTCTCAGCTTAATTGTGGCTGAAAGAAAAAAAAAGTCTTCTCATCTCCGAAGTGTCCTTAAGCCAACTTCAACGGCCTGCTGTACTTTAGGAAGAGTTTATGACATTTGTGTGCGTGCGTGTGCGCATGTGTGTGTGTGTGTGTGTGTGGTGTTACATATAGCCTTGGACTTGGCAGGGCTTCTTTGGGATTCTCTGTTAAGATTGGATGGGCAGCCAGGGGCATGCAGGGATGGAGACAGAAAAGAGAGGGAAAAAAAGAGATGACATATCTTTCCTGACAGGTGAACTGGAGAGCTGGCTGTGACTCTTCACCAGTGTATTACTATTGATTACAGAGAGAGAGAGAGATTTGGGAGAAGGAGACAGATCTGAGGGAAAGACGGAAAAAGAGACTATGACAGTCACATATATGTTCTCTACTTTTGAAATGGTGACTATATATATTCTTATATAAACAAAGGAAAACACTGTGTGCCCAAAAGGACAGCTGGTGTTTTAAATGGCATACAGAGAGTAAATGCTTATAATGAAGTTATGAATTGTAAAGATTATATAGTAGTTGTAATGGCCCTTGTATAGTCTATAGATTCGGGCTGTTAATGTTTTTAGTGGGAAGTTCCCACTATCAGGGCGTCATCTTCATTACAGCAAATGAAGTGTGGAAGCATGGACCATGGCAATGAAAACCAGTAAACCAAGAACCACAGACTATCTGAAATGCAGTTTCCAGATGTGAGTTAGACTGTGTACGTGTTAATTATTTAGCCCTTCTAACTGCTGATTCAGCACTTTTTTGGAGCTTGTTAGCATACTCCGCAGTGTAGTGCATAATGAGCAGCCTGATACCCCTCCTCACTGCTGAAGAGAGGGCACACACCTCTCACACCCCCCACCGAGACAGAGAGACAGAGAGAAAGACTTCTTCATATCATGCAAGCAGCTGTGTGTGTGTGTGTGTGTGTGTGTGTGTGTGTGTGTGTGTGTCTGTTCGTTCCTGTTTCCATGGTGTGAAACAGTCCTTCCTAAGTTCAAATAGAAGGCAGATCACTCTCACTGTGAACATGATTTGACAGTTTAAGTTGGTCTCTTTTGAACTATACCCACCATCACACCCACACAAACACACACACACACACACTCACGCATTCTGACACAACCACACAAACACACACCCCCACATTTGTCTTCTCTTTCTTTCTCTGTCTCATTATATATGAGAAAACAACACACTCACACACATACAAATCTTACTGTCTATCTATCTAATATCTCGCTTTCTTTCTCTCTCTCTCTCTCTCTCTCTCTCTCTCTCATCTAGCAATCTATCTTTCTATGTGTTTATCTGTCTGTCTGTCTGTCTGTCTATTTATCTATAGATTTAGCTTTTTTAATTATGTAAATAAAAATAAATAAAACGTTGTTCTGACAGTGACATTATTTTGGATATAACCTTTTTGAACACTAACAACTAACATACGGGGGGAACACATTTCTCTAATAAAGATTTCTCAAATAAATTTAAGTATTTAAACCTCACACATCTTTTATAATCTCCTTAGAAAATCAATTTGAGTATAAAGGGACTCTCTGGACCAGCCACTCATGAGCATGAGCTCACCATGTTCCCAATTCTTGCTTTGGCTGTTGTGTGTTGCAAAGAAACAGAAAACTAAAATCCCAAGGGCAAGTCCCAGGTGACAGTAACACATTCTGAGACAGTGATGTTTAGTACACAGAGTTTTAGGCTCTTATCTCTATAATGGGTTTATCTCACAGACACCTGACAGGCCTGCGGTTAGTGATGGGCCTGAAGGTGAGCTGCAGGGCCTTACTGCCACTCCAGTCTAGAACATGGGCTGCGACAATTTTTTTGCTCCACCAGAAAAATACCCTACCGACAAAATCACATCAGACTTTTGAAGTTCAGAGTCCTCATTCTAGCTGTTTGGCTATAAGTAAATATTTAAAGATATTCCTTATATTCAGAGCCTGTTCGTCGTCAGTGGTCAGATCGTTGGTTGGATTTTTTTTGGTGGTGGTTCATTGTGATACTAAAACTGATGTGTGTGTGACACCCGTGTAAAAGCCAGTGCCATACATGATATCTGGACAAAACTGATTGTGATGAATAATTTAGAGTGTGGTTGGAAATAATGTGCAGCAACAGATTACAGCAAGATTTGCTCAAAAAGGTCCTGGAGAGCAACCATGCTGGAGATCAGGGCTGCCACTATAAAACTTCAAATGTTCAACTATATTGCTATAAAGATACATATATTCTACTAGAATGAGGAGGGTATCTTCAAGATAAGATTGGATTTCATATCTTTCTTATTTCTCAGTACTGCTCCAACTTCAACCCTTGACTCGCCCGCTACCCTACTCCAGCTGCTAACACTCTGGAGGAGGGTGACTGGCTTGAAGGGCTCAAATACACAACATATACAAAGTAAACACACAGTTTACATATAAAAAGTCTCTACTACTACTTTCAATAACTACTCCCCCAACACTCCCAAAACACATAAACAAAGGCCAAATGGCCACTCACTGGCTCGTCACTGTACTGTAATTCATGCGTGTGCATTTTCTTTGGTATGCGCCGTCATTTTCATTGGCATAAGCAGTTAAATACAGTAATAAATTTAATTTATGGTAATAAAAATATAGGGCTTTTAGACGAACACAAAGAAAAACACGAGAACACTTCAAGGTGGGAATTCTGGGCAGCAGCCAATCAGCACCAAGGAAAAATAAATAATGTCCTCCGATTGGCTACTTTCTAGCCTCATTTAAATAGTATGTAAGGGCGGGTGCTTAGCAACCCAGCACGAGAACAAGAGGGGCGTGGCGAACGAGATCTGGACGTCACAAAAGCAAAAAAATGCAGAGGATATCTGCCTTTTCTGCGCATGTTCTGAAAAAAATTATTAGTTTGATTCTCAGAAAAAAATCCAAGTGAGACTGAAATCCACATATAAGTGGGGGGTTACTGTATACCGATTTGTCATTCTTCTTATTGATATGTATTATTTTTGTTGTTGATGATACTGTTGTTGCTACCCAAGAAGTGTTTTTGAGCCAAAACCAGTGTCTGAATTACTTTTGTCAGGCGGCACAATTGCAGTGTATGAGGAAAGCGCCATGGGTGTTAAAAGCACTCAAGCGGTTGTTTTAATTTTTACATTCTCATCAAAAAGAAGCATTAAGACACAAGAACACACCCTGGCTTTGACTTTAAAGGATTTCCCCATGTGAGACAGATGAAAGGTTGTGGTGATGTTTACTTCCAGAAAGTGCTATAAAAAGTGCTAAACGCAGTAAACAAAAGAAAGTTTAGAGCTCTACCCACTGAGCACCACGCAACACTTGATTAAACGGGGAGTACGGGTTACATTACAGATCCCCACAGGCGGGTAGAGTGAGTCACTTTTATCTTCTGCTTCTTTATGATGATGGGAGATGTCTTGCCATGCAAAGCATGTTTACGGAGACTTACAAAAGGAGCTGTTTTCGTCCTTTGTGCCGTCCATGGTGCCATCTGGTAACATCTGGAGGTAGAATCCATGCCGGCAGTACAGGCGCGTGACAATGCCTTTCAGCTGAGGCTCTGGAGGGAGGAACAGAGAGAGAACAAGCTATTAGCATGTACTAGAACCAGATTCAGGGATGTCAGCCTACAGGAATGGAGGAGGAGGCCACATTTGCAGAACTCTCCACACAAATTTCTCACATTGTCCAAAAATGAGAGAAACTATAGTTGGAAAAAGCTGAATATGTACTTTTGTCCACATTTGTGATGTGCATGATGATTTAGGCATGCAGTTTACACATTGTGGTGTTAGCATTCAGTACTCATTTGCTGTCTTAGTCTCTTAACCTAAAGAACTTTACACATTTGCCATGTCTTGATTGAAGAAGCAGTAAGTTTGACTTTTTACCTGATCTAATCTTTTAAAAGTGCCTCATGCCCTCCCCTGAGCATCCGAAATATGTGAGTAGATAACTGGGGGAGTCTATGATGTGGCGAGGGTTGGCAGCTGCTACACCCCTCTGTAGCTCTTGCCACAATTCAAAAATACGATGTGAAATTGTACAATTTGTCTATAGCGCATACATTTCTGAAATGGACAAGAATATTGTGGAAAAAATAATTGTTTACAATCCATTCACACAACAAGCCCATCAGTCACAGCAAGCCAAGACACATCAGTGTGTGCATGGGCTGCTCAGAACATTCATAACACACTGCTGGAGAGCTCCAGCAACAGCAGCATTTTCATCTGAAAAATGGGAGCAATAAATGTACACTGGACTGAATTATATATCACTTAAAGCTAGTAGTGCAGAAGCAGTTAAGTGACAAACATAAACACAAGCATATAGCATATCTAGATAGACACTAAAGATGGGTTTCATTAGGATTTTATTGACACCAATATTGATAGTCTTATTGAAACTAGTATCCATAGTTTAGTACAAAATAGACACCAATGGAGAAATAACAAGCTATAATGTACTTTAAATGTCTGGTTTTGTTGTGCAGAACATCACTCATGTCCCTCCCACTGATCCAGTCTGATCCATTTGATAAGGCCAGTTATGTTAGGATGCATAGATGTTTTATAAACGTGGGGTGATGTGGGGTGGTGGCAGCGTAGTGGGCCTCTAGACCAAGAGGTCATGGGTTCAAATCCTACCTTCAGCATACCACCACTGGGTCCCAAAGTTGCTCCAGGGAGAGACTGCCCCCTGTAGGTAGGGAATTGAAGTCGCTTTGGATAAATGCGTCTGATAAATGCCGTAAATGTAATAAATACTGATTGCAGCACTGTTTGTCACGGAGCCTATACATATTTCTGTATTGACCTGTCTGGAATTAGTACCACTACAGTACATACAGCCTATGTACTGTAGTGACAGCATCAGTTCAGCCGCACTCGTAAATCAGTTCACTTATTTCTGCTTTGACGCTTATGGGTAGAGTCTAAAATGAAATTAATCTTTAAAACAGTTGTCACTCACTGCAGTTATCTTTCTTTGTTTTTTTTAAGTGTTTTGAGTGAAAATGGTTTTGTGGCATGTATGTGCTTGTTTTTTTTTTCTACACAATTAAACATTTGAGTGAACATCTTCTGAGAGGGGTGATTCCATACTTTTTGCCAGGGGTTGTATTTCTTTAATTAAAGGCACATCATCTGCTTCTTCTCTGCACTGTCCTTCACATTCAATTTCTTTGGACACATGGATAAACAAATGTTTGCAAAATAACTGCAAGCACAAATGCTCGTGACCCGATTTTAGCGCTCAACTCAAAACAAAAAATCGTCAGAGAGACAATGCAAATACATTTTACATTTTAATCTGAATGAAACAGATCTCTATGCTATATAAACATACACATGTTGCTTGAATGTGCTACCCTTCCAAACCCCCTGCCTCCCCTGATAGATCAGCCACTGGCAGAAAGCACATATGTCTCAGCGTCCAGTCTGGACATCATTGGTTTCTGGGAGAGGAATCGCTGCAGCATGAACACTGCACTTCGCCACAAAAACAAGTCTGACTTTAGAGCTGTCACATAAACACAAACGCCACATTTACAAAAGCCGGCAGCAAGGAAGAAAACTGTTTAGGGACAATGTGCGAGTGTGTGTTTTTCAGGTCGAAAGCATGAGTTTGTCTTGCTTCGCTGTTGGCAATGTCAGTCGCCAGCAGCTCCCAACTGCTGAAAAGTGACCATAGCCTGGCTGTTCAACAGACTTAATCATTAACTCTAGGCCTTCAGAGAGAGAGAGAGAGAGAGATGGATTCAAAAACCACTAGGAAAAAACTACATTAAAGCATTAATAGGACAGATCAAATATGCATGAGCTCTGGGGCTGTTTCCAGGTGTCCATTAACACAGGTCTGCCTTTGTGTAGCCAATAAAGGACAAAAGGGATTGGAAAAGATAAAAAAAAAAACATGATAAAGAGTAGCAGAGGCAGAAGAAAAAGTCCCCAACAGGAGGTAATCTCAGGGGGTTCTGGTAGCAGGGGGGGTTTCCGGTGAGCTGCTGAAGAATGAGAATTCTGTGGAGTGTGGAGAGTTATGTAACACTGCTCCGTTTTACTTCGCTGTGATGCAATGTTAGGTTAATGTTGAAGCAGCACTGAAAACTTTTGGCAAGCAAATTCTCTTAGGTAAGCTCAGACTGTCTCACTGAGTTAGATGTGGATCCAGCATTATTCACGTCTGCCCCAACCGTGTGAATCAATGGAGAAAGGATTACTATCGAAAGGCAACTGCACTTAAAAGTGCATGTAAAAGCGAAGAGTAAATACTACTTAAACCATTTTTAAGCAATACTAACTTCATTTGTTAATATAGTAACTGCAAAGTCAGTTTTTGCGCATTAACCTGATATTCAGTGAATGCAACATTTTAAGTTTACCAAGTTACTTTCTTTGGTACCACTTTACAGTGAGACTGCCCTTATCAAGGGTTCATGAAATGTTTATTTAAAGTCATTCAATAGGCCATAAATACGCTGCTAATGAACAGCTCTTATACACAAATGGAAAGAACAACAGTAACTTGTTCTATCTGATGAAGCTGACAGGTGCAGTGCTGACTTGTGGGGAAGATAAGGTGAGAGATCTGAGCTGTAACAATATAGATGACTGTAAGCTTACAGTTGCCTTTTTGTGTGTGCACCAGACATTGTATAAGTACATTTGCAATTGCTGTAAGCATACATCTTTTGTGCAGCATGGGTAATACAGAGAGAAGGTCACGTCTGAAAAACAAATATTTCAGCTTAAGACAGGCCAGAGCAATTCCCAAACATTGTATATGAGAGCAATGTGTGTTTTTTTATGTCAGACAACATTCATTAACATAATCCTGTTTTACAGGATAGGTTTTAACAAAACATGCCTAGAGTTATAGAGTTATGATACTGGCTATTCTTGCAAACAAAGTTTTAAAGCACTTTAATGATGCATTTGTGTATAAATTATGCATTTCAGTATAAACCTATGACCATATTAGTTTAAAAAAAACATATGGTTATCATTTTTACACTATAAAAGCTTTCATTCTTACGTTATAAGCAAAAGTATGATGCCAGTTATTGGCCTTTAAACTGATATTCAGTTAATAAAACATTTTAAGTTGTCCAGGTTACTTTCTTTGGACAACTTAAAAAGTAACCTGGACAACTTCAAATGTAAACTTATGTTTATTGAAAGCCATTCATGAGGCCAAAAACAAGCTGTGAAATTGATAAACAGCTCTTACACATGAATGATTTTAAATTATTTTCATTATACATGTAATTTCCAATTTCTCAGGAAAGAACTAGGCTGTATTCAAAACAGGTTAAGTGACGATCATTAAAAAAACATCTACAGATACACTTCTTCACTGTTCCTGTGAAAAACATGAGCATATGCCAGTGCTTCCCAGCCCTGGTTCTGAAGGCACAGGACTCTGCCTGTTCCAGTGTTTTTCCGCTCAGTAAGGGCTTGTTAATGAACTTATTAGTTGGATCAGGTGTGTTTGGAGCAGTGAAAGTGCTAAAATGTGCTGTGCGTGCCTCCAGGACCAGATCTGGGGAAACTCTGAGATAGGATATAAATATTTGAGTATGACTGGAAGCAAACACTCTAGAAACTTAGAATTTAAATTTCATTTTCCAAAAAAACACTGATGTTGGCACAGCACAAGCGCTTCTTTCTCCTCTGCAACAGTCAGAAATGTTTCTTAAGAATTCCCGAGAGCACTTTTAATGTAAGCTGTTCACTGTTTAAAAATGGGTATGGCAGTACGACTGTGCATCAGCCTCTTTTTTACACCAAAGTGGTGGAGGCCTGGAGCTGACAAGACATTTCTGTCAACATATCAGTGTGTTTTTGTCTCTGAGAGGTTATCCAGGCTGTCTCTGTCACTTTCCCTTTCTTACTGCCTCCTCCTTCCCTGGCTGGCCTGCCTTTATTCAGCATGTCTCTGTTCCATGATCTCTTCTTTCCCCGCGCTCAGCTTGTCTCTCTCGATAGGAAACCTTCTCGCTTTTTGAGCTGTCTCTTTTTCTTTTTCACTTTTTCTTCATCCGTGAACGGTAACTTTGCAACCTTTTCCTTCTTTTTATAGATTGTTTTGTGGGCAGAAATCATGAGCTGTAATAGCAGGTGTAAGTTATGTAAGCGCGGCCCATACCATACGTCTTTCACATAATTGTTTCCATGAAACATGTTTTTCTGGTGTTTGTTAATTGCACAGCTCAATTTAAACTGGACCTGGATTGAATCCAAACACAGAAACAGTCTCACTTCTTTTTGAACTAAACAATGGCAATGAACATAAACACAGAAATCTCATCATGTTTTATGATGCACAATGTGTGTGTAAAACTTTTGTTGGCTGTTACTTTGTTAATATATGTAAACCATTAGCAAGCCAGTGAACAGGCTTAAACAAGCTTTAGTTCCAGCTCTGAAATCTGATTGCTAAACCTCACTGAATAATAGTAATAGTGCTTACATTTACATTTACGGCATTTATCAGACGACTTCCATTCCTTAACTACAGCGGACACCACTAGGCCACCACCACCCTGTACTAACTTCAATGTGCATAAATGAACCAAAGTATTAAAAATAATTTGCTGTGTATGGAGTAACTGACCTTGTTTGATTTATAGCATTGTTTAATGTAATTTTTAGTGTTAATATATAATATTGGATATAACATTTTGCCACCATTATTGTAATTTCATTTATTGTTTTATTGTTATGTTGTTTTGTTACAAAAAGAGTTACTCCAGTGTAACTATATTTACCGTAGCTCAGAATGTGGAACACTGAATGCAAATGAAAGTGAAAGTGATCATTCGGTCAAACGTGAACACACCACAGCACACAGTGTGAACAGCACGAAATTCTTCCTCTGCATTTAACCCATTCACCAAGTGAAGC
>JBBPDB010000011.1:1382154-1398762 GCA_037974465.1 Brachypetersius altus
GAATATCGGATTTTAAAACCAACAAATATTTGTATCGGTATCGGCCTTCAAAATCCTTTATCGGTCGGGCTCTAATTTATACATTAAGTTTCATTTGAACTTAATGTAAAGATGAGTGGGAAGAGGAATATGCATGGAAAAGATAAAAAGAGAAACGAGGATAAAAGCCAGCAAACATGGGGGAGGAGAGAAGGGGAGTGACAGAAAAGGTGAGAAACAGAGTGAGGGACAGAAAGAGATACACAGTGTAACACTAACTGAATTTAGCAGCATATTCCCTGTCTAATGAATAATAAATGTGGCTAACTGGGAGCCAGCATATGCATTTAGCTGTTAATAGCTCAAAATGCTGGAGAATAGCCATTATTGGCTTCTGTGACTAAAGCCATGATCCTGACACTTGCCTTCCAATTGCAATACCACCAATCCCTTCACTAATAAATAAATACTCACGCACACAAAACATTTCTACAAAGCAGTGGTGGAATGTAATTTGGAGAACTGATTAATATGTACACACACAGAGGGTTGATCTAGTGAGCAACACTTGCAATGCAAATCTTCACAATATAATTCAGAAGAGGCAAGTTTTCTGTCTCGTGCCAACACAAAATCAACTGCTCCATATCTTACCTGTCCAATGGAAACACACACACACACATGTAAACATACACAACCTCACAAACATACACACACGAACACTGAAGCAATTCCCAGAGCATATTGCTGATAAGGCAGCTGTTAATAGGAGGGGAGAGGAGAGCAAAAGTAAAAGAGTAAACAGAAAAGGCAGAGGAGCAATATAGCAGCGAAAGCGAGAGCAAATGGAAAAGGCTAATGAAAAAAGAGACGAGAGCAAAAGATAGAAAGGAGACAGAGAAAGGAAGAGAAGGAGAAGGCAAGAAGGCACCAGAAAGATATAGAAGTTAAATGGACTCAATTCACCCTGAAAAAAAACATCAGATCACCAAAAGCTCAGCTA
This sequence comes from Brachypetersius altus, assembly GCA_037974465.1. NCBI lineage: Eukaryota > Metazoa > Chordata > Actinopteri > Characiformes > Alestidae > Brachypetersius > Brachypetersius altus. The sequence goes on from JBBPDB010000011.1 coordinate 1,383,137, forward strand.
CTTCTGTTTGTTAGGAATAAGGAAAATAGAAAACAACATATTGACAGGTGAGGTTAAAGAAAAAGAGAGATGGGGAGAAAGAGGCCAACTGACGAGACAGCCTCCAAAAAAAGAGAAACATGTCCACCTTCGAGTCCCTACACTGGGTTGCTGACCTCTCTGCTAACCTGACAGCGATTCAAAAGCTGGGACAGTAGTCAGAGACCGACCACTAACCTATAATCCCTCTCTGCTGCCTGACTAGGTGGAAGAAGGTCTCTGTCAAGGACGAAGGCTCTGTGTTGAGTGAAAGCACAACTCAGCGCCCAACCCCCACTCTTCAAACCATGACTCAGCAGGCCAGCTCATCTCCCCCCTCTGCTTTTACTCTACAGCTATTTCCCCCTCCAGAACAATGGGAAAGACATGTGGTGTCTTCACAGGGCCACGAAATATAAAGCTTTGCTGAACATTCATTCTTCTCAAGATACGTCATGCAAAAAGGACATGCTACTGTGAGTTGCGGTCAACTAAAAGAGAGAAAATCATTTGGGCTATTCAATTAAAAGAGCAAGCCATAAGTCTGAAACCTTGCCTGTCAACTCTAAAACATGTACTTAAGGCCATAGTTCAGAAAACGCACACAATTACAAATACACAAGTTTCACATACTTCAAATGTGATAAGACGAGATGTGATAGTTATCGATGTTTAATTCTGAACCCAAATTTTGAGCCTGACATAGCCAACAAGTAATGGAAGTTTATACCGTACCAAACAGTATTAAATAGACTGCACACATATACGGTCAGACACTTGTCTCAAACCAGCTGTGGAGTCATCTCCAATAGACTTGTTTCTGTGGCACTTTGAAATGCGCAAATGTGCTTTTTTTGTGTGGAGTATCTTTGATACTCTAGTGCTTAATAATAGTGGCCAGTTGCATGTTTCATTACAAGGAAAGCATAATTGGTTCTGGTTATTTGATTTAATGCAGCACAATTTATGAAATTTTAACTTAAAATAATTTCTACTCAACTGTACTCTAAGACCTACATCACAATGATTGCAAACTCAAGAAGCAATGCAATTATTCTTGATTTGGAACAACACTAACAGCCAGAACAGTCTTTATAGGGCTTTAGCTGGAGTACCAAGCATGGACTGCTTTGATGGAAAAGTAAAAAGCTCATTAGTCATTACAAGCTGGATCAAATTATGCTTAGACAAACACATATTTGTATGAAAGAACAGATGTAATGTACATACATACAAATACTTAATCACACACAATGCACAAGATCACGTGACCAAAGGACAGCTAATGCTTCAGTCATCAGGCTGAGCTTTATTTATCCTCTCCCCGAATCACATGCCGCTAGACCCTATGTGGTCTGGGTCATATGGAAGGGCCATCATAACCTCACCGCAGGCTTAGATCAAACTCATACAACAGGGGTGTTCTTGCTTCACGTTTTTATCTTGGTTAGCTAAGAGACTAACCTTTGTAACAGCATTTTAAACATATATTAAAAAGTCTAGTTTTTATACAATGGGATAGGAAGGTACTGACATGTCTGTGCAATCCAAACACAAAAATTGAAGTCAATATGTACGTATTTTTAAAGGAAAAATAGGAGTTGGTGCCATTTTTCATTTGCAGTATGGCAGGAAGCCAAGGATTAATCATTTTTAAAAGTGGTTCCAGCACCCATGTATATACAGCTTAACACAGCTTTCATATATATAGTGTTTTTGACGTTCAGTCAAATGAAAGCGTTTTTCCAGTCATCTATTTCATCTTTAAAGTTTTCTGAAAAATCTTAAAGTCTCATCTTGTCTTGTTCTCGTGAACCCAGTATCGTGTATTGTCTCGTCAGCTGAGCTGACCATCTTGTCACAACTCTAATAGCAATATAAGTGATCAGAGACAGCGTTGATTTTCTAGGAAATGTGTGTGTGTCTATCCATACAAAATCCTCTCCTCATCCGCTACATTGTCACAATGACACAATGTTATGTAAATTCTGCTGTACATTGTGGGAGATGATGCAAGAGTTTTGAGCCTCAGCCAAAACACAGGGAAGTTGGGGGGAAGACCTTGCCAGCCTCTGCATGTAACTAATCCTCTTGGTTGTGTTTTCTCTCACATTCATTCACTCGCTCCCAGTCAATCTTCCCCTCTTTTTCTTACTCTAGTCTTTGGGTCCCCAGGTCCCAGCCCATAAAGCTCAGTCTGACAGTTTGATACAAAACACAGTCATTTACTATACTCACAGGACAAAGAGAAGGAGAGATAGAGAAGAGATAGAAATCTCATTAGCATCAACCCTGAGCTGTTTAAAGAACGCAAGATTCAGTGTTCTTCTTCAAAATATAAACTCTAAATCCACATGTACACTAATAGCTCACCAATGTATGGTCCCACACACTGGATAGTTCATGTTAAATGAAAAGGCACACATCTACACTATTGTACACACACACACACACACACACACACACACACACACACACACACACACACACACACACACACACACACACACACACACTATTGCTTGCAACAATGGTAAAGCTATTAGAGATGCATGACTCTGCAATAGCTGTGTGTAAGAGTGAAAGGGTACCTGAGAATCGTTACAGGGCTAGGACTCTGTGTATCAGCTAGAGGAGCACAAAAAGATAGTTACAGTGGGACCTCTTTTGGCCCACTCAGCAACCACTGCCATGGGCATTTTCAAGCCAAGGAAAAAGATCAGAAGGAGAAATGAAAGAGAGGGAATGAAAAGGAGAAAAACAGGGAGAGGAAACACACACTTCACATTCAAAGCCCACACAGGCCGCTTGGGTTAAGCACACAAACCCTACCATTTCTTCTCAATTTATAGTTTAACCTTAGTGGGGGAAAACATTTTAAAGGGGACATATTATGCAAAACTCACTTTAGTTATAATAGGTCTATGGGCTATACTAGTGTTGTCAAAAGACCCGGTACTTCAGCACCAAGTCAGAACTAAAATATGTAAATGTTACGGTACCAGGTTTTCTGAAGAACACGTTGTACCGAGCACCCGGTCAACAGGGTTCTTGCTATGTGCGTATTGTGCAGTTGCGTCTTCTTCGTAATAGCACAGAGACATGGAGACCGGCGGTGCTGATGAGGCCACTTGTTGTAAAGAAAAGAGAAAAGAGCCACGTGTGGAACCCATTTGCAAACGGTGTCATCGAAGTTTTATGTCAAAAAGAGGAAATACATCGAACCTTTAAACACATCAAAGACCGTCACCCAGATTTAATGAAAGAATTCAAGCAGGCAAATTTTAATTTTATTTTTGTTATTAAAAATACACCCTATAGTAATTTGAATGTCGGACTGAAATAAACATTGCCGTTTGCTTAGTTAATCGTTAGCATAAGCGCGGCTAATGCTAACGCAAGTATCAGAATAAAGTTTCTTTATTAACTATTTATTGCTCCTGTAGCGTTTAAAACAGAACACAATAGCGTACTATTTTTACACTCCAGAGGCTTTTAAAATACCTGTGTAGCCAAAATGTGTGTATTAGAGAACAAATGTATGGTTAATGTTTGTACCTTTAAAATCGGTCCATCAGAAAAGCAGTTCTAGGTTATGAAGTATGGTTTGCGCAGTTTGATTAAATAAAAGTCCTGTCAAATACAGTCCTGTATAGTTTGGTAAGGCTTTACAATAAGATGCCATTCATTTACATGACTTCATGTGTTGTCTAAGTTTATAAATAAGAAGAGTGTGTTATTCAGTCATGTTTGTTTAACTATTGTTTGTAATTAATAAAAAATAGCTTGTTCAATTCATGTTTTTGTGTTTTGCTTTGGTACCGAAATTGGTAAAGAGAACCATGGATTTTCACTTGTATTGATACCGAATACTGAAATTTTGGTACCATGACAACACTAGGTGTAATGTAAGTGTTTTAACACTAACTTAACACTAATGCCCAGTAGTAAATAGCTTTTAAGCGTACTTTTCTGCACAGTACTGTATGACCAGAAAAAGAGCGCCCAAACTTTGACTAAAACACAATGTTCAATGACATTATCACTGGGTATGAATCTGACTTGGACTTTTTTTTTTCTTTTTTTTTTTTAAATGTCAACTTCCCAAAGCCCAAGGCAATGTTTCATTGAGCTACATGTATTTTAACTTTTCAATCGATTGGATTTCTTACATTTAAATTTTTAGGTCTTAACGTTTCACCAAAGCTACAGTGTCATTCCGTGTAAATGGAATGCAAAGAATATGTTAAAAAGACTGTGGTGTCAGTGTGCGCTGCTTGCAGACTTTGAGATGAATCCTGCAGTTTAAATCTTAACATGATTTCACTCATCCAATTATCTGTAAACTAAGCCAGCGTGTGAACCCCCTACCACAGTGCTGCAGATGTGGGTGTAAAACTCATCTTGCATGTGTGAATGAGTGTGAAAGAAAGAGAAAGAGAGAGACAGACTGAAGACAGGACATTCTGAGAACACATTGGAAAGGATAACCAAATCACTTAACGTCATTAGGGCTGCATGACATGGACAGAACATTAGTGTTGCAATCATACTGCTACATATAGATATTGCAATGTCTTTCAGTGTATTAAAGGGCCCATATTATTTTTCTAGAATGAAAAGTGCTTAAAGCATGTAAATATTCACTGCCCTATCTACATGGTACATACAAGAAAACTAAGCCGCAAAAAAAGCTCTTTTCAAATCATAGTTTTGTTAATTAAACAAAACCCACAGCATGTCCATTCATGCTGAAGATCTAAGGATTGTTTTAGTACCTTGCTGTCTTACAAATGACCTGCAATACAGGCCTGAAAACAGATTTGTTACATATATATCAGCCTTAAAGGCACAGTACCAAATACAGCTGTGGTGTGTTCATGTAGGACAAATGGTCACTTTCACTTTAGTTCTATAGTTGGAAAAGGGTCATGCAAGAATGAAATGATTTATAATTAAATATTTTGGGCCTTAAAAAGCACTAGGTCAATCGGTCCCTTTTAAATGGTTAAAGATTAGCCCAAATAATGTACAAAATAACTTTTGTCAGACTACATGAACACCTTGATTTATTAGAATACCAGTAATGTTCACCCTGAGCTGTGATTGGTCACCCTGTGATTGGTTAGAGGCTCATTTGAGTTTTGCAGCCTTCTGCGACATCAGTAATGCAGATACAGATATCATGATAACAATTAATGGACAATTTATTGTGCAGCCCTATTGCTCATTGTTATTCACATACAAACAGCTGTGGAAAGAATTTCAGATTCCATTTTGCACCGCACCTCATTGAAAGCAATATTAACTCTGCTGGGTGAGTTGGTGTCGGCATGAAAATCGGACATCTAAATATCTAAATGAAAAAGGAATGGCAAAATTGAGAGTTGTGGAGCCAAGTGTTATTTTTAAACATTCATGAAAATGTGTTTTTTTGTGTAATACACAAAGGTCATGTCACCGGAGAGTTAACAAAACCAAGCACTTTGTGGGTCACTTAGAGACAGAATGCAGTGTTCTGAAACCCTGTTTTCATGAATGTTCATTTCAGGAGTTGAGATCTTTACCACAGGTGCATATTATGAGGCTGTTATATGTAAAACCTCACACCTTTAATGTGAAATCCAAGTGTGAATGCTTTCTTTTGTTGGTGCACACATGAGCCAGAAATAGGCAGAGCATTCTCAAGCACTTCTGAAGCTGAAAAACAAAAGATAAAAGAAGTGGAGAGGAAAGAAACTGTGCTGAGGAAGAAGAGAAAAAAAAAAACTAGTGAGGGAAGTGGCGTGCAGAGGAGCGGAGGGCAGTGCGGCGGAGAAGGCCCGGATTCGGGTTTGTTTTGTTTTATCTGGGAGGAATAAATTGGGTGGGGAGCAGAGGATGAAAAAACTCTTATCTCAGTGTGATGGCTTCACACACAGAGAGAAAGCAGTCAGTCCATTACAGCAGCCGCGCAGCATCGGCCCTCCACATTCCACTTCTGAGCCTATCTGGCAGGCAAGGGCGGGGGGCACTGTCGAAAAACTTTTTAATTCGGCTCCTGTCAGTGCTCAGTTTTCTGGGTAGATGGCAAGAGTGCGTCATCACATACACCCACACACACCAGCATAGACCTTCCCTGCCTATACCTCACTACTGTGACAACTGCAAATTAACTTCACCAATTCAGCACTGATGCGCTACATCTCTCTCAAAAATATCTGAACAGTATACAAAGCAAGTCTAGTGGTGGCTGGAAGATAAAACATCAGTTTAATTCCACTGAGGAAATAATTGAATTGCTGAGAGTTGGAAGATGATAATGCACAGAATAAGAGTAAGCTGGCACATAAGTGTGTGTGTGTGGGGGGGGGGGCTTCAGGTGCCTCCCCCTGTCACTATGCCTGACTGAAGTGACTGCTCAAAGACGAGTGTCTTGATATTCAAAAGCAGATGTTCATTTTTTTAAAGAAACTTGTGTGAAAAAAAGTGAGAAAGAAACTGAGGCATAAAAACGAGAATTTGTTTTACAGAGATAAAGGCTGAGAGACTGAGAAAGATCGAGATGAAAAAAGATAGAAGCCTTTCGTCTTTGTTCTTTGGAAAGACAAATTTAGTGTCAGCGGATGTAAACAAATGACATCACTAAATTCTAAATTTCCTTTTTTCAGGCCCCTGTTGAACCCCTAATGTTCTCTAGTCTAAATTAAGCTGAGCGTCTAAAACTCACACAAGGCTGTCATCTGTCTGAGCTTTCTCTGCTGGAACAAGGAAAAGGAGTTCAGCTGAAATTCATCTTTTTCAAAAGGGTGAATGCTGTCTTCTGTGACGGATCTAAATACATGATCTGTCAAATCTAAAGCACCTTTGGGCAGCTGTTCTTCGAGCCATATGTCTAGGCATATGCTATTCAGATATGCAATACCCAGAGCAGGCTCATAATTATGCAAATGTAATCCCCTATGAAAAGAAACCCAACCCTTAAAATCATTTTACATACGTTTATGAACATCCAACTTAATTACATTAAATAATATGAGCTACACCAAAAAACGCTGAGGGGCTAAAATACTTATGAATGCCTTGTTGTGTTTAGGTCCTTAAACTGATACACATCATACCACAATGGCGGTTACCCCTATATACACTGAACTGTAATTCATGCAAGCTTGTTTTCTTCTGTAAAAGCAGGGTAAATACAGTAATAAATGCATTTAATTTACAGTAATTAAAAATGCAGGAATTGAAGAAGAATAAAACAAAAAACACAAGAACACTCAAGACGCTCCAGACGGGAAACTGATCTGATGCGGGACTATCTATCAGAGATGCGTCACAGGGCAGCAGCCAATCAGCAGCAAAGAGAAATGAAGAACGCTCTCGGATTAGCTACTTTCAAACTTCCCACCTTCGACTACAGGGCCAAAAAATGTATACAGTTATATTTTATAAGGACATGTTGCTGAATATGTTATTTGTTACAAAATTTGTTACAAATATATTTAGCACCAGAATGCATCAAAAATGCAGAGGATATCCGCAATTGAAAAAAATTTGCAGGGGTTTCCACGTACAATTATTAGTTTTTAAGAAAAAATCTGCGAATTCTTAACTGCAAATTTGCAGTGTATTATGGTACTTTTTGTGGCTACTGGGATAAAACAAGATCTCATTCACTGTTGCCTTGTTGCTTCAATCCATCTCTAACCCACCCTTCAGTACTGAGATTTTAACCTCCACAGCACCTTAAGTGCACCCATTTTTTACAATGCATCTTCAATACACTTGAATTTGTGTACTAGTGCTAGGTATGTTTGTGGTTCTAGTGGTGTTATGGCAACATGCATTTACATACATTGTTAATTCTCATTGCCAAGCAACAGCACAGTAGTAGAAGGAGCAGATGGAGACCTTTTTCTTTGAAAACTTACATCACAACAAGCATGGAGAAGCATATATGAGGCAAAAAGGCACACATTTAACCTTGATCCCAGTTTGTTTTAGAAGCAGCTCAGCATTTGCGCGTGTAACTACTATTTAATAATAAACATTCAGAATGTATGAATAATTTAAATTTTTAAAATGTATGCAATTCCATGATAATACCATGGACAGTTTTATAATGATCATGATATTTTTTATACTAGCATATACCCAGTCACTACGTTTGGTTGCAATGGGAAATAAACACAGGTACTGACAGTTATAGACAGTTCTCGATTAATAAGCATACGATGCTGAACTGGACTATACAGTGGAAAATAGCCATGAGATTAGGATGCTCCTGAAGGTCATCATTAACAGGACTGGGTGTTCATTGATTATGGTAGGAGCTAGACCTTAGGACTCCTAAAGACCAGGGCTGGACAACCCAGTTTTAGAACCTGCAAAGATACTGTTCGGTGAAGGTGATTGACAGTTATTATTCAAATCCATTTCCAACCATTACTCATGACTGACACACTACCAGGGTGCAGTGATGGATTAGGATGTCATGTAATAATTACACTGCTGACTGACATACAGGCTAGCCAGTTAGGGATTAAATCTGCAGGTAAGAGCATTAAAGAAATAGCCAGACCAGCGTCGGACAGTCAGTCTCTCAGTGGTTGGCCGTCTGTGTACAAGAATGTTTCGCCAGAGGCATTTCACACGTCGGCACAGAACACGCACGGATCACCTCATTAAAAGCCAGTTAATTACTTGCTTCTTTTTAACGTTACGATGGGAATCTATTCATAAATGCGGCGGTTGTGCACACTATTAATCACCACAAAACACCACACCGGTAAAGGCTTTCTAAAATGTATTAATTTAGCACCCTGCTGGGTATGAAATTGTGTCCAAGCCCTTATTTGGACACATGACACAGCAACAGGAGTCTGAACTCGGTGGCCCTGTAATCCACTCAGCCCATTCAACAGGATTTTTTAACACTAGTATAAATCAACACAATAAAGCTCCTGTTTTCCATATAAAACATAAATGTGATTAGGCCATAAAGGAATGCAAGCAGTACGAGAAATGATGCTTTACTTATAATGCAAATACAGTTGGCCTTTGACCGTTAGAACAAATTATTTATTATGTTATTAGGTGCAGAACTCTGCACTCCAGTAATGCTATGAGGAACACATAAAATATCTTTAAAGTCATAGCTATGCACTTAAGACCCAATACAGATTCTTGACAACAATTTAGGGAATAGCCTGTGTGGATTCTGAACAAACACATGAAAACAGAAACAGCAGTTTCTCAGAAAAGGAGTAATTGCATATGGGCACGTGTTTATTTTACCAAGCAACCCATGACCTTTATGACCAAGGAGACCAGCTGCATTTTTGTGACTAAACATTCTGAGCCCCACTATTTTTTTCAGCACAGCACTAAGACTTTAAGAACGCCATAATACTGCTACAACATAATGAGCCCTTCTGGGTGAGAAGGTTGTGGGTGAGGTTTGAGTTCACAGAAAAGCTGGCTGAAACTATGCTAATGTAAGATGGACAGTAAGCCATAGAGAGCACTGTTTGTGTTACGCAGTTTTGATCAGAGTGTGAACTTTCCTTTGCTTTCCTTTGCTAAAACTGTTTCAAATTGTAGTTTTAATAACCAGTTTTGATAAAGTTTGTACACTTTGAGAGTTTTCACACATACTCAGCATCTGTGTGAAAGGCGCACTTTAGTCTGTATTATCATAGAATAGGTGAGAGAGCCTGCTATTGTCTATCAGGAGAAATCTCACCTAAAGGAGTCTGGTGCCAATCAGGAAGAGCAAGGCATGAACGAACAAAGAAAAAAGAGAAACAGAGAGGAAGAAAAAGAGAAAGATCGAGAAAGAGAGAGAGAGATGAGGAGAGCGATACAAAAGGGTAAATGGGCTGAAAATATGTTTGCAGCCTGGGGAATAGCTGTAGATAAACAGAAACACCAAAAACGTAGCAGAGGAAAATACTAGACAGATAGAGTATCGTGAAGTGTATTACAGACACTGACAAAAAGACAAACAGAAAGCTTGAGGCTAAAAGTGTTAGAAATGGGGAGAAGGAGAGGTTGTGGTGGAAAACAGTACATAAGGACAGACAGAGAGAGAGAGCGAGAGAGACAGAGACATGGAAGCTGTTAGTCTGTTAACTAATCCAGTTTTTGACAAGATTATGTGAAGCGGCTGTTATGATATTTTCAAGAAAAGAATGAAAAGCTGAGGCAAATCTCTCTCTCTAAGCTATTGTCACAGAGACTAGTAGAAAGAGACAGGATGACAGTTACTTTGTGTGTGTGTGTGGTATGAGTGGGCTGGTGTCTAGGTGGGAGGAGTGATGAGAATGGGATATTGAGGGGAGAGAGAGAGAGAGAGAGGGATGGAAAAAAAAAGAATGAAAAGGGCTGGGATTTAAACCAGAATGGATCTGGCTAGGTCTGCTGTAGAACAGAAATAGACAGGACATGGGAACAGTGCCACCTATTGGTCAGAAAGGCTCACATGCAGTAAACAATGAGAGAGATGGGTAGAAATCTCACAAGCACTTGATAAAATCTAAACGGTCAGAAGCAACAGGCTTTTTCTCAAAACACACATTTGGCAGTAAACCAGTTTATCATGAAACCTGCGGCAGGAGTGGTATCTCACTTCATTTTAATGCTGCTGCTACACCTGAACCCAAATGTCACAGTATAATTATATAACACTTCTTGTGAAAAAAGCCAATAATCTCCAACATTTTCCATTAGACTTATAAAAAGTGAATACAAATCTGCCACTGGGGATAACATTCATGATCAGTGCTTGCCTAATAAAATCAGGACAAGCATGTGGACAGTGTTCACTGTGATTGCAAGTATGAAGCAAACTACCCAGTTTGCATTGGCACGCACATTGTTATAAAACTGTATACATATTTTGTTTTCTGCCAAACGTGTTGGTTTTTTTAATATTGTTTAATACGCAAAGAACACGTGCTTTATTGTGGATCTACAAGCCAATATACTTTGAAAATCAGGGTATAAATATTGTTTTATACATATATAAAAAGAAAAAGAAAAAAGAAAAGACACTTCCGTAAGGTAATATATGAATGTTTCGTTTTTGAGGGGATTCAAAATTATAAAAGTACTTACATTAAAAACTGTCTCTTGATCTAATGCACTAGTTGTTAGCTAATATATTAGCCCCCAGCTAACACGCTCGTCATTGACAATACAATTTAATACAATAAGAATCATTATACTGTTGCTTTCTAATTTAAATGTCCCATGACAAGAAAATTTCACTTTGAGATTTTTTAACATTAATACGAGTTCCCCTAGCCTGCCAATAGTCACGCTGTGACTAGAAATGGCGATAGGTGTAAAGAGTGCTTTGATCATCCTGCTCTGCCGTTGAGAGGAGGACAGCTCAGATGGCCCGATCTGGAATTGGGCCCCATGGCGTCATATGGGGAAAGATTACCTCCCCTTTCTCATGCTTTGCCAGCTCAGAGAATTTTGCCCCCCTCCCCTAAAAAATTAGCTCCATTGACTGTCAGTGATATGTGTGAGAGACCCCTTTTGCCTTTATAGACAACATGGCTTGCAAACAAGTGAAGCATGCCACTTGCTCTGTGCTTAGATGCACAAATGAGCAGAAATGTATTATTTTGTTCCTCCATGCGAGCCTCTGAAGAACCTGTGGGTTCATTTTAATTTCTCTGGAAATGCGCAGACACAATACAGAGCCGGTCTTCCTGAACGGCTAAAAATTAAGTGTGAATCAGTTCCAATTCTCCTTGGTTCAGCTACAAACCTCGGACAAGTAAGTGAGCTATATAATTTTGTTGCTTTGCTGTATATGGTTACCAAGCTTTTTACCCTTAGAATGTGGATGTAAAGTTAGCTCTGCAGCTAAGAACCCAGTTAGCAGGCTACTGTCGCAAATGACAGATACAGTATTAGGGGACCATTAAGACCTATATAAAAGTGTTAAAAAAAATCAGCATGTCATGGGAACTGTCGATATTAAATAAAAACATGAATAGGCTGGGCTTTGTCCACGTCAATTAAAATTGTTCTTTGAATGAGAATGTTTATGCTTAAAAAACTTTTACATATATTGGATTCTCACCAAGCATGTTGAAAATGAAGTCTTTGGCGGTGTGCACCTCGAGTGCGGTCTGGTCCCCGAACTCGCCCTGCTCCAGCTGTACGAGCTCCTGCACCTGCGCCGCCAGCTGCTCCAGCGTCGTGCCTGAGCGGAAGTCCACCTCTGCCACGCGCTTCACCGGGGCAGCCGGCCGAGCGGCCACCGCACTCATCAGCGTCTCCATCAGCACAACCTGAGAGAGGAGCATTAAACGTATCAAGCAAGATTTTAAATCACAATTTCAGCTGAAGGACTACATGTACATGCAATACAACAGTTACGTTGTAAAAAATAGCACCTACTGAAATTTCCCACTTTCAGCCCTAAATGTATACTGCTGCGACATGTTTTATAAGCAATCTGACCAATACAAAAACAATTGTCTTTATAGTTCAGTTTACTCTCAGAGAGAGCTGCCTGAGGTCCTTTACCTTGAAAACGTGTTCGTTCCTATACTTACTTCTAAATATCCCAAAATAATAAATAGTAATGTTTAAATATCAGCGGCTGTCTGGGATCATTGACTGACCAAAATATTGTGTAATTCTCCTCTGTACTTCTACACCCTCCCACCTAAAACAGTGAAAATATAAATATTGTAAATGACTGAAACATAAAAAAACATATTAGTATAGTCACATGTGTTGTGTATATATATATATATATACACGCACACATATGGAAATTATGTCTAACAATGAACACCGTCTCAGAAAAACAAAATAAAAGAGGCTGCCAAACTACTGTCTTTAAACACATTAGAGGTCGTTACGCTAATATGCCACTATTACTTTAGCATGTCGGACAAGATCTGTTATACCCTGCTTTAAAAGAATATAAAACCTAAACTGTTAGGAGTTAAAGACACCCTCCAGGAGCTGGGTGAAGGGGGCAGGGTGGGCAAGCAGCCCAGGACTGTGTCCTGCAGAGAGTGGGTCAGTACTTAATTAGCCAGCTAATGCCCAGCCTGCTAACTAGCTAACTGTTTGATTTCACACTCTGTCCAAATCTGTGATTATCGGTCCTCTGAGTGTGGGATAGCAGTTTTGTAGAGGGAAAGGGGCTGATACTTTAGCACACACATAAAAAGTACCGTTATCTGCTCCAAAGACAGGAAGAGAAATCACATTCCACAATTTTTTTTTTACTCCAGCAGCTCGGATTAGCCGGCTCGCTAGCAGGTGAGGGACAAAAACGGTTAGCTACGGTTTGTTTCTGAGCCTCTCCTCCCTCTCCCCGACACACTCGGACACACACCCCGGATCGTTGGCTTGAAGCTCTGAGTCTTATGGCCCTCTGTTTCTGTGGTGGAATGTGATTTGGAATCCAGTTTCTGCTCCCGTCATTTCCAACTCCAGTCCAGGCACACGCCTCCCCCCTGGCAACACCGACCCCAGCAACCACGGGCCACCTCACAGAATCCTGGGATTAGTAGTGTTTTAAAGGGATCTCACCGTCGGCGTGGACAAAAGTATTGGGACAGACCTCTGATTCAGAGTTTGGGCTAGATCCCTTACTTCCAGTGAAAGGCAACCTTTATGCTGCACCATACCATTTGTCTTAATTATTTATTGTGCCTTTATTATTTATTCTTCTTAATGTTTTTGAATGTGAATGAGAATTATAAAAGAACACATTCATTTAAAAAGCAGTGACCCATTCTTTTAACTGTACTAGTAATACGCCCCTAAGAAAGATATATTTTAATAATATGAAACAGTCTGTAATTCTGTATAATACATCTGTGGGAAGGAGAGATTCCCGCTGCTGAAAGACGTTTACAACAAACATCTTGTAGTTGACCACACAAACACACATATCCAAACATCGTGGACCGTTGGAGAAAGTTTCTCTTGGTTTTCTGGTGCAACACGTGCAATTTGTGGGACAAAAGATTAGATGAGCAATGTGCAATCTGTCTTGATGCATTATTATTGTTTGTCAGTGCCTGCTGCTTGTATGTGTATAATGTCTATATTATTATTATTGTATTATTTGTATAGTGTCCTTTTTTATATTACTGTACATTGTTTAGCTTTTATTCTATTATGTTTGCCGCTCTTTGTACCGTCCACTTTCTGTTGTAACAATGCAAATTTGCCACTTGTGGGACTAATAAAGGTTTCTTTTATCTTAGAATTTGTTATACTGTAGGATAATACTACTGTGGCCTTATAGAGTGATCCATAAGTACAGTAGCCTGTAATTACCTATAGTCTATTAAACCTACAGTAATTATAAGACTATTGAACTCTTATAGGAAGATCTGTGGGTGCTTTAACTACAGTGATTATCTTAATGTACCATTTTCTTAATTACAACTATACATTTTTCCATGTTTTAAAATCCAACAGCTTTAAATGACATTGCTGCTGATTATCACAAGAGTGCATTACTGGTGTGACACACCCTCACAGTCCGGCATAAAAAGGGAAGCAAGAAAAGGAGAGAGGGAGCAAATTATCTCGATGTTTCAAAAGACAAAATGTCACCACAGGCGAACTCCATGACTGCTTTTAAACTCTTCCTCTCCTCTCCCTCGCTTTTCTCTTTCAGGTAAAAAGCGATCAAAAGATGTTCAAAACTACTCCCCCCTAACATCCCATCCCAGCCCCCTCCACTGAGGTGTCACCTTGAAGCACCTCCTTTTTGAAGAGGCATCTGAAAGGCTGGGGTTGCGGTAATCTGAGATAATTGGGGCTGCAGAGGGAGGGCCAGAGAAGTTTTAGCTCCTTCACAGCAGCATCAGAATCACCTTTATTCATTAAAATTTGTCTGGATGTGTACAGTTCTCACCACAAAACCGTGTACAGTAAGGGACCTGCTCATTCAATGTTTCTTCCAAACCCGTGGGGTTGCACTACAGTTGCAACATGCTGTAGTGAGAGCCACTACTCTTCTTTACAGTAGATGGAACATTGCTGTGGTGATCTGACTGTATTCGACCACAAGTGCATTAATGAGGTTAAATACTAATGCTGGATAATTAGTGGGTGTCAATCATTCCAACTCATCCCAAAGGAACTGGATGGAGCAACAGCTTAACTAGCCACATCTATGCAAAGTCACTGATGATCATTTTTCCGATGTTGCAGAGTTTGTATTAGTTATTCTCTTATTCTCTTTTCATTTATCGGGGGTCAGTTTCTGGCCACAGGACACTGTTTGATACTTATTTTTGGTTGGTTCTCAGCCCAGCGCAGAAAATGATGTGTTTATAAACTCCAGCAGAACTGGTGCTGTGATATATTCTGTGCAGCACACACACACACACACACACACACACACGCACACAAGGCTACAATGTCAGTGTCACAGCTATGCTTAGAATAATCCAGCACCTAAATTATTCCTGCTCAATGGTGGTCCGTCCTGAGGGGGTCCTGACACTGATTGAACAGGGTAAAGAGGATTAACAAACGGGGCAGATAAACACATGAACTGAAATCTGTAAACACGAAGTGCACCTACATGTTCAGTGGCGCTGAAAAAGGTACATATTCTTATATTA
>JBBPDB010000011.1:1398862-1419846 GCA_037974465.1 Brachypetersius altus
GATTAACGGCGATATTTTTTTTATCGCACGATAAGAGTCTCACATTAACGCAGCACGTTAACGCCGATAACGGCCCAGCACTAGTTAAAGTAAGCATATATTATTACTAGGGATGGGATTCACCAGTAATCTCCTGAAAAGATATCATGGAGTGCGCACTGCCGTGGGAAAGTGCTGTCCTAGATGGAGCACTAATGTTTTGCACTTAGCGGAAGTGACGGACTAACATTTGCTCGCGATTTTCCAGCTCGGCAAAATATCTGCCGATTATACCACAGTATACATCAGTAAAACAACTTTATTAATGTTACTTACATTTATACCGCCGAGTTGGCCATTTATTTCACTGTTGGCTGCCATTATTCAACTCAAAAACTTCCCGCCCCCTCCGCTACGTGCACATAGTGTCCATCGTTCTGCAGTGCGTTTTCTGGCCGTTTTCATTGCCCATTTCGGGTACTTTCAGTGCATTGAATTTTAGCTTAGTTTTCAGTGTGAGCGCACTATGCAGTTTTTTCATCAGAAACCATGTCTATTTTTATTAGTTTACATGATGCCACACGCTAATATATCATGTAAACAAAGAACAGTGAATGCGGCGCCTCTTTCTGTCTATCTATGCGTCTGTCTATAGTCGGATCCAAATGATCCGACTAAATAAAAAGACCCGAAATTGCCATAACTAATCACGTGTAGTAGGAGCAACTTAGTTTGAGCAGATCTGTACTTTTAATTTCTTTTGCTTTTGAGGGACAACTGCCATTACTCACCATTTTAGTCGCCATCTGGAGCCCTGTATGGACAAAGTAATGGCCATATATGGACAAAAAGTAATGACCTATTATATGGTCAAAAGTAATGGGACGTCTGACCCTCTAAAAACTAGCTGAATTGAACACAAGTAAACATATCATGCTCTGAATAACAATTTTCAGTTTGGATTATTATAAATAAAGTGGATTATTATCCAGCTGGACACAAATGTAAATATTTGCTTTTGCCATAAAGATGTTATGTTTTTTTATTTCTACTCTTAAAATGCTAGCAATTTATATTGGTGACAATATAAAATGTAATGGATGGGGAAATACGGAATAGTTTTTATGTCATTTAAAATTAGAATAAAGATGTATCAGCTTGCAGTGAAATATTAGTGAAAGCATCCAAAGTCATGGGGCGAATCCTCAAATGCTGAGCAGACTGGTTTTGGTCTGCATAAAAAGAAGCCCAAATATGTTCATTAGTTGACAAAGTGATTAGGAGGCACAGAGTAACTGCTGATGACATATGGAATGCTGAGAAGACAACTGTGCATAACAACTGTGCAAACCCCAGACAGGGTGATTGCAAAACGTAGCGCCTAACAGGTTGGGGCAAAGACCTCAGGAGAAAGGGGTTCACTGGTCTCTACCGTCTGTGTAGTCAGTGCTGTTAGCAACACAGTCCCTCCAGTGTTTGTGTTCCCATGTATACATTATTTTGACCACTTTGTAAGAGATGAGCCAGCAGTAAGTATTGAAAGTGGCAATAAATCAGGAGGGATGCTAGAGCTGGGCCACAAAGCCTGCTCTCTAGGAGTGCAACATATCTGTCACCACTGTGATTTTGATGGTGACTAACAACTTCACACATACAGGCACGCTAATATTCAATTGTTGAAGTTTGTTCAATTTTATTATTGGGCCTAGGTTCAAATTTCTATCAGTACTATCAGTGACACTCAAACACCACACACGAAACGAATCTTTTTCATAATGTAATTCATTTCACTCCAGAGATAACAGCTACAACATTTAATAGCAGACACTTATAAGCAGTTTGCATCACATTTTGGCCACACTAGCTTAAAGGACTTCCAAGATACTGATAAAAATGTTGCAGCCATTCCCAGTCTTCACTAATCAGAGATACTCAGGGAGTCTTGGTTAAACATTACATTATTAACTAATATGATCGTCAGTTGTCAACTGTCACGATTGATCTCAAACAGCAGAGATGCACAGTCATACATATTATAAATACTGTAGGAGCTTCTCAGCACACTTAGTGTTTTGTATATATTTATCAATTTGGTAAGTCTGTAATTACTGACAGTCTCCTGCATTTGACAGCAGTGTTTTCATTGCAGTAAAAGAAGTCTGTTATACAGTAATATACAATGCGACAGTGTCTGGTCATGTCTGGTTATATGGCGTTATATTAAGCCTTTAACATGTTTTTGCCTGACAAACAAATGAAGCCACAAAATGTCCAGTTAACTTGTAAGTCTGTTACATTTACATGACTGTATTATCAATCTTGTTCCAGTTGAAGGAAAAAGTTCATTGCCCAGGAAAATGGAACCTGTTGTTCCTGCCCCTGTCAAAGTGTCTCTTCCAGTCTCCGCTCAAACCTCTAAACCAGCAGTCAGTGCCTCCAAGCCCACTGTGCAAGGCAGTACCACCCATAGCTCTGTAGGAAAGCCTTTAGGTATGTAAAGTGTACTTAAGCTTATTTATGTGATTCAGTTGACTGCTTCCTCTCTTAGTTATTTTTATTAGTAACAGTCGTGTAAACAAAGCTGTGCTTTCCCCAGATTCTGTTGACTCTGCGCTCACACTTGCGACAGATTTTGGTTTTGGGGAGAATTGCAACCATTCTTTAAAAGTAGAGGAAAAGAAGAACCAACAAAACCGGATAGTTGCCCAGAGGGAACCACCTGCTCTTCCTCCTCGGAAGGGACTCCACACACCCTCTGGTGCTTCAGTAGCTCCTCCTAAAGATAGGCCTCCTCCTATGCAAATTGGCACACCTGTCAGACAAGAGTAAGTATGAAAAGTCTCTATCCACTTTCGATTCTTTCTTTCTTTCTTTTTTTTCCCCTCAGTGTTATAAATTCTGTGTTATGTGAACTACAGGTATAGTCACTCTTCTCAGCGATCTAGCTCTTGGTCTGACAGTCCAACCACACACAGCATGAGGCAAGCTATGATGGGGAGCCAGTCAGGCATGAGAGAGGGCCTTCTCAAATACCGTTTGGGCAAGAAGGAGAAGGAGTTTGTGGACATCCACAACTTCAGGTTAATATTGATTCCTTGCTTGACATTGAAGTTTGATCATTTTGCTTTGTGTTAAATGCTCAAAATACCATTTTCCTACTTATTTTTTAGGCTCTTTGCAGGTACATGGAATGTGAATGGTCAGTCCCCTGACAGCAGTTTGAATCCCTGGTTGTGTTGTGACCCTGAGCCTCCTGATGTATACGCACTGGGGTGATTGTCAGAAATATTACATTTTATTTAAAAAAAACAAAACATTTTTCTCAAAAGGTTGCAATTTACTTTTTGTTGCATGTGTCTGTTGTTTTAAGCTGCTATTAAAGAGCTCTCAGGAAGGAGAATATTGTATATTTTGGTCAAATCTGGTTGAGCTGTCAATAATATATTGTGAATTGTTAGATTTCAAGAATTGGATTTAAGCACAGAGGCCTTTTTATACTTGGACTCGTCCAAAGAGCAGCTGTGGGTTGATGCAGTGGAGCGAAGCCTTCATCCCAAAGCCAAGTATAAACGGGTGAGTGATTGCTAAAACTGAAGCATCTAATGTAAAAATGAGAATTTGTCATAGCTGTGACCGAAAGCAGGTTTTACCTAAGAATAATAATTTGGCTCTGAAACAGGTGCTTTATCCTGAAATACACCTGTTTTAAGAAATGCGTCCAAAACGAACGATACTCATTGTAATTAGATAAAGTGAAAAAATAAGTAATATTGGTGTGATTTATAATTTTAAATGCAAGTTAAATGTATCTATTTGAAAACGATGTTTCTTAAAAGGAAAAGTATAAACCAAACAGTTTGGTGGCACAGATAGAGGCCTCTCCCTTTTTCTGTGATTTACAGGGTGTTTGTAAAAGAACCGTAAATGCTCAGACAGGCTATGCAGTTGCTAGGCTACTGAGAGCATTGGTGACATTTCCATCCTAAAAGATGCAGTTAACCTATTTAAGACCGCAAAAGGCCTAACTTGAGCGATATTTCTTAAATGAAGTGTCCGATCTAAAATTACCTCTCACCCTGTCCTTTATTCTGTATTCAGGTGCGCACTATTCGGTTAGTGGGTATGATGCTGGTAGTGTTTGTCAAAAAGGAACACAGGAACCACATCAGAGACGTTGCTGTAGAGAGTGTTGGAACTGGCCTCATGAATAAAATGGTGAGTATAATGTTTGTCATGACAGAAAATGCAGTTCGTTTTTATTTATGGTGCTGTAATAGCGCCATATATTTGAAATAGAGGATAGAGTTTGCTGATTTGTGCACATGTGCAGGGAAATAAAGGAGGAGTGGCAGTGCGGTTTGTGTTTCACAACACCAGCTTCTGCATTGTGAACTCGCACCTCGCAGCCCATGTGGAGGACTTTGAGCGGCGGAACCAAGACTACAAAGACATTTGTGCCCGCATGTCCTTTCACCTCTTGGATCACCCACCTCTAAGTATAGTGAAACACGAGTGAGTTTCCTGAAAATAAATAAATGACTTTGAAATTATGAGCCCATCAGAGGCAAAAATGTGACTGTAATGCAACAAAAAGGAAATTTACTGTAGATGCCTCAACAATTTTTTTTTTTTTTACACAAAAAACACAATTATATTGTACATTTTTATATTTAGATTTTTATTCAGGTTAAATGCAAAGCCAAAAGACAGTATGTGTGTAATTTTGAAGAGAGTATCCACACTGGAAACATACTGAATAAGAAAAACAATAGTATCTGAATGCTTGTTTTCTGTCACTGTATGTCTCAGATTTCTGCTCATTTATTTACTTCTCAGTGTGGTGATTTGGCTGGGAGATTTGAACTACAGGTTGTTTGTATATGATGCAGCTGAGGTGAAGAGACTCATTGCTGAAAATGAGCTGCGGAGGCTCCAGGAGAATGATCAGGTAGGCGCAGAGTGTGCTGCGTTTCAAAATAGCTACATAAAAGAAGGGAAGTTGTGATCATAATAAGAACATAACTTCAGTTCAGCGATCTTGGAGCTAATTCAGTCAGTGAGCGGAATCCCCTATTGCTGTTCCTGTTTCCTTTTTTATGATGCCATTTTGATGGTTTCCTTTTTCAGCAGTCTTTCAAGCTCATTTTTCCCCAGACATGGTAACACGCAAAACACTCCTGTGTTAATAATTGTGTTAGTATAATTTATAGGGATGCACCGAATATTTGGCCACAAAATTTTTTTTTTAACAAGACTGAAACAGTGATGACACAATCAACAATCACAACCTGCACGCGCCAGATTGGATTAGAGTCAGTATGTCTACCATGTGGGCGCATTTCGATATATCTAAGAAAAACACACAGAAAGCCGTTTGTATAGCAAGCAATGCCGAAATTTCTAGAGGGGGTACATACACAAAGACTTTCTCAACGTAGGGATTAATTTATCATATAATCAAAACATCCCGATCGCCATGCAGAGTATGAAGCATAGAAGAGGCAAGACCCTTCGAGCACACCCACTCCGTCTGTGTTTTTGAAAAGGCAAGAAAGTTTTCCAGTGATTCCAGTTAATATATGGGCTGCCAGTCTTTGCTTTAATACGCTATTTTGTTGTAGGCCTTTTGTTATTCTGTCTTTCACCAGTTTTTTAAAGCACTTGTTCTGAATGCAATTTCTTCATGCACTTCATTCAGAATATTAAAATGCACTTGAATTCACTTGTTTTATAAGAGAAGATATTTAATTGTATAATATTTCAGTTATCTTACTTTTAGGCTATTCATGAGTGGGGCCAAGTAAAATATTTTATTTCAAATTAAATTTTATATTGTGCATTTCATAGATTATACATTATTATACATTACATTATTTATTCTTTAAACCATGAATATTAATTTATGCAATTGCAATGTTTGACTTTAGTTAGGTAAGTACACACAGTCCCAGCCATCTTACATAAAATTGGTATAATAATTTCTTCCTGTGTTCCGGTTTTCGGCCAAATGTTTCCTGATTTTCGGTTTTCGGTTTCAGCCAAAAATAATCACTTCGGTGCATCCCTAAAAATGTATAATTCTAGTATAATAGTTAGTATAATGTAATCCTGTGTTTGTATAATTTACAGTGGTAATGCTTGCTTAAAGCACAAAAGCACAGAGTTGCACTATTATTATCCTTATTTTTAGAGTTTGTTTAGAGTTTGTAGGCAAAATAACTGAGGATTCAACCAATCAGGACTTCCTTTAAGCAATTAATAGCCATCCTGTAATGACTTCTTTTTGGTAATTGAAGTAGAGAAAAATGTGATTTTGATGAAGTTTCTGTTGTGAAATAGCAAGCATCACAGAGCTGTGTAGGTTTTTCATACTGATTGAGTTATATTTTCTATATTCTTCCAAGTCTCTTTTTGTGTTTTAGCTGAACATCCAAAGGCAGACTAAGCGTGCCTTTACTGACTTCATGGAGGGAGAAATCAACTTCATTCCCACTTACAAATATGATGCCAAATCAGACCGTTGGGATTCAAGGTATTACTGATAACACAGGTCAACAAAAAAAACTGTTTCTAACCATCAGAAACCGCAATACGTTTATCTAAACCAGATTTTAATTCTGATTTCAGATCAACTTTCATTTTCAACGTTTTGAATTCTGAGTAATATTAGATTTGCGATGGACTTGCATGCGTTTTTTATTAAACCACAGGCACCAATCAAGTAACTTTTAGTATTTTCAGTGCAAAGTCAGAAAGGCGCTCACTGTGGCATAGATATAATCAGTTTCAGTCAACCACATATTGTTTCTTAGCATGCGATTATTATATGCTTAATATACTATCATGTAATAGACTTGCTTCATCACAAAAACTGTACGTGCTAGCGAACAACTAAACACAGATTTGAAATCAGTATGAAAAACACTACAAAACCCACATAAACTTATCTCTGGTGACTTTGACCTATTGACCTCTGTAATTGTTAATGCCTAACCTAAAGTCACCTTATGGCTTCAGTTATCCCACAGTTATCGATAATTCAGTTTTGAATTTGAGCCTAATTCAAAACTGACCATAATTGTTGCTTGTTTTCCTTTCTTTGGTATACAGTGGTAAGTGTAGGGTCCCAGCCTGGTGTGACCGGATCCTATGGAGGGGTAATAATGTCAAGCAGTTGCACTATAGGAGCCATATGGAGTTACAGACCAGTGACCACAAACCTGTCAGTTCCCTCTTTAGTATTGGGGTGAGACTTCTAATATCTCTTATGTTTTCTCATTTTGAATTCTGTTAATTATGTTTTCATATACAATTAAATTCATTATGGGGGTCTGGATGAGAGAGAATCCCTGTTGCCTCAAACAGTGTCTCAATTTATGATTTATGTCATTCTGGTAGTACATTTTATTTCTATGAGCAAATCAGAACTAACTGTTTACTAAAGCATTCCATCACTGAACTAACTGTTTGCACATTACAGGTGAAGATGGTGAATGAAAACCGCTATAAGAAAGTATTTGAGGAGATAGTTCGTGAAATGGATAGGATGGAGAATGACTTCCTGCCCTCTCTGTTACTGACCCGACGGGAGGTGAGTAATGAAAGCAGCAGAAAGGAGCGGATATCTTTATGATGCTGCATCATACTTTGTAGGTAATACCTCGGAATGTAAACTTTAGATCAGTACTATCATGCTGCTAGATTCTTTCAATGTCTGCCTCATGTGTACTATATGCAGAGGAACTGAAGTGTACATGTGTATATATCCAATAAATTATTTAGTATTACATTTGTAATCAGCTCAGTGTTGCCTCGATTCAGAGCCAAACCCGTAGCTAAGAACTACTTCTTCACTCTGTCCTTTATTCATTTTCTTATCTTTTGCAGTTTGTTTTTGAGAATGTGAAGTTTCGTCAGCTGCAGAGGCATATGTTTCTCATCACTAACGATGGTCAGGTTCCCTGCACTTTTGCCTTCATCCCCAAACTTTCAGACTCTCAGTATTGCAAACCCTGGTTACGAGCTGACCCCAGTGAAGGCCTACTGGACCCTAGTGAGTATCTGTCAGTCCCAATCATAATCTTTAAGTAATTGACCATTTACAGAATGCTGATGTTTTTTTTCCTTGACTGTAACTGCAGATGAGACCATGGAGATTGCCCTGGAGGTATATGTGAGTAAGGATTCTGTAACATTGCTCAACTCTGGAGAGGATAAAATTGAGGACATCCTAGTGTTGCACCTGGACCGCGGGAAAGACTACTTCATCACTGTGTCTGGGAACTACTTGCCCAGCTGTTTTGGAACCTCTTTGGATACCCTGTGTCGTATGAAGAAACCCATCCGTGAAATCCCCATTACCAAACTCATCGACTTGGTAAGGACTTGAGTCAATAAGGGTGGATTGGGTTATTGCTAGTCAATGTACTTGAAGAGTTGTTACCTGTTTACGCATGTGCAGCTGTGTTTTTATTCTGTGTTAGCTGTGTTATCTCTGTTTCTTGTATCAGCAAGAAAACTATAGTTTCAATTTAGGCTATTGCTATTGCTTAAATGTCCACAGTGACTTTACAGTCAGCACAATAGTACTTTAATGATCAGTGGTGTATTCGTAATGAGATTTATTAATTAATGAGAGACAATTCTATTATGGCAATTCTGTGAACTACAAACCCAAAAGACATCGTTCAGAAAAGCTGAAAATATATAAATTCATCAGACCATTAGCTATCCGCTTCCATGGTGATCTGCTCTAAAAAGCCCAGCAGCACTGCCCCTCATGCATGATCCTACTGCATGGTAATAAAATGATCTACTTTACACAAAATCTGCCCAGCACCCTTCCATGAAAGTGAAAACCTGGTCTTGTAAACCAGGTTGTTTTGAGATGCCTGTAGTCACTTAAGAAACAACACTGTTCTCTGAAAAGCATTTTCAACATAATCAGTACCTTCTAGTCATTATTCAGCCCATTTTCTATCATCTCTGCATTACTCTTTGCCTTTACCATTGTGCAATTTTGAATTCCCTTAAATCTAAACGAGCTTTTGGGAAGTAGCCCATCATCTTTAAATTTCTTTTATTTCTGCTGATCTTCTTTTCTGACTTCTAACTGATGGCGGTGAAGGACAAGTGCTCACCATATCTGTTGCAATCCTTTTCACTAGTTATGCAATTTCTCTGTTTCCCTCATTTCCTCTCTTCCTCCTTTATGCATTGTCCACTACTTCTCAATCAATGACTCTTGGGACTGCTTGATTCTCAGGGAGAAGATAGCTACATGGAAAAGGTAAAGCTCTGTGAGGATTGCTGAAGTATAGAATTGCACACCTTTTTGTTTTTTTGTGTATAGTTACTTGGCTGTATGTTTTGCATGCTTGTATATGTGACCTGATTTTTAAGGTCTATGTTGTGTTTGTTTGCAGCTTTTTTAACAGAACTAAGTCAGTTCTGGGTGGGTGGGTGGATGGATGGATGCAAAAGTCCTATTTGTGATTGTCACACAACACTGCTCTGTTTAGCATCCTTTTGCACATGTGAAGTTAGTCCTAGGGCTTATTTTTGGTCCTGTGTTTGCTGGGATCCATCTACAGTGTTTAAAGAAATGACGCTCCTTCAGTGTCACTTTTCCCTGTAAATAATATGGGACACTCGTAACCTCTAACATGTAATGTATGAAATGTGCCCCCTTGAATCATGTCTCAAAGTAAGTAAAAATGATTCTAAAAGTGTAATTATTTATTTTGTTTTTTAATATGTTAACATTATTCCATTTCCTAGGAAAAATCCAGGATGAACTTCCTGTTGGAAAGTACCAACACAGAGGACAAACCCTTAAAAATTCCCAAGGAAATATGGCTGCTGGTTAACCATCTTTTTACCAAGGCCTGTCAGCAGGTAAACTTTTGAAAACAATGATTTTTAGATCAATTCAATGAATCAGAAATTAGGCTAATTAGAATTTGTTCCTAGGAGGAACTTTTCCAGACCCCTGGCCTGCAAGATGAGTTGCAGAGTATCATTGACTGCTTGGACACCAGTATACCTGACTCAATTCGTATCCTTTCCCTCCAGATACATCACTTAACCATTGTTTCCCATACGTGACGGTGTGCAATGTATAGCATGTAGAATGTATACAACCAATGTACTCTGTAGGACAAAAATTAGCAGTAATGGCTTTTTCAGTTGAAATTCAGTGCCAGTTTCCCCCAGCTTGTTGAGTGTGAATGAATGTGTTTGTCTTAAGTGTTCTGCACAAGCTGTACTTTCCCACACTTCGTAACCTGACTTCTTTCAGACAGTAGTGTTTTTTTTAGCCACTAGTCCCTTTCTGTCCAACTGTAAAAGGGCTTGAACCTCTGGCCTGCTCCCTTTCTCTTTTCTTTTTTGCTTTACTTTGCCACTTTGCCACTTAGCCTATCTCTACACATTAGCATGGCTGTCGTCTCAGTCCAGTTTGTCCTGCATTCTTCACTTCTGTTAAAGGTCTCCTGGGTTTTCCTTTAGATGTAAGCCCATAATGTGAGGGTGTGTGAGTTCAGTTTGTGTGTGCTCCCTAACTGTGTGTCAGCTGGTTGTAACCACTCAGTGGCTGAGGCGCTGTTGATCTTCTTGGAGGCTCTTCCTGAGCCAGTGGTGTGTTACGAGCTCTATCAACGCTGCCTCGAATGCTCACATGACAGTCGCCTCTGTAAACAGGTACAAAAACAAACTACTCGAATAGTGCCTACTGATATATGCGTATAGTACTTGAGGCACGTTTCTTGGTATTTTGCTTCTAAAGAGTATTCTTCTCTAGTCTTCCAGAAGGGCATGGACATTATGCGTGAATCGTTCAAGCATAACAAAGCCTTCTGATATAGGGCATGAACCAAGGAAGAAACAAGTGCAGAAGATCAGGCCCACGATTAGTATACTGGTGAATACTGAGTGGTCGGAACACCTTTATGTCTAGGCACCTTGCATCTTCAGACATTTTGCAGCCTGTCACAGTAAAACATGTTGTCTACTTAATAGGCCAAATATAAGACAGCGAGGCAGGCATAAATAGTATTTTTGCCCCTACAAGGTGCAAAATATGGAATGAAGGGTGGATCAAGACTTTTGAACATCTTTGGTATAAAGCAGCAGACAGTAACAAGTCATGAGAGGGATACAAAAAAAATCTAAGATTTTGTCAATCTTAGGAGCACAGTAAAGTCTGTAATTAAGAAATAGAAACTGATTAGCCCCCCTGGATTCAGCCATCCTTTCAAACTGGATGGAGGAATAGAAGTGGTCAGAGAGGCCACCTAGAAGTCAATGGTAGCTTTAAAACAGAATGATCATTTTGTGCATGTGATGATTTTGTGCATGTGTGGCAGGGTTACAAGAACAAAGCCGCTTCTTAGGAAAGGCCACATTAAGCCTTGTTTGAGCTTTGCCAAAAAGATAAAAAAAATGCCAATTTTTATAGTGTAAGCCTAAATATCCCACAGAATATGCTGCCGAAACACTTAAATTTAATTTAAAACTCAGCTCCACATGGATTCTAAGTAGTGTAGAAAAAGGTGTAGTGTTCAGATTAGACCAAAATTAAACAGTACATTTAATGGAAAGCCAATACAGCTCACCATCCAGAAAACACTATCTAAAGTAAACTAGGTGGAAGCATCCTGTTTCGGGGTGTTACCTCTTTAAAAGAAGAGGGAAACATGCGTCAAGACTCTTCTCAGTCTTGGCTCCCCAGTGGTGGAATGAACTCCCTCTTCTGGTCCGAACGGCAGAGCCCTTCACGGTCTTCAAGCGTTGCCTGAAGACCAACCTTTTCAAGGAGCACTTTGGCGACTAACTATGTCTCTTTCCTACTGCTTATTATTTGGACAGTTGTTGTATAGATGCTCTGACTGCAGTATCTCGGTTAAATAGTTGACTCAGATTTAAGTGGTTTTCAGGTAAGAAACAGTTGCGGAATTCTTAAACACTGATGTACGTCGCTCTGGATAAGAGCGTCAGCTAAATGCCGTAAATGTAAATGTACTATGCAGCAAGATCTAGGGCACTTGACAAGATGGAAGGAAACTGGATGGGGCAAAATACCACCAAATTCCTGCAGAAAACCTGCTGCCCAGAAAGTTGTCAATGGGAAGAATGATCACCTTCCAGTATGAAAATAACTATTTTTTAAATGCAGTTAACTAGGCTTATTAAATTTGTACGTAGTGCAGCATGGTCTGATCCCACATCCTAGCAGGTGCTTAACAATAATATTGTGAGGCACATGGCGGCAGACAACCAAAAGCTGCTTTCCAAATAAAGTTTAAAAGCTAGGCAGGAAAAGACACCTGAGAGACTGCCTGTAGTCTTTCATTATTGCCAGTAGCAAGTGTAATGATGACACCACTAGAAAAAATAAATGTCTCTCATGTCAGTAACTTGCTAAGTGAACTTTATCTAACTTGATTTGGTAAAAAACACACTATAATGACCTTTAAAATGCTTTTTGTTTATGTGTTACTATGGTTTTGAAGCTTACTATGTTAGGTTAACCTGCAGGCTACTGTTACTGGCAGTTGGATGGCCTAGTGGTTAAGGCATCCGCCCCGTGACCAGAAAGTCCGGGTTCGATCCCCAAGACCGCTAGGCACCACTGAGGTACCCTGAGCAAGGTACCGTCCCCACACACTGCTCCCCGGGCGCCTTGTTCCTGGCTGCCCCCTGCTTCACTTGGTGAATGGGTTAAATGCAGAGGTTGAATTGTGTGCTGTGGTGTGTTCATGTATGACAAATGGTCACTTTCACTTGTCAAAGATTTGCCTCCCCCACATAGGCATTATCAACTACTGATGGATGACGGTTTGAGATTTAGTGCCATCTGAGGGATTGGAGATCATGAGTGCGGAGTTCAGGCTTGCACCTTTGCCTTTTTGCGCTGAAGTTCCACCAGATTCCTTAAATAATTTAATGATATTGTGCACTGTATAGGGAGAAATATGTAAAAAATGTCACATCCCACATCAACCTTCAATTGATGGTTTTTAAACCATTTCCAAAACATTCTCACATTTGTTGACAAACTGGAGATCATCTGCCAGTCTTTGGTAGAGATCTTGCTTCTGTATCAAATCATGATCACAATCGTCTGTTTAAAATCACACCATCATTATTTTTGTCTTATTACTAAGTCTAAACAGCCCCAGTCCCGTCTTTTTGGTAATGTGTTGCAGACCTGAAATGCAAGAATGGATGTATATTAACAAATGAAAAGAAGACAATCAGACAAAACATGAAAGTTCCTGAGTTCATACTACCTGCAATAAAACAAGAAATGTAAACATAAAGAATTTAATGTAAAGTTAATTTAAATTTACTTACATAAATTCAGATTACATTTAAGAATAACTGTTTTTTTTCCTAATTTGTCTTTTCCATAGTCCCAACATGCTTTGATTTGAGGTTATAAGTGAGAAGGAACAAAAGGCAAACATGGAGTGAAAGTATGCAAGGCCACAGATTTTATTTACTCTGTTTCTCCTGAATTCATTTTGTTTGTTTCCTCGAGATCTTCGTATGTATGCCATTACCTAAAGATAATGCAAGAGATGTTTTCCCCAGAGGGTCATTTTGCAAAGATAATGACATGATCAATTTGCTAATCACAATCATAGATGATGCACTAATGTCTATACTGTCTCCAACAAGGCACTGATTGCAGAGATTATAGACACTGATCAATATACCCCTACTTCTCTGATACTGCTACACAGAATGATGCTTTTAGCAATGATTTTTCTGGCTTAAACTTGTCCTCGTCTCACTATTTTTCTCAAGATCACAAACGAATTATGTTATTATATAATAAAATATTTTGTCTTGAGATAGTTGCCGAGTAACATTTACCTTGATAGCACTAGGTCTCAGAAAAAATGACCCATTATTATGGCATAAAAGAAGTGTAAGTAAAGTAAGTGAATACATGACACTTTAGGGCTGTCTAATTGTCTCAGCCAACCTTTTGCCCACCAAAACTGACAGTAATGCTGCACCAAGCTGCTCGCCCACCAGGCTAATTGCCTGCAGTCCTGTGGCCTACCTCTCAGCTCCAGCACCCAGAGATAACATGAGCGTGACAAGAACTTAGCAACAGAGTGACCACAAGGCCTTGGTGATGTGTTGAGCACTTAAAGACATTGATTTACGCAGTGTGATCCTTGCCAAACAGTACCGGAGAAGAGGTGGAATAGAGGGAAAGAGAGCGAGACAGAGGGAGAGAGAGGAGACACTTAACGTGGTCTCCTGGAGCAGAGCGGCATGCTGTGCCCTTATGGATTTTAACGAGGAGACGCCGATCTGACTCTGATAATGAGCGGCTGGCAGAATTCCCAGCACTGCCAAAATGTCAGCACTGAGGGAAGAAAAACACAGCAAGAAAACAAACTACAAACTTATCAAAACAGTCTCCTCACATGAGCTCCACACATGGAACGCTCTCCCAGCCTACAGAGACCGGGCTCCCTTTGTAGGACTCCGACTCAAAATTAGACCCAATTAAATGTGGCAGTGACATTTAAAGGCATGTTAAAACATAGTTATGTGCTGTTTAGCTTCTTATATTCAGGATTAATGTCCTATTTGCGCAAGGAAATGTGCACTCTCCCCTAGGTCTCATGCAGAGAGACTGAAGTAGTTTTGATTGCGTGACCCTGATTTGCAGAGCAGAGCTAATAGTGTCGGTTAATGAGGGTTTAACAAGAGACGATCAAGAGTTTACTAGGACATGCAGGGTGTATAGGAGTGCCTTCACTCCGCAAAGTCAGCTTATGAGGTCTGGCCTCGCAAACTGACCCGGAGATTTATTAACCAATTTTCCAAAGGTCCCTAAACCCAAGCGCTCTGCTTACACTCAGAGACCCAGGAATTAGTGCCTCAGTAGATTTCCCTTTTTCATTTGAATATAGATAGGTTGGAACAGTGGCAGCTCTAAAACAAGGCAGCTAGTAATGAAGAGCTTTTTGCCACCACGCTCAGAGGATCAAAGCCGGAAGGGTTATTGAGACGTCTCGACGCTGACCCGCAAGACTTCTTCACAAAAGGCTTTTCCTCCACAATATCAGAAGGTCAACCTGACAATCAGTTTCTCAGACAGCTTTATTTTTGCACTCCGAGAAATAAAAAGTACAAAGTTACACGATTTCAAGACATCACACTTCATCACTCGCTCACATTAAGTCACAGCCCCTCCAAGTGCTTCTATGCATATAAAAACTAGGATTTCTGCCAAAAGAGAAGTGTGATCCCCAAAGCCTTATCATTACGTGCCAGACATGACTGAACAACTCCACCCTCTACACCCTATCCAGTTATTTTTTTTTGCTCCACCAAACAAACTTAACACGCTTTGTCAGAGTGCAGTGGTCAGATGGTTAGAGGTCTGTGTACCAGAGACTTTAAAGGTCTAACCAAGTTCAAAGAGCCATGGCGAGCCAGCCAACGATGAAAAGTACACCCCCAACCGGTGCCAGCCTGCTGAGGGAGGGGTCACCCGTTAGGGCTTGATGGTACAGAGGACCACAGAAGCAGCCCATGCCAGCCAGGAGAATAGTACCAGCCTAGAGACAGAAAGAAAACATTAGGGCTGCAAAAGACACTGTCAAAATATAATGTTATCCAAATATGATGCAATGCTGGAATTGAACTGTGATCAAATGCAAACATACACCAGTATGATTCCTGTGATGCTTTCTAAAAGTTGTATTGCTCCACAAACTCTCAGAATGTAAAACACTCCTGTTACTGATTATTTTTCTCACAGTAGTAGCCCATACAGAATAAACAAACAGTACATGGATTTGTTTCTGTCCATGCTGACGTCTACACATGGTGTTGTTTGTTTGAATGCCTTATGCTGTGCAGTATGTGTAATTAGGTGAATATGTCCTGTGTTCTTCTGCTAGTTTTGCATCCAAATTTCACATTAGGTACGTCTATCTGTCCAACGCTGAAATCACAATTGGGCTCCTAACACAGCCAGCTGGTCATTCTCTGCTTGTATTCTCAATTTAACAACAGTGCATTATGCTACAGTGATAATGTGTACTTACCACAGCTGGCTTCCTGCACCGAGAGGCTCCTAACAGGGCCAGGCTGTGGTAAAAATGATAAGTATTGGCTGTGTGGTACAGCTGTGGGTAAAAAAAACAGAAGAAAATATTGTTATTTTGCTAATCATTGTAATTTCATTGTAATTTTGACAACAGATGGTAATACATAACACAACCACAGATGAGATGCTGCTTGACAAACATACATACCTCTTTCTGGTAATCATCCCTGTTACTCCGTCTCAATCCTGAGACAGAAAAAATCTTTTAGCATCCAGGTCTCAGATCAAAATAACATGTTTATTCGTTTTCTTTAGGTTTAAGGATGTGCGATGAATGACAGAAACAGAATGTGTGAACAATGTTAAAGGGGAATTGCAGATTTTTCATCATTTGTCCAAGTTTTTCATTCTCAGTGACTGGCATCAAATTCTGTATTGTTGAGAAACGGACAAACTCAGATTTCTTTACAATGGTCATGACAGGAACCAGAATTCACAGAAAATAAATACAAATGTAGCCCTTTATACGCTATCAAAAACGATCAAAGAACATGACTTTCGAGTTTTAATATGTAATTCTGATGATGCTAAAACATGGGTGGCTGGTGGCCTGCGAGTTAAGGAGTCGCCCCTGTAATCGGAAGGTTGTGGGTTTGAAACACAGGACTACCAGTGGCACCACTGAGGTACCATTCCCATGCACTGCTCCCCTGCTGCTGCGTTAGAGGCAACCCACCGTTTCACTTGGTGAATGAATTAATCGCAAAGAAAGAATTTCACACTGTATGCTGAGGTGTGTTGTGTTAATACATTTGTATCCATAAAAGAATTCAGGAGTATCATAAAGAACGCAACAAGGAATGATTGTCATTGTCTTTCTTGTGATTGAATAGTTATCACTTTGTGTTTTATTGTTATTCTTTTATGTATCTCTTACACAGGGCCAGGTCTCCCATGTAAGAGATTTCTCATCTTAATGGTAAAATAAAGGTTAAATAATTGTTTTAAAGGGACAGTTTGTTTAGTTTACTTTAGTAGTAAATCCATAAAAAAGTTTTCTCTGGCAACTATTAAGCCGTATAATGCCTTGAATGAACCTTTCCACCACAAATGGATTTTAAAATCCTTTTTTTAAGAAGTGTCTAAGGCATCAAACATAACCCTGAGTATTTATTATAACACATGTATCTGATAAGAGTAATGAAAAAAATACATTTCTCTAAAACAGTGCATTTACCATCCATCTAGGTCTTTGTTAACCCCCGAATGTTTGCTTTAAGCCGTGATGTTGAGAAGAAAAAGCCTCTATCCGAACTGGAGAAGAACTCCACTGCGCACGCGCAAACCTTGGAACGTGACTGACGCGGAAATAACACAACGTGACATTCAGCATGAACGAACAACCAAAACAAAACATAATCAAAACAGAGAATTTCTCAGCGAAATAAACCAATATAGAGGGCTGCATAAAAGGAAAGCCCCTTATCTCTTACTTCTTACCTTACTGGACAGAAATGACCTTTGTCCCCGTTTGTGTATATTTAAATACTGCTCTAAGAAGCAGTTTTATTTATATTATTATTATAATAAACACCGAGAGCTTACCGTGAGCTCCGTATGCCCCGGCTCCGACCGCCAGAGCCCCACTCAGAGCGGCCAACCTCTGCACCCCTAAAGACACGCTCATACCTCCTCTCAGCTCCAGGACCAGCTCAGACCCTCAGCCTGACGCCACCGCTTCCTGCACCCGCCTCCATGACACAGTGCCAGCACGGCGCCTTAACCCTCAGTTTCATCCGAATGAATCCTGACTCAACTCTGAGTGAATACTGAGTGAACCCTAATTCAAACCTGGGTGAATCCTGATTCTACCCTGGTTTCAACCTGAGTGAATCTTGACGAATCCTGAGTACTGTAAATCCAAAGAAATTGAGTGAATCATAAGTGAATGCTCAGTGACTCCTGAGTGAACCGCCGGGTGTATGCGGATGAATCCTGTGTGAATCCTGACTCAATTGTTAGTGAATGCTGGGTGAATCCTGGGTGAATCCTGGGTGGATCCTGATTCAAGCCAGAAGGAACCCTGAGTAAATCCTCGGTGAATCTTATATGAATCTTGAATTAATCCCAAGTGAACCGTGAGTAAATCCTGAGTGAATGCTGAGCGACTCCTGAGTGAGTCCAAAGTGAATCCTGATTCAGTCCTGAGTGAATGCTGTGTGAATCCTAAGGAAACACTGAGCGAATGCATTTTCATCCCTGCTTCAATCCTGAGTGAACGAGTGAATGCTGAGTGATTCCCGAGCGAATCTTGAGTGAATTATAAACCTAAGGCTATGCCACTGGCAGGACATTAATATTTTAACTAGTTTATCTAGTTTGTCCCTTTACATGACAACAGAAGTGCTCCTCCAGGCGTAAACACAATAACACATAACACTATTACAGCATTTAAAACGTAAAGGTTGGCTAACCTACATGCTTATGACAGTTTAAACTAAGCTCCAAGTCAGAGAAAGTCTGAGTGAATCCAAAGGAATGCCTTTTCAAACCAGTAGTGAATCCTGAGTGAACTCAGAGTGAACGCGTGGCATTAACGTTTATCTAGTTTATTTAGTTTGCCCCCTCCCAGATGACAACTGAGTGCTGCCTGCCCCCTTTGCCCTCCCCATAAATAGCCGAGGCGTAGCGCGCTGTACTAGAGGTTTTTACTTCATCATATAAGATACAAAATTTAGCTTATCATGGGATTTTTTAAAAGTCTAGATGAAACTGATATAATCTTTTTGCTTTGTTAATTTGTCACTTAATTTAAAAGAGAAAATTATTGGGTTTTTTTTTTTTTACTCTTTGTTCAAGTGCAAGTTCAAGGGTATTTATATGACACATTTTCATACATGAAAGCTTTACAGAAATAGAGAATAAAATAAGAATAGATCAAAATAAAATGGAATGAAATAGAATGGGAGGGCTAAAAATGCATATGCAGATCTGATACTGATGGGCAGTTTGTTCCAGCAGCAAGCTGCATAGTGACTAAACACGACTTTGGTCAAAGTATGCTGACTTTTGCTATAAAACATGTTTTGATTTCTGATTGTCAATGTGCAGCAGGAGGTTATTTTTCACCAGTGATATCTCTCCCACTGACACCCTGTTACAGAGATAAATCGTCAGAGACCCTCCATGTCACTAGGCCTGATGCCCTTTCCTCCTTTCAGAGGAGTGTTGTGATATCGCCAACTCTCAACAGGTTTCTGTACTATAGTGAATTACTTCAGACATTTATGGAGCAGGTTAGCAAGAGTCTGATAACTTCATAACGTGATAATGTGCTAAAACAAAAATATATTATACTTGATTTTTGTCTTTTGACCTTCACACATGGATTATTTTGACGTACATAGTTTACATGGCAGCAGAAAATTCACACTGACTAGAAGTGCTCCTCCAGGCGTAAACACAAAAACTTATAACACTATTACAGCATTTAGAAATCCACATAAAACATAAAGGTTGGCTAACCTACAAGTTTATGGCAGCTTACACTAAGCTCCATGTCCGAGAAAGTCTGAGGAATTAGATTATATAATATTATATACAAGGAAACTCCATCCTAAAAACTCCCAGCCAGCAGGTAACAGGCTCCCTGCTCTTCCGCTTTAAATTGACCTGTATGACCCTAATTCAGTGTTCAAAAATCAAACAGCCCTTTTTACTTCGCCTGTTCAAAGACCAAGCCCTAAAAATGCATAATTCATTCAGCGAGCCAAATTATGTGAATGTGATTTTTATGAATTATTAATAATCTGCCATTTCACTCCAAAAAAGGTTATTATCTAAGTCCCCGGGTTTATGGAGGCTCGTACAGCCCTTTGCAGTCTTTGCCCAAAATAGCAGTGGATAGTGTGCAGATCCGACTGTCGTGTTAGACTCCATAAAACCAATTATACTCGCATAATAAAGTGCAGAGAAAATGCGCAGCGGTTTTATTTCCCTCTGCACTTGTTTGGGGGGATGGGAGCTTCATGTTTATTTAATTCCGTCTCTCGGCAGTGGAATTCAGAGAGGAGCTGATAGATTCCATCTCGGAGTTTCCAGTGGGGGGCACTGTTTTACTAAACCCATCAAGGAACGCTCCTGTTTTTAGAAAAGAAAAAAAAGTGGGGTTACACGGTAAATCCGTGATGCTTTCAAAACTCACACTTTAA
The DNA here is from genome assembly GCA_037974465.1 of Brachypetersius altus. Taxonomy (NCBI): domain Eukaryota; kingdom Metazoa; phylum Chordata; class Actinopteri; order Characiformes; family Alestidae; genus Brachypetersius; species Brachypetersius altus. The sequence continues at coordinate 1,419,137 of JBBPDB010000011.1, forward strand.
ACAATCCTGTCCTTGGGTGAAAAAAGACACACTTCAGAGCCTGTTTTATAATTAACACATTTTAATTACGATCTAATTAGAAACAGGCCTGTTAGGCTCATGTGCATCTGGGCAGGTCTGGCCTGAGGTGAAAAAGGATGCAGACATGCAATCATTTAATTTCTGCTTTAGTGTGAACACACACACACACACACACACACACACACACACACATACACACACAGCAGACAGTTCAAGGCAAGGCTTGGGCACTCCCAGCATAATCACATATTTTATTGATTTTTTTTAAGTGAAAGGAAGAAAAAACGACTATTTTGAAAAATTGCATTTTCACTTAATGTAACACGCAGTTACTTTATATTTGTTGGTGACCTGGTGGTTAGTAAGTTGTTCCTGTGCTTGAAAGGTCATGGGTTCAAATCCCAGAACTACCAGTTGCACCACTGAGGTACCCTTAAGTAAGACACCGTCCCCACTAGGGCATTTACACAAAAGTCAACTACAAAGGCACAAGTCGACTCCCCTGAGAGAAGTCGACCAGTCATGTGTTTTTTTCCTCTCTCTGCCCTCGCTTGTGTACGCAATGCAATCTCTGCCTCTGATTGGCTCATGCTGACACATATTCCTTGGCTGAACCAATTATTATAGTCCCTTCATAAAAGGGGCGGTACCGTTGGCGCGAGGGGAATCTAAACACGAGACCACAACAA
>JBBPDB010000011.1:1419946-1435904 GCA_037974465.1 Brachypetersius altus
TGCAAAAATATGCAACAGTCTAACTGGAATATGCAACAGTTTAAACCTTTCCTCTTAAAGTAATATCTGTGTATTGGCTGAGAAATGCTGTAGAACAGTTAACACACACACACACACACGCACACACACACCTGAGAGGAGCAGAATGGTAGTCATGGTCCAGTCCAGTCAAGATACCAATACTTTTTCCACCTAATCTGAGTATTCAATAGGTTTCACAAATTGCAAATGTTGAAACATTTCCACTTTTTCAAAAATACAAATTTTAATGCTACTATTAACCAAAACTAATGTCAGCAAACCCACAGGCCCACTGTCACAAGTGCGACTGATAGGTGCAGGTTGACCTTTTAATTGGGGTGGAGGTAGCTCAGTGGGTAGGATATTTGCCTCTGGTCTATGGGGTCATGGGTTCGAATCCTACCCTCAGCACCACCACTGGGTCACTGAGCAAGACCCCCAACCCCAAGTTGCTCCAGGGAGACTGTAGTTAGGGAATGGAAGTCGCTTTGGATAAAAGCGTCTGCTAAAATGCCGTAAATGTAAATGCAGTAAAGTGGTCGGGTGTGAGGAATATCCTCCTTGTGAGGAGCCGATTCTCTCCGTTAGGTTCCGTTTCTCTCTGTAAGAAGCAGTGCCTGCGTGTGACCGGAAGATGGCGCTGGGGTCACAGTTTTGTTACTGTGTGGGTGTGACTCCGCCCTAGCAGATAGGGCTGAAAACTTCCCGTGGTTGAAATGGCGACGTGGGGCAGGTTCGCTGGGAGTTTGAGGAACTTTTTCAGGCGCTCCTGGTCCGTCCGGGTGGTCCGGTTTAGCCCTGTGGTAGGAGGCGGGCTGGTGGGCTGTCTTGTCGCTGGGGGTCTTGTCAGTCACCGCTGGAGGGTCCTGCCCCGGGCTGCGTGCTCCGAGCATTACGGACAGAAGGTGAAGTTTCTGAGTGTTTACTCCTGTCAAAGCTGTGCCCTCCGACCCTCGGACTGTTTCGTGAAATTTTCTGTGTTTATCTCGACAGCCTTCATGCAATAAAAAGGTCTACTTTAGTCCAGGAATGTCTTCATTTCTCCTCTTCTAACTCTATTTATTTAGCTTTTAGGGCTCATACACTACGTGGACGAAAGTATTGGGACGCATGACTATTTCACCAACGCGGATTTTAATGACACTGCATTCAAATACATAGTTGGACCCTCTTTGCAGCTATAACAACTGCAGCTCCTCAGCATTAAGATTAAGACCTTCACTGGAAGTAAGGGGCCTAACCCAACCCTTGATAAACAGGTGTATCCCAATACCTTTGTCCGTGTAGTGTCTACTCAACTAAGTCTGTGAATATCCAAGTGAACTTTAGGTCTCATTAACCCTGCTGAACTGGAAATTGCCAGACTGTTGGTCGAACCCTGCAGGTTCTACGTTTGTTTAAATAGTGTAATACTAAAACTGAAATGTCTTTCGCAAATATATATAGGAAAATACCATAGAGCAGCGGAATTTGACTTTGACTCCAGACATGGGCTACAGGGCGGCTATTCAGTTACACCATTATTTCCAGTGATCAAGATGTGTTTTGTATCAGTCTTATAGTTTCAGGAGAAAATCAAAGAAGCAAACATGTAGGTCCAGTCTTTCTTACTGACTGTACTTGGGGTGATGTAAATTGTTTTAATCCCCATTTTACAGAGGACCGTTCCTTTAAACCCAGGAAGGTTAGCCCTTTAGCTAATATAACACTGTCTGCAGTCTTTTAGCCCTCCAGGATTTTACGTTTGATTTATTAAAAGGTTCCCTTTGGATTTGTAAAGTAGTCTCCAGTCAGAAGGACTGGTAGCAGTAACCGTTAGTACCCTGAAAGAATAAATGCAGAAGCTTGCTTTTAGTGTTCTTCATTATAAATTGATGTCATGAGTGTAATAACCAGCTGTAAAAGTAGTTATAATGCACCATGACCCTAGAGGTATTTAAATTGACTTTTTATTTACGCATTTTTATTCCCAGAGAAGCCTGTGTAAATGGGTTTGTTAGAAATGTTGAGTTATTGTGAAATGAGGACCATGTCACTAACCACTTTATTTTACCTTTATTAGAAACTTTATAAAGCCTAGGCCAGAGTCTGTGTATTCAATTACGGGCTCTGGCCTAGGGATGCATGGTCACGGAGGTACAGTGTCCAGCTCAGTTTCTCAGGTGTTTTCCCATTTTAGACCCTACTGGCGAGGTGTAGTCAGTGTGTCTGAGAAGGGGAACTACTAAACTGTAGGGTTGCAACGATTAGACATTCTGGTTGTACGATTATAGTCTGAGAAAAAAAAAATCACGATTTTCTGATTACAACAGTTATTCTATGTGAATTGATTTCACAACCGTATTAACAAATATAAATCACGCAAATACATTCTATAAATCTCTGTAACCATCTGTCAGGCTGTGAAAGTCTTGGATGCTGCACAGACAGAGGTGACTGCTGCCTTTTGAACACCACAGTCAAAAAGTTTTTAAAAAATCTCTGGGTTTTTAACACACTCGTGCAACAGAGAATTAAATTCAAGTAAAGTTGCTCTGGAAACACATCCAGCTCCTTTGATGAACTACACATTTTTAATATTGTCAGTTTGTGAGAAATGAACTCAGACCTACCTGATGCCTTGAAGATAAATTGCACTGTTTAACTTAAAAATGCAGTTAAATTGCTGGTTTTTAAAGAGGCAAACGAGGAGTCGTTGGAAAGGTGTTACCGAGCCCTATCTTACTGTGAAGTTTCACAGAGATTGGTTGTTGCCCCAACTAGAAAAGCCGCGAGCACATTCCATGTGGGACTGAAGTATTGGGACACCCAGCATGTGAACGGGTATTGTTTTTGTCTGTGCGGGTTGCGCTATTGTTTTTTTCCGTGCCGGTCGCGCTATGTCTCTGGTTCCAGCGGATTTGTTTTTGCGGTGTTGGGAAAGTCTTAACGGTGGATTAACCGCAATGTTTCACACTGCGGTTAATAGTCAAACCGGTTAATCCCTGCAACCTTAGCTGGAAGCTGCTTCAGCCTGTTGCTTCACGATTTATCATCCTCCCTTTACCCCATTTATCACTGATCATTTTCTGACCACAGGGCTGCTTTTGGTATGTTAACTACTGCATGAGATATTAGTCATTACTTCCAGCATTACTGACAACTGTATATTGCTTTTTAAAGACTCTCCCGTGTGTGTGTGTGTGTGTGTGTGTGTGTGTGTGTGTGTGTGTGTGTAAAAAGGATGAAACGACTCCAGTCCCTGCAGTCTCCATGCGCCGTTTACGTTTTAACCAGTTTGCCTCCGTGATTTATGAGCAGGAGCTCTATATGACACCCAGAGACTTCCTCTACTCCATCATGCTGGAGGAAGTGGAACGTGAGTGACTGGATACCACACACACACTCACAGATACTCTCCATCCCCTTAGATCCCCCAGTAACACACAGCTTATTACATCACTTTATGCACCCCTTAAGCTGTATGACTATTTCAAACTTGGACTTGTTTCCTCAGGCAAATTTCATAAGAAGCCCCTGGCCAAAGCGGTGAGTATAAACCTAATCATCACTAAATGATCTGTTACACTACAGAGGATTCGTACTTCCTGTTAAGATTTGTTGTGGAATTTTAGGCTTTATATTTAACATAGCATTTATAAAACCAGATCCTTTTGACTTTCAGAAAAGTAGTAGCTTGTTTCAGCGAATGTAGTTGATCCAGTCAGTCAGATATTTGGAATCATGAGGTTTCTTTGCATCCAGCTCTTCATCGAGGTGGTGCAGAATTGTGGATGTGGTTTAGGACCACTTCAGGAGTAGAAGTGCTGATCTAGAATTAGGTTTTGTGGCGGTGACTGAAATAAATACAGAGGAATCTGATCTGAGGTCAGTGCTCTCCAGCCAAGATGGGACATGAAACGGCCGCATGTAGCACAGAGCTTCTGTTGGTTTCTGCAGCTCAAAGCAAGTCATACTGTGTCCTAAACCACATCCTCTAGTGTGTTCCACAAAATGGCATTTTCTCTAAATTATTACTTCAATTATAGCATTTGGATTCTTTATCCGTTATTGGAGTTAAGAAATAATGAAGTTGCCCAAAGATTATTGATGACTGATAGAGCTGCTGTGATTGACTCCACTTTAGGAAGTTGGGAAGATGCTGACTACAGCTTCCAAAGCTAAAGGAGGAAGCACTCTGTTCAGAAGGATCGGAGACAACGGTACGTCGGCCAAGCGGTGCACAATGAAAACGTTTGCACACTCTCAGTCAAATGTTATGTTGATTTTCAAAGCGAAAACAAATTCACATCCGCTGCAGAGGACACATTTCAGACTTACATTTTTATGCATCAGCTGAAAATAAAATACGACCTTTAATAAAGGATGCCAAAGGCCAATTAGGACAAAGTCAGTCACGTGCTCCAAAATGGCAAATCAACAAAAGCAGTATTTTCACATTAAGCCTTTAAAATCTCTAATAGTTTTGCTGTGGGTTTAGTTAGTACTACACACTTACATACATGTCATTAATGAACTGCACACCAAATTAATAATTCTGCTAACAGTCTTTAGCCACTATAAACTTGCACATGTTTTCATTCTGCAGGCCGAGGCTATTCACGCAACAGTTTAGAATATTTTCCCCCACACAGTTTGCTGGCTTGTTTCAGTGAGCGACGTGTCAGGAATAATAAATGTGGAAAATGCTTGTTCTCACCACTTGAGACCTCTTAAGGTTCCTTCTGTCTGATTTCCTTCTTGGTTTATTACAGGACTGATCTCCTACACTGAGTACCTGTTCCTCCTCACCATTCTCAGCAGTAAGTCCAGCATCCAGAAATATGACATAGTGGGCTGAGACGGTTGCATCTCCTCACTGTTATTCTACAGATTTCAGTGGTTAGAATTCAGAGTGGGTTTGATATGAAAAAAGAAAAAATTCTTTATAATGCTAGTGAATGGAACCAGGGGTCACCATGTCTACAAAACAAACAATCATTTAGTTTACTATCCAAGCCCCCCAGTGACCCAACATGTGTTTTGGCTGTTTCTGTAATATTGCAGATGTTAAAATAGTGCTATGGTGAGGGATCCACTTCCATCCGTTACCTTCAAGGTAGCAGGATCTTAATAATTTTTCTCTCTAATTCCACCCAATAATCAGTTTCAAATACAGATACTGTATTTAAACTGGCCACAGATCAGCCGTTTAAAAACCATGTTTACTAGCATGAATGCTTATACTGTTGAATTTAGTTGTTTTGTGGAGTTTTTAGAGAATGCACAGCTCCCTCTTGTGTCCTGTCAGAGCCAGGACAAGCTGCAACTGACTGACTGACCTCTGTCTAGTGGTCAGGGATCGAGCTCCTCTTATTTCACTAAATATGTAAAGGGTTTATGGTTTGAGCTGTTGGATAGGTGGGATTAATCCTGATCTAATGGCTTTTTACTCCCCAAGTTTGGACTGGTGTCCCAGACGGGGATTAAGGCTAGTCTTGAGCTATGCAGGAAATTCTGTACTGGGAGGAGCACTATGCGTTAACTCTGTTCAGGTAAATGGACCCTGTGGTTGGTTCAGTGTAGTGAGTAATGTTAGTGACTTCCAAGCAGGAGAGTGGGGTTTAATTCCTTTAGGCGACGGACCTCACTACACCAGTAAGAGTCCTTGGGCTAGACTCCTAACACTACATTAATCTACATCTAAAAAAAATTATTCACTTTGGATAAAAGGGTCTGCTAGACCATGTAAATGTAAAAGGAGCTCAGATCTCTCCCACTCATGCAATGTTCAGTGGTACCCAACCACATACCTGACTCGTCTTATCTGTGTATTCTGGGGGCCACTTCTTCCAGCTCCACCCTAACCCACCTTCCCCTGGTGTCCAGGCGCCTGTGCTGTTAATTTGCTGGATTTGGGGTGGTAGGTTAAGGTGAAGCAGAGGTCTGTCTTGGTCTCTGTCTTTGCGTAGAGTGTTCTCTGGGTCAGAGAATGTTTCAGAAAGCCTGCTGGCTGCTCCTGCGGATGCTGACTGACCGAAGCGAACTGTGTCGTGTGATTTCAGAGCCGCGCAGAAGCTTCGACATCGCTTTCAAAATGCTCGACATCGACAGCAACGAGCAGGTGGACAAAAAGGAGTTTGAGAAGGTACAGCCTTTCCAGATCCTATCTCCTTAGCACAGGTATTTTATTTTGAGTACAGGCGTGTGATTGATGTTTCTGTTTTCAGTATAATAAGTCAAATGTTCTGTATTGAGTCTCAAGAGTGAACATCATGAACATCCCCCTTTCCCCCCCATTCTGGCTCTGTGGTGATCTGTCTCTTACCAAGGCTGGAAATGTTCCCCACATTCTCGGTCTCCATGGCAACAGTTAAAGCAAAGCCCAGGGGTGATTATTTTATTTATTTTTTTCCCCCAGTCTTGCACCAGTATGGGCCCATCCCTTTAAAAGCCTGATTTAAAGGGAAAGTCTGGAAGCGCCATTTTAGCATGTGGTGAAGGTACAGCATGCAGACGTGCATGAGTCCTGCCTGATGGCCCTTGTAAAGGAGCCATGAACGCTAGCGTAGCATGCTGGCGCTGTTTCCTAGACTCCATAAAGAACTAGTCTGATGAGTGCCTTGGTGAAACGATACCAGACTGGAATCAGTTTTCTTTTTAAGGCATTTGTGAACTGTTCGAGGCCCTTGATTAATGTAGAGCACCTGTTACAGGCTTCATTAGCATAAGTGGACCATGGTCGGTTCCTCATGTGCATTACTGAGTGAAGTAGTGAGTCCTGCAGGACTGTGATGTGTGCATTGACCTGTGCTGCCTTGTGTCTTTGTTAATGCTGTCGATGGATCGCTCAGATGATTGACAGGTATGTGGTGAGGCATGGAAACATAAACGTGTCCACATGAGGTTTACACTGTTCAGCTGAGTTCATGGTGATGCTGCTTACTTTAGTTTGATAAAAGGTTTCATGTTTAAGGAAATTAAGACCCCATTTTATTTTCGTTTGTGTATGTGTATACACTACCATATATATATCTGTATACACTGCCAGGCAAAAATTTGGACGCATTTTCTCATTCAAATGTTTTTCTTTGTTTTTATTATTTTCTACATTGTTGATTAATATTAAAACAAAATTATTAAGGAACACATGGATTAATGCAGTAAACAAAAAAGGAGTTAAAAATATTAATATACTGTAATAAGGGAATGATGGACTGTTGTGGTTTTTACTTAGTAGAGCTGCTTTTTTTTAAGCAGTATTTAATGTAAACATGAAAACACTGTATTTTTGAAAACAGCTCTATTTTACTTAGATCAGTAACTGTGGACCAACCCGACCCTCACAACTGATGATCCCAAACACATTAAAGAAGAACTCTTGATGAAGAACACCTCATTAATCTCATGTCATCAATAGGCAATGTTTTCAATATTAATCTACAACGTAGCCAATAGTAAAAACAAAGGAAATTGTTGAATGAGAAGCTGAGTCCAAATGTTTGACTGTTAGTGTGTATGTATATTAGGGCATTAACACAATCGTGGACTAGTCGACAACAGAGACACGAGTCCACACCCCCTGAGAGAAGTAGTCATGTGCTTTTTTTCCTCGCGCTGCCCTCGCTTGTGAACACAGTGCAAGCTCTGCCTCTGATTGGCTGACGCTGACACGCGTTCCTTGGATTAGCCAATTATTATAGTCCCTTCATAAAAGGGGCGCTAACGTTAGCACAAGGAGAATCTAAACACGAGACCACAACAAGACGAGATACATGCAGCAGAGAAGACAGACACACATCACATGTGTGGAGATCCTTCACTCTAGACATGAAAAACTTGAAAAAGTCAAAAAGTTGTTAATCTGGAGGGGTCACTTTACTTTACTATTTGCGGAGGCTGGACACCCTTCCAGTTGTAAAGTCTTAGAATTCCTTAGGCCTTAACTGATGTTAGGACTGGATATGTTGGTCAAATTCATGGACCTTGTCCCTTCAACTCGACAGCCATTCACTGTAAAAAGATGAAAAGATAAAGACCCTTGCCACGTTGTTTGCAGTGATATGATACGCACAGTAACATGCATTTCTTCCATACATCACTGAGCTGGATCTGACTGTCAGATCGTGTTTGCTGTGTTGTGGCTTCATTATATGACTCTTCTGTTCAGCCATTTGTGGAGTACAAGTGTGTCAGCAAGTGGGTCTTCCGTATAATGTGGCAGAGTGTTGAGACTAAATCCTCTCGTTCAAAATCCTTCTTTTTCTCCTTTTATCTGTGTGCAGGCAGCGATATCAAACAACGACACGCTATGCCAAACAAGACAATAGAGTTATAAAACATTCCCTTAGTCAAAGCACAAATTCCAAAGTCACCGTGCCAATCTTTCACGAGGGGTTCCAAGCATCCGCCAGAGAGCATCTGTTTTGGGACAGATGTTCCTCACTTAAAATTTTACTCGCATTCAGTCATGTCATGATATTGTTCAAAAAAACTGTTAAAAAGCCACTTGACATCCTCAGAAACAGCAACACACAATAATCCAAGCATCCAAAATCAAACCAGCTGAAAATCAAAACACTGAGGTGCAGCTGATTCTTTTTGTGATGCTTTAACGAGTAGCTTAAATCCTCATTGTCAATGAAGGTGATGGTTTGAGAGATATATAAAAAAATAAATAGTAATAATACATTTTATTTGCATTAAAGCAAATCTGCTCGTGCTACAGCATTATTATGAAATATAACCTTTTGACCCTGGAGTAAATTTGTGTTGATATATACACTACCGGTCAAAAGTTTTAGAACACCCCAATTTTTTGTTTGTTTGTATTGAATTTCAAGCAAATCAATGTCTCACTGTTCATTCTGCAGAAAGTTCTTCCCAACTGTGTTGCAGAAGTTCCCAAAACTTCGGTGCTTATAGGTTGCTTTGCTTTGACTCATAATCTTTTTCCTTATTCCATATCTTCCTCTGTAACCAATATCTTTAAAATACAACATTGTACTCTCCAAGCCATGCTCAAGCCGCAGGTGTGTCATTTCATAGGAACAGTTATACTTAAATTTAGAGTGCTTTACTAGTGTTAATACTTTGTTTTCTCAGTAATTTTGTTTTATTAAGATACTGAATATGCATCTAAAATGTAATGTTGATTAGAGACCAGATTTCATCCCACCAACCTCCATGATTAAATTATCTTCTAAGTTTAGAGTCACTTTGTGTAGCTTATCACTTACTGTCACTGTCTTGAGTAGCTTGACTGTGTTTACATAGTGCAAGTACACAACAACATTTTATGGTGTATACTTTTGTCGCTTCTCCTCTCAGCATCTGCTTTTTTAATGAAGTAGTGAAGACATACTTGTACATTTAAAGTATTGTGGCAGTATGGTGGTCCACTGCAGTGTCTTCCAGAGTTCATGCCTGAATGGGCTTCTATAGACGTTTTGTACACTTTTGTTAAACAGCTTTTTATATTGACAAGATATTTCAGGATTGATGTTTACTCTTGTTAATTGACAATGAAACCGAAGAAAGCTCCAGTTTTAGGATTTTCTAACAGTAAATTTTGTACATTTATTACGACAAACAATCAGGACCTATAGTAGCTGTGGAAAAATGAGAATGGAAAAATAGAAAGATACTTATATGATATTGTTGATTTTCAATGTAATACACCCTTATAGTTTCCAAAAATAAAAGAAAATTCTTAGAAACATGTTAAATTTTTCATTTGAAGCTATTTTCACCTTCATTCTTTGAGGACCTGCTCGTGGACACCCTCTAGCTTTTTGATGTCGTGGTTTTCATATAATGGGAGGAACGGGAGGTGTCCAGGTTCCTGCACGCATAGAAGCTCCATCATTAATAGAAGCTTCATCATTAATTAATGCTGGTTGCTTTCAAGGCTGAAGATGGCTTCTTATTTGCAGCCCAAGGAAAAAGCCACATTGGTAATGCAGTTATTTATAGGCTGTGTGCAGCGGCAGAGCTTCTATAGTCAAAATGCACACTCGGCCAGATTAGAGATGCCAACCATGACCGCCATGTTTTCTACTGAGTTTAAATGTCGAGTCCCATGCTGGTCACCCGGCTGATGCTCCGTGGCCGTCCCTGTCACTGTTTGCACCAGTGAGAAAAAGTGAGAGAGAGAGACAGAGAGAGAAAGCAGGATAGAGAGAGCAAGTAGCAGAGTTGTAATTAGCAGAGCTCATTAAACCCATCTGCATCCCTCTTCAAAGGCGATCAATGCAAATTGACGGGGTTTAGCCACCGGCTCCAGTTTGAAAAGCTCGGCGCTGCACAGCCGTGCCTGCCCCATTCACTCGCTCTGAATGCTGTTTGGGAAAAATAGATACATTTCATTCAGTGTTCTCCTCCCACTCTAACCAGAGTCTATTGAGCACACAGAGCGCCGGGTCCCTGCTCTTGCTCGTTAGGAGAGCAGACTAAGAATTCTTCTCCGCATTCTTTTACTTGGTCCTTCATGTCAGGCGAGGTTATTGCCAAGACTCTGAATGTGCACAAAACCTTTATTTAGCTTTGTTAAGGTGTGGGGGGATTTAGGCGCTGAAACAAAATGCCAGCGCTGTAATTGTGTTTCATCGAACGGCGCTCCAAAGAGAAGCTTCCAGGTCTGTTGCTACGGCAATGTATGTTCGCAATCTGTTGCACAGGGTCTCTGTGGTGATGACGCTGTATCGCTAAGCAGCTCTTTCTGGGGTTCTGAGAATATTTGGGTGGTTGCTAGGTGATGTTGCGTGTTCATCGTGAGCTGGCTGTCTCGGAGAACTGCTCTCAGACAGTCACGTCTTGTCTTCCCCCCCCACCCCACATCTCTCTCTTCTTTTTTTGCTCTCTCGGTGGGTATGTTTCTTGGAGGTCATCTGCTTCATCTAACAAACCAAGATTTGCTATTTTTTTTTTCAATACTACACTCATGACTAATGACTTCCCAATGGAGGCTTCTCTTTCTCTATCACGGCATCTAGATCAATCTGAATAGATTTCTGCAGAGGTGCTCGAATGGGGTGGGAGGATCATAGGAGGTGTCCTTGGAGTTCACTCACATCCTCTTCAGCAAACTAATATTGAAAAGAAAGTTCTTAGTTGCTCGTAGCCAAAGAGTGACTCCTATTAACAAGGTTAATTGAAAGAGGATCAGGACTGTACTGGCCTCAAGGGTTTGCTGGCTGTACAGGGTTTAGGAAGATGGGGTTACTGTCCCTGGTGCAGTTAAGATTCAAACAGCCCTCCAAAATGTACATGCACACAAAGTACAGGGGCAGTGTGTCCAGAGAAGTATGGACAGTTGTGTGTGTGTGTGTGTGTGTGTGTGTGTGTGTATGTGCGTGTGTGTGCATGTGTGTGTGTGTGCGTGTGTATAGAGTATACGCACATATGCTCTCTTCTGTGTAGTTCACACTCCACTGCTACACAAATGCATGCACACGCCCTGAAGTGGCACTTAGTAATTTTGAGCCAGATTTCAGCAACACTCCAAGGCAGCAATCACCAACTTGATTACTGCAGATGAAGGGAGGAAAAAAAGACAGGAAAACAAGACGAAACCCGTTTTAGGATGAGCCTCCTTGAGGCTGGGTTCGGAGCATTTTTCATCCTCGCCTTGTTAGACTGTACTGAGAGCGAAATGCCAGGATGCTGAAAGGAATCAGAAAAGCACCTACTTTCTAACCAGAAACCGCTATGTGTTTATATGCTGTTTTACAAAACAGATAGCTCTGATTATAAAATTGGAATCACACACATCAACAAGCGCATATATCGTCTGAATTAAAACCGTAAGCTACAGCTGTACATAAATTCAGTGCTTAGTGGAAGAACTGTTCATCATGATTATTTCAGAGATGTGATATTTGGCCCACCTGGCCCAATCCTACAGATAAGCTACTATAGCACAAATTGATTAAAAAGTTATTTCTGGCTGTGATTGAAAGATGTCAGAACAGTATGTGTAGCTACAGACCAGTCAGAGTGCCCATGCTGACCCCTGTCCCCTGCTAATGGCCATGTTAGCTTCAGAACTGTACCATGGACGAAATGTAAGAATATGGCCTAATCTGAGTAACAGTTTGATTTACATCATATGGATTGCCGTGTGTGTCAGGGGTGCCAGAAGCATTTTAATGTGGGGATGTGGATGGGTTGCTTGCAAAGTTTCAGTCCTTTTGGGTTTGGGGGAGTCTTGGCCGTTGTCCAGGAAACCAAAAGTGGGGGGACAAAACCAACTACTTTGAAGAGTGATGGGGACCCCCCCCCCCACCACCGCTATAATGGTTCCAGCACCCATGGTGTGTGTGTCCCATCTGGGGAAGAGATGGGACCAGGATGCACTGTTGGAAGAGGACAAGCTGGTGGAGGCAGTGTAAACACTGTTCCAGTATAGGTACACTCTTCATGGCAAAGGAATTCCAGTATAGTGTTGTATTCTTTCAACAGGATAATGCACCCTCTACACTTCAACCATCAACTATAATCCTGTGGAGGCTCCTTTTTATCTACAGTTCCATGCAAGTGTGATGTTGTTCATACAAATACAGGTAAATAATGTAGATTTTAAAAAGGTCTTTTAGATTTTAGTCTTGTGTATTTAAACAACATAGATGAGCTGTAGGTGTGTTTCAACATGCAGGCAACCAGACAGCTATCCTGAAATAAACCCAGTATCATCTCTCGCTTTATTGCATTCATTAAGCTTGCCGTGTTTAGCAATAAGAATAGCTCAACCTTGATTAATGGCTGAACAAAAACACAGGACGCCACTTAGAAAGGCTGACACACTTCTCTATGATATATCGACACATTAGAAAGGGTCTCAGCTCAGACAATGGAACGTACAAAGACTGTTTAATGTGAGAGCTGGCCAAACAGAAGCTGCCCACTACAGACCATCGTTTTACTGGAAGCAAGCCATGTTACCTCGCAGGAAATTATACTGCCTACAATTTCCTGCACCTGTAATGAGTGTCACAATCAATCATTTAGTTTGACTTTCTGTCTTTCTGTGTATGCCTGCCTAACTGCCAGCCTAACTACCTACCCATGTATCTATTTATCTGTTTGTCTGTCTATCTGTCCGTCTATCTATATATCTATATATATATCTGTTTATCTAGCTTCACTCTAATTCAGAATCTAGCTTTGAATTTCTCTATAATGTTTTGTTTACAACTCGTACAAACAGTAATGTGCAGCACTACATCAAACGCAGAATTACAAAGCAACTTCTAAAACAAGCAAACACCCAAATAAATAAATGAGTGGAGATAACTACTGGAGTCAGCACTATGGTGAGACCAGGATGAGCTGATTTAATAACCTGTGAAATTGCATTCTATGTCCAAAAAGTGTGTGTATGCATGGGCGTGTCTGTGTGCGTGTTTTTGTGTTTATGGCTCACTTTTTCTTGTATCACTTGTAGTTTAATTATTTCTCGGAGATCCATTTATGATGTTTTTGTGGATTTATATAGCAAAAAGAGTCATCATTAATTTGTAAGTGATTATTTTCCAGTGTCTCTTTATCCCTCAGAATGATAGAGTAAGCAACTAAAAGTAAAAATGAACTAAACTAAACAAGACTGTTTTCAGTCTCACAGCACCACACATTTTACCGGGGTGTTCTTCTGCTTCTTCTTTTGTTGGCGGTTGGCAAACAGCTTTTAGATGCTTCTGGGGTTAGAAACACAATACTGGCAGTAGTAACACTTAGTCTTACAAAAATTGATTTTTATTTAATGACTAGAATAATAATAGATTATTATTTAATGAGTTTTTGAATATAAAGATTGTGACCATCCCTAATGCTTACATGTCACATCACTGCAAGTATAGTTTGGTATTCCATAACATGGATCCTTTAATGTCTAATTAATGAGGAAAAGCAATCGAGATGTATGCAGTTATAGAGTATTAATGTGGAGCTTCACGATCCTGGCTTTAACTCAAGCTGTAAGTATGTGAGGTTAGCAGTACTACGTGTCCTCGATGCGTCATTACAGAGAGAGAACTCCCTTCAAGGAAATATCAAACAACTACATTTTTCTCCTGCCGTGATTTTACGAGCCTCCCGTCATGAATAAAACATCAACCGTGGGGTTTCATTCCCAGCACAAGAGAGTGCACACGCACGCACACACACACACACACACACACACAACTATACATTCTCAGCCATATTCACAATTGTTAAATATACACTATATACAGGGGATGGCTTAAAACTGCATGAAAATGGCCACATAAAGGAATAGTGTTTCCCATTTGTTCTCTTTGTCTTCCCATCTCTTCGCATCTCTCTCTGTTTTTTTTGCAAGCGCTGATCTGATGGAACACATCTGCGATTTACATATCGTCTGTTCCAGTTTGCCATACGCCATTTGGAGTGAAATGTCTGAAAAATGTTATATAAACGCAGTACAATACTTAATGTTAGTTACTATTTTTCTTTTTCTCCTTGTATTTGCATATCCTCATCCACCCCCTCTCCCCCTGCACCAGTTACTTCACATTTCCCCTTCTCTAACTCAGTCTGCTTCTTAGATGAGCATCAGTTAACAGCAGATGCCAGGGGAGTGTGAGACTTCGCACACACACACACACACACACACACCCACACACACCCACACTCACTCACACACCCACTCACACACTACATCCCACTTGTACCAAACTTAGCAGTCTGTCTCCGATTACACAAATGAGATACAGAAACATAGTGAAGGGGGAGCAAAGGGATGCCAGCCTCCGTTGCCACCGGCGACTACTGCCAGTGCCAGGTGGCGGCCGCTCACAGATGCCCGTTCACTCAACTGGCCGCAGACTGACATGCAGGTCACTGCTGCTTAATTAAAATTTAAGAGAGAATGAAAACATTTGCTTGCTCTGTCAGAAATCCCAGAAATGCCAGAGATGCTTTTTTGGCACGAGTGCTGTCTGTCTTCCTCGTTTTGCTCCAGCGTCACTCTACCCTGCGGCCTTGAACGCACCAGCAAAACACAGCCTGAAATATTTGACAGCCATCATTTATTTGTCAAATATTTGTCAGATTCAGTTCAGGTTCAAACACTACTTTCTGATTTGTCACGGGTCTGCCTTTAACTGCTTCAGTTAAATAGGAAGCTTAGGCCAAATATTGGGGAGCTCCAAACCAGGCTATTTATTTTTGATGCAGATTATGAATGATATGATTACCCATGTCTTCTCTACAGCATAAATGAACAGGCATGATCATTAAGAATATGTGGAGTCTGTTAATGTGAAACTGTAAAACACAAAGAATTGATAGATACACAGATGTCATAGCCTCTTAAAAAGAGGGGACAACAAATCCTTTCATTTAGGAAATTGCATATAGCTAACTTTTAGTAACTTCCAACTAATTTAAGCAGATAAGGTTGGCTTAAAAACTTAGTAAACTACATCACTGTGAGTATTTTTCACTGACCACCTGTTTACATGCATGTATTTTGTTTTGCTTTTCACTACATCCTTCTCAGTTTTATTTGTCTTATTAGCACTGCCTTGGTTATGACACCTTTTTCCAAAGTCACAAAAATCAGGTCAGAAAGTTTCTGCATTAATAAGCAATGCAAAAAGTAATGGGCTCTGTACACCATTGTACCAGGACCATTAACCAGGACTAGATTTACACCTCTGAAAGGCAAATCTTTAATGACTCTACAAGACTTACTGGCTAAATGTACCCTTTGAGGAGAGGGGCTCATAATATACTACAAATATATACTACACACTATAATATATACTACAAAAATGTGTAATATTGGTTCTAACTCTTACTGTTTCTTTTTGTGTTCGTATGTTTATATGCATAGGTTTTATATTGGCTGGCAGCTCAGTTGTCACGGCTGAAGGCCGTATGAGGCCACTGGTTTTGTTGTGTTTTTCCTGTCCTGTTCTGTTCTGTTTTTCATGGG
>JBBPDB010000011.1:1437663-1449599 GCA_037974465.1 Brachypetersius altus
TATGGAGTCCTGCCTGTCAGCCTGCTCTTTGCCCCGAGGTAAATCACGAGGGCCAGTACCATCCAGCCCTCGTGACAACAGTAACCAGTTTACTGAGAGTTCTCTCATCTTTCAGCTCCCAACAGATTACCCACTCTTACACTGACCTGTTATTAATTAGCAAAAATAACTTGTGTTGCATTCAGGTGGTGTCCTGTTTTCCCACTTGAATCCACACTAGAATGAATTCAGATTTCGACGTCGATTTATAAGTAGGAAGTTCAGGATTTTAAGAGATACAATATATAATGCAACCTCTTTCCACCGGTGAAAGATGCTAAGCTTGAACATGAAAGAAACATACTTGATGTGCTTCTATGAGCTTTATAAGTTTACAGAGAAGAAAACGGGAGACATTATCTACAGGTTCTCCAGGTTCCTTTTTCTGTTTAGTGGGTCTATATTTGAACAAGCACCTGAACAAAGTACAGTAAACTCCTGCTTATTTGTGATTTAGTATTCATGGCTTCAGACATTTATTCTTAGGACAAAACTAATAAGTGTAAATATTAAGAAAATGTATAATTTGCTAATTTTGTAACATAAAAATTCACGTAAATTCAGCTACATTTCCGTATAAAATAGAAATGTTTTGATACTGTCCACAAAGAAAATGCTTCTTGGGAATATTGTACTCAGAGATGGGAGGTTTGAAAGTAGCCAATCCGAGAATGCTATTTATTTCTCCTTGCTGCTGATTGGCTGCAGCTGTAGTCCAGAATTTTCCCTGTGGAGCATCTCGAGTGTTCTTAAAGCCCTGTATTTTTATAACTGTAATTATATTAATTCATTACCGTATTTACTTGCTTATACCAAAGAAAACAACAGCACAGACCAAAGAAAACACATGGGCATGTCTATACAGGGGTGACATTGATATTTTACATTCTAGTTCAGTGAAAACTTTACGATGTCTATTCAGACCAAAGATTCCGTCGCCATTAAAGTTGCTGCAGAAGGTTTTTTTTACCAGATCCCTCAAGGCAGTGCTGCTGTCTAGCATGGATATCCTACTGTGCTGCACTACAGGCCCATCATTTCTACCCATCATATACATCATATTTTATGTAGTTCTTGTGTAGCGTAAAGATAAGTCTTGGCTATGAGTCCTGTAGTGATGGATGTTGGTGATTCAACAAAAACATCAATAATTTGGAAGCTCCCGAAGGTATTTTCTAGCTCAAGCATCCTTCTCCCAGAATCCCTGCTGGATTGAATAGGCTGTCAGAGATGACTGAGATTTGTACATGAGAATTATACAGAATTCACCACCTTTCCTTAATATGGCACAGTATCTTTCTTACAATTACATCATCATACTGTACACATAATGGCTGTGCAGCCTAATAATGCTTCCAAAATGTGCCACTGTGGAGAAGGGTGGGATAAAAGTCTCAGTGCAGGCTTTTTGCATTCACCGCAATTCAAGTCTTTACACTTTAAGATCTTAATACTCTTGGTGACCGAGTGCTGATGTGCAGCACTGCTTGATGCCGAGCCAGCAATCCAATTTTTGCCTGTCACCGCAGGTTATGCTAACACTAGCTATTGCATAGCAAACAAACTCATGTAACATGCAATGCCATCTGCAACCCTCCATCTAAACTTCTGAAAGTGTTTTGACACGAGCGCCAGATGCACTTTGACGTTCATTGTTGTGACAAGTGTCATGGCACAGTTCAAATGCAGCTTTGGAGCCACTGAGGACGGGGCTGACAGGTTGTCTTTTTAAAAATACAAAAGTGCTCTCAGCAAGGTAATAAAAGATTCTCTCAGTTATGCTGTAGGACGGAGTGTGTTCTGCACTTTCAGAATTGTGTAAAGAAGCCAAACACGACCTCCTGCAGTGTGAGAAAAGATCGTGTCCCACCGACAAACAGCAAGGTGTAATTCTACTGTATTTCAGATTAGAGATGCCTACACATGCCAGTGCTGTGCAGTGTGAGTGTTTGTTTGTTTTTGTGCATTTCCAGGACAAAAGTTCCCTGACTTTAAAGTAAAGCAGGACTAACCAACAATATAATTTAGTGATTTTATTTACATGCTTTATTTACTTTACGCCACTCTGATTGGCTGCCCTATGTGGTGCCTCACAAAGTTGTATAAACTGATATGTTCTTGTATAAACTGAAACATACATATGAAAAAAAATCTGGTTATACAAATGCAGCATTTGAATATATTTTAATAAATCATTTTTTTTGTAAAAGAGTATAAGATGGGTTGTAAAATGTGCAACTCTTTCAGTATCAAAATATTACCATTCTGTTATTCCATTGACTATTCAGTACAGTCTATATATGTACAGAGCGTTTTAAATTCACCGTTTTTGTGATGTCCCAATGCACATTTTCATATATCTGCATTGGGACATCACAAAAACAGTGAATTTAAAATGATTTATTAAAAAATATTCAAATGTTGCATTTGTATAAGCAGATTTTTTTATTGTCTATAAAAAATGTGTCTGTAAAAAAACAAAAATGTAGCTTCCATTTTCATATGATGCCAAACAAAAGTTAACAAAGCCAGAACTTTCTGACAACAACTCCATGTACAATCCAGACAGGATTTACGCATGACCCTCTCTGTGTCCTGGTAAGATATAAAAACAAAGCTGCGTGTGTTTGAGAGAGTGATTCGATGATCTGTAGGAGGGTTAAGGTGTGATTGCAGTGAATATGGCGATGGGGGTGTGTGTGAGAGTTCAGTTCTGTCTGTGTGGTGAATCTGAAATAGAGAATAAGAGTCTCTTTGTGCCTCAGGAGAATCGAGTGCCTTCACAGGATCCTGCTGCTGTCTACCCACTGAATTAGTCAAAGCTCTATGAACAAACATTATAACTGTAATATTACTCTGGTATAAACCATATACCATTCAGACAGTCTGTGTTTTACATACAGCAGTTCAGAAAGATCTGATGTGCAATGGGATGCAGATTTCCAATTTCCAATCTCATCAAACTCTTTATGAAGTGATCCAATACATCGTAAAATATTAAGTATGATTCAGAATGGTTCTTGAAAAGATACTAGAAAATCTTTTTACATGGTAATGAAAACAATACTGCTGCTTTAAAAAAAAAATCAGAATGCTGTGTGGAGCATACGTTGCATTGAATACAGTTATAGGTGATTATTATCAATACTAACCTTCCAAAATCAATGCAGTTCATCATCTTCTGTTTGCTGATTCATTACTGCATCTGTAATGAGCAGAGAATAATAGAAAGTGTGGTGCCTGTGTGTGTGTGTGTGTGTGTGTGTGTGTGTGTGTGTGTGTGCATGGGTATAAGTCTGTATGTGTGTAAGTCATCTTTTTAAAAGCAAAACCCCTCCAGCACCAGGGGGTTGACAGCAGTGCGGAATCCTTTAAGAAACTTCAAAGAGCCTTTTCACCGGTCACTTAACAAGAATGAGGCTGATCAAACATCGCTTCACAAAGAGAGATGAAGAAAGAGGAAGAGGGAGAGGCTGACGAGAGCAAAATAAATGTAAAAAAAAGACTATAGCCATAGAGGAATTCTCTACAATGTCTAGGGCTCCCTGGGGGGCAGTCCTGTTGGAGCTGAAATCCAGCAGTCAGGTTACGTAGTAGCATTTGTTAGCGAGCGTGTGCACGTGTGAGTTGGGTGTGTGTGTGTTTCTGCAGTATGTTTGCAGCCGGCTGGTTGAGAGTGTGTGTATGAGGGCGAGTGGACATCAGGAATCAAAGCTGATGTGTGCAGCGTTAGATTTGACTGGTCACAGATGTCGCTGCCCAGTGGTGTGGGCCATTATCTTTGATGGCCAGTCCTTATTTGCTGAGAATCATTCATAACCTCTCAAATGTTCTCCTCTCTGTCTCTCTCTCTTTATATCTATGCTGTCTTGAAGGATGTCTATTATTTGATTTTACAGATTAAATAAGGTTTGGCTGCGCCTTTCAGAAAAATACCTTTCTGTAGGACGGATATAGCATTATTCCTAGCTTTAAAATATCATAACTTCATAACTATAAACTAATTTTAACTTTCAAATATTCTTATTTGGTGACTAATATGATTAGTTCAATAATTACTCTTATAAATCTAAAGGTGACAGAATGGGTTCTTTAAGAGCCACACTTTGGGTTCCCTGTGGGTGTTTATTTTCCTAGTAGTTAGCAAAAGAATGATTACCCATTAACTCACTTCCAGCAGAAGGCAATAGGCTGTGTGTTTTGAACTAATGTTTTTTTGTGTTCTATTACTCTCTGTTGGGTAAAGCCTCTAAACTATTGTCCATGTTAAAGAATCTGTGCACTACAGATAGTGATTCGGTGAAAGCTGGAGTATTCATCCAAAAATCTTCAGTGAAATAGAAAAGCCATCAGAGAAAAGCCTTACAATCATTAGACTGTCACTAATGACTGCAAGTCACTCTGGATGAAGGCATCTACCCAGTGTTACTCATGATCATATCTAGGTATTAAGTAGCATGACCATTTTGTTTTGAATGTATTGCTTTTGCAATGTCATTAAAACCAACACATATATCAGTCAATTCAGCCGACAGCAGAACAGTCGCACTCTGATGCATCGAGGCACAGAATTCATACCTGCACGGATTTGGCACCACAACGATAGCAGCAGATCCTTGATGTTGCAGTGCGGGTTGCCTCCATGGATTAGGCTAGTTGGTCCAGCACACCCCACAAAGTTTTGATTGGACTGAGATCTGGGGATTTTTGAGGCCAAGTTAACACCTTCAACTCTTTCATGTTCCTTAAATCATTTCTGAACAATTTCTGCAGCGTGGCAGGGCACATCATCCTGCTGAAGGAGGCTACGACCATCAGGGAATACCGTGGAAATTAAGGGGGGTGCTGGGTCTGCAGCTGTGTTTAGGTGCGTAGTACATTTCAAGGTAACATGTACTTAATTGTGAACTGATGCAGAAGAAAATGTAATTAATCAGAGGCTGCAGATGGTTTTGGCAGTAGACAGGGTTTAGCAAGGGCACTCTGACTGGTCTGTGGCTGTACGGCCAAATATACAGCAAACTGCAATGCACCTGTCTGGTAAAGCCAACTTTTTCAGCAAAGTAGCTGTTTTGTTGGGTTTAGACCAGATGGGTTAGTCCTCACTTATATCAATGAGCCTTGGGTGCCCAAGACCCTGACACTAGCCATTATTCTTCTTTGGGCCAGTATTGGTAGATACTGTGACCTGCATGCCAGGAACACCCCACAAGACCCGTCGTTTTGAGGATACTCTGATCTAGTCATCTAGCCATCACAATTTGGCTCATGTCAAAGTCACTCAAATCCTTACACTTGCCCCATTGTCTTGCTTCCAACACATCAACTTCAAGAACTGACTGTTCACTTGCTGTGTAATATCACCCAGCCCTTGACAGATGCCACAGTAGCAGGGTAATCAGTGTTATTCACTTCACTCATCAGTGGTTTAATGTTGTAGCTGATCGCCGTATGTATCTTGTCAGTTTCAGTAAAAAACCCTGACCTGTTCAAAAAATGTTATTTAATACTTGGCAGTTACATAA
The DNA here is from genome assembly GCA_037974465.1 of Brachypetersius altus. NCBI lineage: Eukaryota > Metazoa > Chordata > Actinopteri > Characiformes > Alestidae > Brachypetersius > Brachypetersius altus. The sequence continues at coordinate 1,443,228 of JBBPDB010000011.1, forward strand.
CTGTTTCTGTTGACTATGCTGTGCAGAACAATCAGCTTTCGCTACATTCTGTCCCAGGTTGAGCTCGTTTTATTTCCAGACACGGAGAGACACATACAGCCACAACCTCTGAGCCCAAAGCACCGGTCCCAGCTCAGCCTGAGGCAGATGTTTAGATTGTTTTAGCAGATTTAGATGCACCTGCTGCCATCTGACTCAGTTCAAGCGAAGGTGAAAGCAGCCACCATTAGAGGAGGTCCTCTTTAGGTTTGCAGGGCTGCATGGCATGGAAATAACCTAGAGATGGTGAATAAAAAGGTTTTACAGTTCAGTTTGTTGATCTTGCATATGCATGAGCCATCCAGTATTAGTATGTGTGATTTTGGCCTCCTCTGCAGTGAAACATTTCACAGTCTATTAAAGTGTCTCACGGACTTCACCAAATATCACATCTCCATAAATGTCTTCAGCAAAGTCAGCAGAAACGCAGGTCTGTACTGTCAGATTCTGAATGCTGTCGCAATCTCAGAAATGATGTGATAATTAACAACACCCTTTTGGTGCTATATTTCAGCACATTTTGTATCAGGGGAAAGCCTCTCTGACATAGACAGTATAATTAGAGCACATGATCTTATGATCTTAACTCACAAGGAACAAAATGAATTCATTTACAATATTTGATATGCAGATACAAAATAAAAAAAAAAAAAAATTTTTCAGAAATATTTCCAGGATCTAAATCATCCAGACGCCCCTTTTAATGAGCGAATTCGGCGACGTTATGGCGCTTTTCTAATGGCACAAGGAACCCTGTCGTACTGCAAACGAATGTTTTTCCATTACAAATCAAGCGACCCGTACCCAAGTCATACTTCGGCTGCAGGATGGCAGGGTGAAATGTGTCACTGCTTTTTGATTGGTCAATTAATGTCGTCATGACAAGAGGCCATTTATTTACTGCGTAACACAGCGACAACAATGGAGATATAAACTAACAACCTGGACGTCGGTGAAGTACAAGCACTACTATCTGTTTGAGCTGAAGCTAAAATTCAGTGGCCGTTTTTTAACGCTGTGAGAGATGCAAAGATATTCCAAATAGCTGGGTTAGGTATTCATCGCATGGCTAAACAATGCTGAGAAAAAACAACAAACAAAACTATATAAAAAATAAAAGACCAAAATAACAAAAGCTCCTCTGACAGAGAAAACTCCATGGGTGTGTTTTTGCGATCACAAACTGCTATAAACTGTGGGAAGAGAATTGTCTGGCTAACCCATCAGAAATGTTGTTACCAGGCTTAGATGCAAAACGTGCTGCAGCTTCTGTGCCTTCACAGTAGTTTAGGTTCTGCACGCTTCCTGTACAAATGAGGAAAAGTGCCTTTAGTGTGCATCCACTTCTGACAGAAACACAGCTTGTATAATCTTGAAAGAAATGCATCACTGGAACCACACATGAGTCCATGGACCAAGCAACAGCTTGATGGGTATGAAGCCCCCCAGCATTGAGCTGTAGAAAAGTGGATCTATGTTCACTGGTGATGGAGCTTCATCCAATATCTCTGGGGTAAGTTTCTGATCCACAACCAATCATCCAACTTCATTCTCTGACCAAAGTAGGCACAAACTCCATAAAAATACCTTTGTTGTAGAAGAAATGCTGGATTAGCATGTTCATGTACTTGTGTTTCCACTCGCGGTTTATAATTATGCTGCACCTGTTCTAATGCTGTAGTTGGATCCTTCATCTAGAGTTATATTGTGCGCCAGCATAAAAATGTTCTCTTTGAAATGAAGGCACTAGTCCAACATCCAGATTCTCTCTCTCTTTCTCTCTCTCTCTCTTTCTCTCTCTCTCTCTTACTCTCGCTTTCTCTCTCTCTCTCTCTCTCTCTCTCTCTCTCTCGCTCTCTCTCATTGGTGGGCCTGTTATCTCCACAACAAGGTTAATTAGGGATATAACAGAGGTAAAGAGCAAAAAGGCAAATCCAAATCTCTCAGGTCAGGCACAAAAAGCATCAGGCAGTTTCGCTGGAACGCTTTCATGAGATGGTGGCAGCCGGCATGATTACTGTAGGCCATGAGTAATAAATTGCACTCTAATATCAATTCCACATAATTGATGTTGATAACTGTCTGCCTAAGCCCATATGTAAGCCCACCGCATCCCACACACATGCAAGCATTTATATTTTCTGGTTGGTTTGTATTTCGAGGGATGATGATTAATTAACGCTTCCAGATCCTGATGACTACAAGCCATTCGAAAAATATCCTGTTAATTTTTTACGGTAGAAATTAGTAAAGAAATAAATCCCCTATATTCTATGGCTAAAAGTAGAAAATGAGGTTTGTATCGCTTTAATGGGCTCTGACGTCACACTGATGCAGATGGACCAGCTGACGACGACGAGGAGAGAGAGAGAGAGAGAGAGAGAGAGAGAGAGAGAGAGAGAGTGTGTGACAGAGAGAGAGGGAGGGAAAGAGTGTGTATGTGTATATGAGAGAGAGAGAGAGAGAGCAGCTCATCCCTGTAGCTGGGTGATCCACTGGTGATTCAGTGATTAGAGAGCAGCTTCTGCTGCCATTAAAACACACACACACAGGGGAAGAGAGATGCTTGCAGAGAAAAGCTGAAAGCTGCAGGACAGCAGTCACCTGGAGAGGAGGATGCAAACTGGATACGGCACGGAGCATCACGGAGAGAGAGAGAGAGAGAGAGAGAGAGAGAGAGAGAGAGAGAGAGATGCCCAGGCGAACCAGCCAATGACTACTGATCAATGACTAGATGAGACTCGCATCTTTCCATCTTACCATGTAAAGCTGCCCAGGAACCGAGGAGCCGGGAGGTTTCAGCACTTCCAATGAAACCCTGGCGCCTGGCACTCACGCACACACAGACACTCACACACGCACTCACACTCACACACATGCTGAGAGACCCTCCGGTGGATTTAATGTCGTCGACTGTGAGTTTTTGGTGTGAGAAACGGGGCATACACTGAGCTCGTTTAAAGAGAACCGAAGCTCCAGAACAACGGCTCCAGGATAACGGCTTCAGAGTAACGACGCCAGAATAACGGCTCCAGCCCCAGACCCGGTCCGGCCGGGAGGATCTCTATCACGGCCAACTTGTCTCGCCTCGCCTCGCCTCGCCCCCGTCTGACTGGAAATCTCCTTTTTCACGTTTCTCTTCTTAAAAACGTCTAAAATAAAACAATTTCAGATATCCAAGAACCAGGCTGGTGTGAAAATATGTGGAGCTGAAGGAGGAGGGCAAGCAGCTCCACGTTACTGGTCGGAGAACGAAAGAAAACGAGGGAGGACAAGAAAATCCACGAGTACTCTTCTTTTAGACCTTCTGCCCATCTTCAGGTAGGACCATGCCTCCATCGTGCCCAGGTTGAACTTGGCATTCAGCAGAATCACGATCACTCAGTGGATTTAAATAAGGGGTTATTATAAAAGCCCAGCTGCAGCTGTTGTCAAGGCTACAGTGAAAGTGAAGTTGGTTTCTGTATGTTCTCTTAAACCTTAAATGGTGCAGCAGTTACACAGTACTGCTGCATTCTATCTATCTATCTATCTATCTATCTATCTATCTATCTATCTATCTATCTATCTATCTATCTATCTATCTATCTATCCCACTTTATGTACACACATATATATATATATAGATAAATAGATAGATAGATAAATAGATAAATAGATAGATAGATAGATGGATAGATAAATATTTACAGAAAGAGGGAAATTTCAAGTAAGCCAGTTAAAGAGGAACCAACTTCAACCTTGCAGGGCTCACAGGTTTTAAAGTGCAGCTCCAGGCGTGTGAGCCCTGCCCGTGATAACTGGGTTAGAATGGAGATGCTGAAAATGAAACGTACAGTGACCCATTTTAAACGCCACACTCACCAAACGTGCCTTAAAAACAGTTCAAGCTGAACAATTCTCTCTTTTTTGTCATTTTTGTTTGTTAATGTCATTCAACACTCTGCCATCTCATCTTCTGCATCCGGGAAGTCAAACTGTTGCCAATCCCAACTACTTGATTTAATCGTGAAGTCTGTTCTGCTGGTGTGTAGAAATGGACGATACAGCGACACGTTTTCCTTATGGTGATTAATTACGTCACTGCACGCGTTGTTTCTGACGATGTCGTCGGCTATTGTCAGTATTGTTCATTTTCTTGAAATTTTTAATGTGTGCCGATTTGGAACATGGACAGCAGCTTCGTTCGGAAAGCTCTGTCCCCATCTGTCTCACACACACTCACACACTCACACTCAATCACACGCACACACACACACACACACACACACAATCTATAACCATATGTCAAAGATGAGTAATCTCTAATGTGCTGATCGGCTGATGGGGAGAGGTGTACAGCAGCACGCACACACACACGTACACACACACACACACACACACACACACACACACACACACAGGAAGAATGAGGCACATTTATATGCTGTTCTGGTGTGTCCATTCCAAGCCTGGTGGATGGTGGAATTCAGCAGAGACAAGAAGATCTCTGTTCTTTGGCTCTTTCGCACTCTCTCTCCCTCTTTCTTTCTCTCCTTCACTCATCCCGTCTCTATTTCTCTGGCCTAAATAACAGATATGGATAGCTTGCGTGTCATTTGGGAGTTTTGTAATGGATGGAAGTGAGTGTGTGACTGTCCTTGCGCTCAACTGATTTGTCACCAAAGTTGTTTTTCCTACCACCAAGCGTGTGTGTGTGTGTGTGTGATCTATTTTAGTGTGACTCTGTCTCCATTAGGAGAGTGTGTGTGTGTTTGTGTGTGTGTGTTTGTGTGTTAGATGCAGAGCCTGGAGGCCAGTGTTGTTCATTCATATGGAAACAGCAGATCGATGAGCTCTAATTGATTTGCAATGGGCTGATTAAACACAGGGAGACAGGTGGCCCTGTCATTGAGAGGATGGTGTGTGTGTATGTGTGTGAGGTGGTTCTGTTGGGGGGGAATTTGAGGGCACACATCAATCAAATGACAGGATGGAAACCCCAAGCGAATGGGTTCAGGGGTTCAGAGGAAAGGGGTGTGTGTGTGTTCACCTGTCAGGCGTTTCTGGTCCTGGCGAGCGGATGGGAATCTCGTTCTCAGGCTGTGTGAACACCAGGCCTGTGTGTGTTCCTCACTCTGGTGTTTTCGTTCTTTTATCGATTTCTGGACACTGTAATACAAAGGCCTTTTACCACCTCTTTCCAGTGACGTTATTACCCTGGGGTTTCATTTCAGTGTCATTTTGCCTTTTCCTTCTGTACTTGAATGTGAGGGTGGGCAGTTCGCTACATGGTATTATCAGTATAAATGAATACATAATTTGTTTTTAATACTGTTTTATTAATGTCTTAAGTATTCATACAGCACAGAACAACTGCATGTGTAATAATAAGTCATATTTAGTCCAATTAGAGATTAGAGGACAAACTAATCAATGTGTAGTGATTGCCTAGACTGCATAGTTTCAAATAGCTGACAGGATGCAATTATTTTATTAAGATTACTTTTACTTTTTACTAAATTGTTTTAAGTATGAGTCCAATACATTCAGAAGAAATAAACCCTCAGATCCACAAAGATAGGTTTCTTTTCATTTCTTTGAACATGATCTAGCTTTCTTTAGAAAGGCAGTAGATTACTCTCAGCTCCAAAACTGAAAACACTCCGACATCGTTAAAGTACACGATAAATGTAACTTAACCACATAGGTACGATTTAAACGGCCAAAACTTAAACTCAACCCTCAACCAAACTCCCCTGCTGTTGGGGCTGGGGGGTGGTGGTGATAGTGTGTACAGCCAACTAGCATTTTGCCAACTGGCAACTTTGGGAACTTCATTATGAAAATAACGAGCTCAAACATTTTCAGGCAGACACCGAGCAGCTTGAGCTGAGCTTTGGAAGGCATGCTGCTGACTTGCTGAGGCTTACAGCTTAAGGATGAAATTTGGTTCCACGTTATATTGATCAGCCTTCCCACATAGGCCACTGTGTATTCTCTGTATAACCTCAGGCACTGAACCGTGGCTATTAAGGAAGGAACACAACAATTCTGTAATAAAACAAAAGTTTAAATAAGTATCTTTTTAGTCTCTAAGTATCACAGTACTTTATATTTTGCCATATATTCCAATCTTACCTGAGTTTGTCCATTGTTTGTGCATGTGTCAGGTGTGCGGTGTGGGTGAATGCAGTTAGAGCTACCTAACCTAGACAGGTGTTTGATGAACTTGGCACTGTTTGTGCTGCTGGATGCTGGAATGCTAAGACAGCTTGCTCTTACACACACACACACACACACACACACACACACACACACACACACACACACACACACACACACACACACACA
>JBBPDB010000011.1:1481194-1500683 GCA_037974465.1 Brachypetersius altus
TCTTTTATGAGGTGTGTGAGCTGTGTAAAAAAATAAGAAATGCTTCCATATATGTTTGTATATGATACAGTTTGCTGATGAGATGAAACAGAGCTCACACATGCACACACTGTGCACTAAACATTAACATTGACATTAATTGTGCAGTACAGTTGTACAATAGTACAGTTTGGGCCATGACCAGATGTTCTGTGGCCCAATTTTGTATTTAGTTTGAATTTGCTGAAATTTGTTCACTTACCCCTCACCCCCTTCTCTCTTTCTCACTTACACTCACGTACTGTCATCCTTTTTGTCACTCTCTCTTTCTTTTTCTCTCTCTCTCACTTTTGGTTTCTTCTCTGTCTCCCCTGTTGTTCCCTAACTGAATGAAGTTGCTTGGCTCTTATAAAAGCATGCTGCTGTGTGGATTGTGTGTTCCCCATAGGAGCAGACTGTGATATTACACACCGTCACTGTGCGCTTGTGTATTCTCCGGCTCAGCTGTGTCCCATCGTTTCTCAATCTAATGAACAGATGTCTTTATTGATCCGAACAGCCATGTTCCTCTCCCCACAGTGCACTCAGCGGGGAAACTCCGTTAGGGCAGCACTCGACGGCTGCCTCGCTGCTGTACTTACATACAAATATCTAGAACATCTCATAACAGTGAGCTGCCCTTATTGGATGGAGGTGCACATCGTTGGCATGGGATTACAGGTTAGGCTTTAATAGCTGAGACTGAAGAGTATAATATAGTGTCAAACACACAGAGGAGCTGGGATGGAGTAGAAGTTGAAGGGTTATTAGATGTGACAGAGGTGACTGGTGCCTCTAGGGTGCCTTTAGGGGTCAGCAGTATGATACGTTATTACCCTCCTGATAAACTGTGCTACGCTTTTCTGAGTAGAACATGTGCCTGTACTTCTAGAACAGTGAATAACTAACTGTATGTGTCAAAAACTCTAGGCCTAACATAGAGAGACTATAAATATCAGTAACCAGCGTATGTTTAATTTGCACAGTAACAAAACACTCAATGTTTCTATATATTGAGTAAGAAAAAAATGTACAGTATAGTGTAATTAGAGTAATAAAGATATATATTTAACTGTTACCCACCCTTAGCAAGCCCACTGGGGAACAGAAGAGGAGAAGGAAGGAGAAAGAGAAAGAGTGATAGAGACTGAGACAAGGATAGAGAGAGAGAGACAGTGAGAGCCTTGACACTGGAAGATTTCTCAATACCTATTTTAACACCCGAAGCAAATTCTGAAACAAATGTCTTGCCAGTAAACATTCAGAAGGCAGCGCTTCACATATTTGTGATATGAGCGAGGCATCTTTGTTTTCCCTTATGAAAGAAGACACTTACAAGGGACACGGCTTCTCGCACTGATTCAGACTCTAGTCAAAGTCTTTAACCACTCACACACACACACACACACACACACACACACTCACACACACACTCACACACACACACACACACACACCCTTGTCTGTAAGTAACAGAAGAGAGGGTAATGGACCAGGCACAGAATGCGCAAACGGATCCAGCAGGCGTGTGTGTGTCTGTGACATGGACTTATTTTGGCAGGAAACAGCCGTCCACACGCGTCGTGGGATGTTGCCCGAGGGTGGTTACAGTGGTGGCTTTGCAGCTTCTGCTCGGTGTGTGTGTGTGTGAAATGGGGGAGGCCAAACATTCTGGTATCCGCAACCGATCGATAGCGGCGGGAATAGTCACAGTTTATCACTGAGGTCAGAACACACACACACACACACACACACACACACACAGACACATCCACGTAAAGAGTAACCAGATAAAGTGCTTGGACTTGGCCATGCATCAGGATATAGTCATTACTGTAAATGCTCCTAAACCCCCTGTAGACTTATTACTTGTGTGGAAGCAGTACTTACTATCTTTAATCCAATTAGGCATGTTGTGAACATGTTACTGATTTGGGATAAGGATATCTGTTCATTATTTAAAGCAGCTCAACACCTCTGAGATACCCTGTGGATTTATCAGTGACCTGGGAGCAGTCTGTCTCTGCGGTTGGTCCTGCAAATCAGAACACCCTGGCTATTGTTATCTTCATTTTTGCTGCTCCTAACTTTGTTCTGTCCACTTTCTGCCGTTACACTGATCCTTTATTTAAGCTTTCAGACCTGAAGTAAGATCTTTCTTTCTCTAAATTTTTCGGGATCAGATTGTCATTTTCGGCAGTAACTGTTTCACATGATTTCTCACGGTGTTGACTAACAAAGTGCAATGAACACTCCTGTACAATAGGAGCTATTTGTCTGTTGAAAATTCGAGTTAGCTGAGTATCTTTAGTTTAAAAAGGGAAAAAAACGCATCTTTTACAAATAACAAATTGAAGTCGGGCAATTATTAGCCGATTTTTTGCATTTTCACAGTTATCGTTACCATGACAGGTCTCTCTTGTAAATGAGACATTGTGTCTTAATGGGACTACCTGTATAAATAAAGGTACATAAAAACCATTATTTTTTAAAACTCAGTTGCCGATAAATACATATAAAAGGAGGATTGCAGTTAAAGACAGGAGCTCACTGGAGCTCATGCCAGCAGGCTGCAGGAAAAAACGCCCAAACTTACTGCAGCAGCATCGTATCAGGAAGCGTCTGTGAAACTGGGCACTGCGTCAATCGATGCACGCAGCCGTTACAGGTATAGCCAGTTAGCCGCCGGTCTAGTGTTAAATGATTATTTATTTTCCAAAGCCACAGGGAGCCTCAACATAAGGATGAAAGAGCTGCATGCGTCTCCAGAGCCGTGGGTTGCCGACGCCTGATATAGATGATACTACAATCGCTCTGCTTTGGCATAGATCACCTTCACAATCTCATATAGTCATATCGCTCACCTCTATTCGCCAGTATGATTTGGTGTTTTTATGTGTTACAGGTAACAATAAATGTTACCTCTCGTAGAGCTAACTTGAATGCTATAGTGAATGTTACATTATATTACTGCTACATTATTTCTTGCATGTCACTTAACCAGGGCTGGTCAAACTCTCTGTGTCAACCCACAGCTTCTAGTAACATTACTGAAGTGTGTCCCTTTCATTTTTACTGCAATATATATCAGTTTGAAATATCATTGGTCTTCTTGACTGCTTATGATTGATATCGGCATCATCCCTGAAAAACAACACATCGGTCGAGCCCTTGTTTTTATTTCCACTTGGACCTATAACTAACCAGAGACCAGGCTTGCATGACTTCCTTTATTATAAGAGTATTCTTGTTGAATGCTATAATAAATGATAAAGTCAACATCACACCAAAAGTCATATGTGTAATATCCACCAGTCATTCTCATGCTATACTTGTGTTCTGCCAGGGGCCAGAACACAAGTATCAAGGCTCATGAGGCTGATTAGCTTGACCTGTTGCATGCATGTAGAAGCTAGAAGGCTCGCCATGGCATCACAGCTACAAAAAAATGTCATTAACATCACATTGCTTGCGTAGGCCTGGCCTTTGTAGTTAATCTATCTGATTGATGACATTTAGTGATGGTATTCATTGATGAGATGATCGTCCCCGCCAGTATTCAGAGCCTATATTTGTCATTTTTATGACAATTGCAATTAGCTTCTTTGCTATTAAAAATCTTTAACATGATGGATGCGCAGCTGTAACATAGCCATGACAGGAAAAAAAATACTTCAGATCCTCCCAGTGCATTAAAAAAAAGCAGGACTGTGTATATGAGTGAAATGTATCAGGTGTCAGTATGTTTGTGGAAGCTGTGAGTGACTAACGTGCTCAGGTTAGATGAAAAAGGCTGCACACACATGTACACACACATGGTCGCTGAGAGCGGAGCGATGAGGACGTGATGAGTGTGAGCAGCACAGTCGTTTGGAAAAAAAACCAAACAATTTCACTCACTCTCGTGCACACAGCTTGAGACGATGGCTGCTGTGTGGATATTTCTGAGTCTAAGTTTAGGGTTTTTGTTGTGATACACGATGCCACAGTAGCCTAACATGTGTGAGTCATGTATGCAGCTTGAATCCTGTCCAAGTCAGTATATCCAGGCTGTTTGTGAAAGTAAACTTACTGCGTGGCGGACAAAACACAGCATGCAGCCTCAAGCTTCTTCTACATGGTTGTTTCTCTTGTTTGTCGCATTCTGGAAGCTGTAAATACACTTTTTATGTGCTTGCCATTTTATGTGCGTGTCTGTATGGGTGGATTTATACATTACCTTTAGAATAATTGCCTGCACATTAATATTCCAACTAATGACTGGTTCCAAAAAAATGACAAAAACGCTTTAATAATAATAATAATAATAATAATAATAATAATAATAATAATAATAGATAAAAATGCTTGATTGACTTTAACAAAAATGTAGTACAGGTACCCACTGCCTGACTATGATCTTAAATGCACAAATGTTTTGGATCCTTATCGTTTAATTTGCGTTATTTAGCTGGATGCTCCATTAACTTTTATTTATTATTTTATTGTTTTTATTGTTTATATGTTTTCATTTATTGCTTTCTTTTTATAATGTTAAAAGGTTAGATATATTTCATAAAAAAATACACCCTGTTCCATTAATGTATGTTTTGTGTTCTATGTTCCTATACATTTTCGCATCACATACTTTTTAAGCATATGGCAAATGAATCCTGCTATAAATGTTCAGCTTCCTTGTTTAAGAGTCAGTATCAGGCTGGTCATGACAGATACTGTACGTGTCAGTCAACCTACTTCTTCGACTGTTTTTAACATCTGCAGCCACACTGATCATCAAAACGATTCGACTAGTAATACTTACCATAATTTTAGTCTTGAGGTTGAGTTAAGCTGAGTTAACTTCATCAAAGGAAAAAAACACCCTGTATAAAATCTGATTAAAACTAGCATAACTTAGAATGGCACGCTCATGGTTAATACAGGATAAACCACAAAAGACCAGACTCTGAAGCACTACTTCTTTCATATACAGTTATCACGTGGTGAAAAGCACAAGGAACCTAAGAAGAGAACACTCATAGACAAGGACAGAGCAGGGCACATGTTACCTGAGTGCATTTAAATACAAATACTTACATGCTTTAACACAACTGTAATAACAGAGAACTTCTGCTGCTACTAAAGGGTGTCTGTACTTTCTGCCTTGATTCCATGTATCTGTCAATCTTCAATCTTCATAATAGATTTGAGAGACAGCCTTTGAAAGAAATTTGAAATTCCACTGAACTGTAAATGTATTAACTAAGTAAATAATAAAGAAATTGTTCTGGGTTTGATATGAAAGGTAGTTGCACACAGTCTGTAGTTTACAGGAGCATTACTGATGTATTTACTCTCTATAATGATCACTCCCTGTGCGTTTCTCTCTCTCTCTCATACACACACACACACACACACACACACACACACACACAATCCACACACACACACACACACACACACACGTATAGGCCGAACATCTTGGGGATAATTAGACTGTGCCCTTGTTGGTGGAACAGGTGATGGGTATGCGCGTGCGTACATATGCACACAGCTGCTAGATGTTTATTTTGGTTTATTTTAATATGCAATAACACGTCAGTGGCCATTACAGAGTGCAATGTGGCGTGACGGCTTTCTGATCCACGGGAAAACAGCAAATAAAGGAATAAGGAGGAGAAAATGTGGCGGCGTGCTAGTTGTTTGATTCCTAGCTGTTGCTGTAATTTTGTTGTGTTTCCTTTTATTTTTATTTGTGTACAGTTTGTTTCACAGGAGTTTTAGTGATGATGCCGATCTGATACCAGAGGTTCTTATCATGCCGATATTAGCAGATTGGGCCACTTGCCATGGTGCCATGGTGTGTGTGTGTGTGTTTGTGTGTGTTTTCATGTGAGTTGTTATGTGTTTGAGTAGCTCGAGTTTGTTTTAAAGTATTTGAGTTTTGAAATATTAGACGAATATTAATAGCGATATTAGTAAAGAAAACAAGGTCTTGTGATATCGGTAGTTGTTTTTTTTTTTTAACGTGTTACATTTTACACATTTTCTAGTGTACTAACCATGACCATGTGTAGAGTTTCAGTCACTAGTTCGTCCATACTAATACAGATATTAGGCAGCTGGTGGCCTTGTGGTTGGGGAGTTGCTGCTGCAAAGGTCGTGGATTTGAATCCCAGGACTGCTAGTGACACCACTGATGTTCCCTTTAGCAAGGTACCATCCCCACACACTGCTCTCCAGGTGCCCCCCTTTGGTGGCAGCTCCCTGCTTTACTTTAATAGATATCTGGTTGCTGTCGTCTTTGTAAACTTAATGACTGTAGTGAGTGCAATAACTGAGATGTTCAATTCATGGTGTGATAGATAAACAGTATCATGCTGTTGTGACCATGGGATTTGCTACCAGAAACTAGCTAGATAATAGAGCTGTGCAATATGGCAATATTTATTATTAACATGATAAAATACACGTACACAAATACTCTCTTGTTTCTAAAAAAAAAAAAGGATATTAATTCCTGTTTAATTTGATTTAATGCAGTGGGTAGACCAGTAAGAGAATCGTTGTATATAAAATAATAGATGGGTTTCCACAGATGAACATGACATAAGAAATGAGTAAGAAAAGTTTATTGAATATTTTAGCAATTGATCAGTGCATGCACACCCACACACACTCACACACACGCACACACGCAGGTCCTGGTATTATAGCACCAGCTTTAATGCATTTTTACACCTGTAATTATGACATTATTAGCAAATATGAGGAATGCCTATTTGCACTGTGTGTGTGTGTGTGTGTGTGTGTGTGTGTGTGTGTGTGCGTGTGTGAGTCTATATGTGTTCCACCTGTGGTGTTGCATGTGTTGTTATCACTTTCTGCCTTGCCCCTCAGAGCTTGTTAAGTGTGATGCATCTCACATACACACACACACACACACACACACACACACATACACACACACCACATCCAGCCAACCTTCCAGTCGCATAAAGGAGTCAATTTGTCAGCGGTGCCAGCTCCCTGCCATTCTTGTATGTGTGTGTGTGTGTGTGTGTGTGTATGTGTGTGTGTGTTTGTATGTGTGTGTGGCAAAGTCTATTTACATGTTACTTATGAGCACACATTTCTTGGCTTGCAGTTGGTGAGATGACACTGGAATGCCTCTCTCTGCATATATTTCCGTAATCAAAGAAAATGTGTGTGGGTGCATGGGGGGGAGGGGTGGTGTATGTGTGTGGTATCTCTGTCATAAGAGCTGTTTAGGTAGGTGTGTGTGTGAATGCACTGTGCATCATGTTGTTTTTGTGAGTTGTGAGGGTTATAAAGGTCAAAGCTTGTTTGCGTATGGGTGTGTGTGTTTGTGTGTATGTGTGTGTGCGCGCGTGCGTGCGTGTGTGTGTGGGTGGGTAGTTGTGGGTATGTGCCTGTGTACCTGTGGCGTGGTGCTTTATAGCCCATTTGCTGAGCGTTTCACATCACAGTGGAGAGAGGAGGATCACTGCAGAGTCTGGATGACTGCAGTTAATTATCAGACGCATTCACACAGCGACACACACACATCCTATCTTTCTCTCTCCATCTTTGTCAAATCCACACACACATACACATACGCACACTGTAGTCCCTGTCATGTTAGTCTGTGAGCTTCTATATCAGAAAGCAGCAAGGTGTTCGCATCCAGCTGGAGCTTAAAGGAATACTCCAGCCTAATCTCTATGTGACACAACTGTAGCACACAGTCAATTATCGGGGACAACAGTCCCAGTACCTGAACAAAAGCACCAAAAATCAATTGCTAACTAACTATTGTACAGTTATGTTCCTATAGTTTACTACTTTCAGTCGAGATTTTTATTTGTCACATACACAGTCATACACACACAATGTGCAGTGAAATGTAAGTCTGAATCACTCCTGTGCAATAACTAGAAAATTTAATAACTAGAAATATACTTTGACAAATGTACACAAATGTAAAAGTATATACAAAGTATAGACGCAATGTATCTCAGAATAAATAAAAGGGCTGAATTAACAAATGTTTGAGCAAATGGTGAATGTCCTTCTGTTTTATAGGACGAAAACATGCAGAAGGAATATTGGGATGAGCAGTATTGTGGTATGAGGAGTATTATGTTATGAGGACTGTTATGGTATGGAGAATATTACTGTATTTGAAGTATTATGGTATGGGGAGTATTATAGTATGATGAGTATTATGGTATGAGCAGTACTGTGGTATGGGGAGTTTTATGGCATGAGGAGTGTTATGACTGTTATGGTATGGAGAATATTATTGTATTTCAAGTGTTGTGCTATGGGGGGTATTATGGAATGAATCATTCAGATTGATCTGGCCCTCCAGCATCTGGTGTAGATGTTCTGCAGGGAGGGCAGATTAATTTTACTACTCTAATCACTTGCAGTCTTGGACAGCTCAGTTCCCAAAGTGATGCTTATGGTCAAGATGCTCTTGATAGCAGCTGTATGGGTTTTTTAGAGAGAGGGTTTTTCTTCAGAAGAGAGACCCCAAACCTCCTAACCCAAGAGCCAGGTGAGAGAAATATAGAAAATCTGTAGATTTGTCAAAAGAAGCTACTCATTCAGGAGAAAATCAACAGTCACATCAACCACAAATCACCAAAGGTCTACTTGTTGGAGAAATCTGTCTGCTGAGTTATCCTCCCACATCATTCAGCATGTCCTTAAAATAACCAGAGTGATGGAAGCAAACTGTCTTATGTTAATGAAGGGACCCTTTTAAATCGAGCTTGTATGGTAAACATTGCTACAGCTTGCACAATGATTAGATTCCCTTTGTTGTTGCCGCTTGCTGCTATAGAGGGGAGTAAAAAAAGTGAGTTTAGTAGTGCATGATAATTGGGTAGTAGGGAATTGCCCCACTACATAACGCCTTGGCACTGGGTCTGACTCACAGATATTTAGATGCGTTTCCTTTTATTGAGAAAACAGCAAGAAACTTGTTCACTTTAAGCATACATACAATAAAAGCCAATAAACAAATGCTGATGTCAAATTGCAGAAGCACCTGCCTATTGTCTTTTGTTATAAGTGTATTTGCTGTGTATGGGTTTTCTGTTCTTTTCCAAGTCTAGAAAATGATTGCCCTTGGCTCTCGATTGTGTGCTGCAGATGCGTCACGTAGAGAGGTGGTTGAAAAACACTGTAGTATTTCTTTAAACACTGAAGTTATTTTACTGTGTATCTCTGTTCTCTAAGCTACCGCAACATGCCTGTTCAAAAATATAAAACATGTCATTTTGCTCGCAGACAAAGAAGATCTGGGTCCGTAGCAGCACGTTTTCCACCATAGTCCTCTAAAACAGCTGTGGCTAGCTTTAACCAAGGATGACAGTAGTTAATGAGAGAACTAATGTACTGCCCAAATCAAGTAATTAAACTCTTGTCGAACATTAATTATCACGTAACTATATGTAGTTATGATTATTAAGCTGAGATTCCATTTAATCTATTACGAGATACAGAAAGGTGACCCCTATTAAAAGCCATTACGGAGGTAATATGGTAGACCTTAGTGTAGATTTGAGTGTGTGTGTGTGTGTGTGTGTGTGTGTGTGTGTGTGTGTGTGTGTATCGAAGAGGGACTGTGTGGATTCTCAGTTTTTGCCAGCGTTAGTCAATACTACAAAGCAAGACTTGGCAAAGCTGGAGGGCTGGCTAAATATTTACAAACTTGTCAAATACAGAAGTGACACAGCTCTGCCAAGAATTTGCCATCTTTTCTATCGCTCTCTATCCTTCTTTGTCTTTTCTCTCTGTCTCTCTCTCTCTCTCTCTCTTGCTCTTAACAGTCAATGGCACAAATATGCTCACAAATGTGATTTCCACTCATCGGGTTGTTTGTTTACTTTTAGGATCCTGGCAGGCAGGCAGGATCAGGGTGAAGGCCAGTGGACGGTTGCCATAGTGAGCAGGAGTGGTTGCCGTGGTGCTGAAGCAGTTTTTCTGGGCCTTTAGCCTGGCTTAATTACTAATGACTGGAGTCGGCCTGCTGGGCAGCCCCTGCCCAAGTGTGCCTGGACCAGGGATGCCCGCAGGGCAGGACGACTCATAACTCCTCTCTCTCTCTCTCTCTCTCTCTCTCTCTCTGTTTTCTTTCTTGTTGTCTCTCTCTTTCTTTATTGCCCTGGTTCTAGCATTCAAAGAATGCATTTCATATAATGTGAGCAGCGCAGCAGGATTCGAAGGAAAAGCTCACACCCGCCATGCAGGCGATGAAAATAGAACCACAATGGGAGAGAGATAGAGAGAGAGAGAGAGAGAGAGAGAGAGAGAGAGAGGATAGTTAAATGCCCCATCTCCCTGTGAACATGCAGCATGCAGGGTTATGTATGTAAAAAGCCTTGGTGCTGGCTGGGTGGATGGTGGGAGAGACGCTTTGATGAGGTTATGGAAGACTGATGATGTCGAAAGAAAAAAGAAGAAAAGAAAGAAAGATGATCGAATGCTACCTTTTTTTCCATGTAGCATGCTCTGTGGCTTGAAGCAATGTCATACATACATATATAGATTATATATCTCTCCTGCAAGGCCAGTGGCAATCTTTGTGTGTGTGTGTGTGTGTGTGTTTGTTTATGGCTCATATGCGTGAGCACGTTTTGAAAGGGCATTGTGTTTTGTAATGTCTATATGTGTATAGATGAGTGTGTTCATTCAGATGTGAAAACATGGGAGCTTTCATGATTTCCTCTGTATGCAGCCAGATGATTATAGCTTCATTAAAAAAAGTGTTTTTCTTTCCCTGTGTCCCAGAGTGCATGTTACGTGTGTGTCTATGTCTGTGCGGATTTCAGAGACAACGTTGTTGTTTAAATGCACGTATGAAAGCTTAGTTTTGTAAGCTTTTTATTATGTAAGTTCATCATCTGTTGCATGACAGAATATTCATTACTCATGCATTGTTTGATTCACATACATTGTCGAATGAAGGCATTCATGTATGAGTGTGTATGCATGATGGAGACTCCTAATGTTTTGTTATGAGTGTATAATTTAGTGCTGTAACCTTCCAGCCATCTTTTGAAATTGTATGCCATCTTTCCTATAAGGAAATGAATTCAGGTTTTAGTCAGGAGGTGAGATTCGGGTGATCTGATCATGATCAGATAATAATTTGTCACATGCATAGTCATATAAGTACAACATGCTATGTTGTGGGGACGGTACCTTGCTCAAGGGTACCTTAACGGTGACACTAGCAGTTGGAATTCGAACTCCAACCCTCTGATTGCAGGGCCAACTGTTTGTACTGTCCACTTTCAGCCTGAACCTGTTTGGTGTCTGAGGTTTACTTCTGTGCTTTGCACTGGAGCTACAATGTAAAAAATAATGTAATAGAAACCTTAATTAATCCCACAAGTGGGAAATTTGTTTTGTCATGGCAGAAAGTGGACTGTACAAAGGTAAGAGCAGCGAAAATGAAATAAACAACAGAATAGAATAAACTATACCAACTGTGCAGTATAGAATGAACACTATACAATCTAGAAATCCGGACCTGTGTATGGGAAAATAGATATGTATGTATATGTATATGTAAACTTAGATAAGTGTATGTATGTATATACACAATCTATCTAACAATCTTGCATACGCTGCTTATGTTTCTGACTAAGGCTGGTTATCATCCAGGATACCTTGACTTTTATACCAGTTTCTGAGCTATACTGGTTTCGCTACCTTCTGTGGAACTGCAGACCTGTTTGTGACTTCAGCCAGAAAATAATGTGAAGTAACCTGCTGAGTGATCAAGAAGCACTGGTTGTAATATCTTACATACAGTGTATATCACAAAGCTTGCGATGCAGACAGCCGCTCCCCGGGCCCTGTGTTTCTGGCTGACCACTGCTCCACTTGGTGAATGGGTTAAATGCAGAGGTTGAATTTCGTGCTGTTAACACTGTGTGCTGTGGTGTGTTCACATATGACAGAATGGTCACTTTCACTTTGACTTCACCTTCACAATCAGCAGTCTAGACTTTTAACTATCGTCTTAAAGACTCACACATGCTGGTAAGACTATATAAGTATTGAAATATGGTATTAACTGAGATTCTCTCTGTGGTATTCAAGATGTTAAGTATTGAAAAGGTGTTAAAAAGCTGTTGAGGTTTCCACATGGGTATTTCTGACACTGTGACATACTGCTATCAATCAAAACTTCATAAAACTAATACCAGTAGCAGAAATCATCTCCAAGCCTGTTTTATTTCTGTAAATGTTGACTTTTCCATACAGTATACCCATGAAAAGAAGTACCAGATTTATTCAGTCTTTTCTGCATTTTTGTGAATGACATGGAATAAGCTGTGTGTGTGGGTGCACTAGAAGACATCTGTGCCTCGCAGAGGAAGCCCAGGGCAGTGTGTGATGACTGTGGGAGTTGTGTGTGTGTGTGTGGGGATTGGGACTCTTAGGATGGCACAAGCTTTGTGAAGTTGTAAACACTTCTCCACGCACATCGCCGCTTGTTTTCTTTCTTGTAGCCACCATACATAATCCTTTTTGTTTAGCATGATTTACTTTTTCCAGGCAAATGTTTTAATCACCGGCTCGAATAGCTCCTGTTGCCCGCTGCAGGCATTTGTTCTGACCATGCCAGCTACAATTGGAGTATTGCACAGTGTCAGTGATTATGTTGCAAGGTGTTCATTTGTCTGTTACTCGCTGAGTGGTTGGCCATGTCTGGATGTGCAGTAGAGATGATAAGGTATGAAAGCTGCCCCTCATGAAGCCAGTGACCAAAACTGTATATTTTTTAAAATCATTACTTTATGGTGGGAATCTCCAGGCATCACACAACTCGATGTACATCAGTGCTCAAATAATCCACTCCTGTTCCTCAAAACCTGTAAGGCAAAACTTAAATCAATGTCCGCTGTTCAACCAAGTTACTGCAGGCTAAGTACACCTAAACAACTCCTGTCAAAGAAAAGGCAGAGGTTAAGGCAAAAGTAAGGAAGGCATAGAGAAAACGAGGAGTAGCATTTACATTCATTTAGCAGACGCTTTTATTCAGAGCGACTTCCATTCCCTACCTACACGGGTCAGTCTCCCTGGAGCAACTTGGGGTTAAGGGTCTTGCTCAGGAACCTAGTGGTGGTCTGCTGAAGGTAGGATTAAAACCCATGACCTTCTACATGCAGAGGCAAGTATCCTACCCACTATACATCAGCCACCCTACTAGCTGTGTCCAATTCATAAAAATATTATTTTCACTACCTGTATAGTAGGGCATTAACACAGAAGTCGACTAGTCAGACACACGTCACGTGTGGTGATACTTCACTCTAGACACACAAACAGCATGGAGACCTGCACAACCTGCAAGTAGGTGTTCAAGTACAGTAACAGAACCGGCGTTCTGCATCTGAAACGGCTCCGCTAGCTAACATGGCTAACGCTAGCACTGCAGAGAGTCGTCCAGCCACGGCTTATACTGTTCCCACTCGCGGGTATACACTTAAATTTAGGGCACTGAAATCAGTAAAGCTCAGAAAATCAATGTATCAATATGACTGAAATCTTGTTAGCTTAATATACTTTAAAGGTACATTAAAAGGTACATTGAACATACATTCACTCTTCTATAAAGTTACCTTTTGCAGATAAGAGGTTTGTTCTGACAGCGACAGTACTGCATCTCTGTAATTAACCAAACAGTTGATTAATATTGTAGAAGTCCTGATGATATCCACAGTCCACAATATTCTCAGAAGCAGGCACTGAACCATATTTTGACTAAATTGATCATGGTTCGGTACTGTCCCCTTCCTCTGTAAAAAAAGGAAATTTCCTACCTGAGGGACTAATAAAGGTTTATCTTATCTTATCTTAATGGTTCACAGTACACGATTAAAACCAGTAACCTTCCCATCACTCGTACGCCCTCACACATACATCTGGATTGCTTCACGTCACCTCTTAGCCGTGGTTACTGACAGGCATGGTGTGATAGTGGTGCTGCTCTGTCAGAAACAAATAGACACAGCCAGGGCTCCAGCGTTCTCCTCTAATCGCTTCTGGCTGATTAGTCTGTGGTGGCTGTTTCACTGTAGTAGATGTCTGTGGGTGTTTTTGGCGGAGGACAGTTAAACGGAACTGGCCTGATGGAGGGATGATGGAGAAAAGAGAACATTAAGAGAAGAAGAGGCTGCGCAGGTCTTGGAGAAGAATGGAAATGACTGGGCAGATCCTGTGGGAATGGACAGAGAAAGGGCAGTTTTAGCGCTGGCCTTGATTTGGGATTCTTTAGAGAATGGCGTGCACTCAGTGGAGCATTTAAGTGGCTACATCCTGTCTCATTAGGAAGAGATAGAGAGAGGTTGCCTCAGATCCAAGGCTGTCATTCCCTTTTAATGAGTCACATACACAACTACACGCATACAGTGCTGTCATTGCAGTGTTGCCCACAATCAGCTTCACTGCACACCGCTGTGGCTTCAGCGAACCTACAGAGAGTACAAACATGCATCAGTGCCTCACTGGCCATGGTTTTGTATCTATTTTGAGATGTAAGTCTCGATTATAAGCAATCATACTCATTTTTAATGACCTATACACTCGCTTTTATTTGAAAATTGAAATATTGGCTTCTTTTGTTTTAAAGAAATATGGCCATTCGTGTTCTGAGAGCACAAAGATTAATGTGTTGTTTTTATTGTTTGGCTTATCTGATATTAATACCAGTGTCTGGGTGTATTGGTTGATATCAATCACGGCTCCGTCGGGATACCTGTGTTTGCAGAGTGTGTAGTCCATGCTGGAACAAAATCTTTCTTTTTTTTTTGTATTTTACAATATTTGGAAACAATTTTTTTGCTTCTCCTCCTCTCTTTTTCCCCCAGCAGTGAGATATGTTTAGTTTTCCAGCGTTTCAGCTTGTGTCATTGATTTTTCAGAGATAGCAAAGCAAAGGACTGCATGTGTGAAAGTGCATTAATATTGATCTTTGCATAGAAAATCAGTTTTGTTTTAAGTTATATTATTGTTTTGGAAGAATTACAAAGTTGCTACGTTACGGTCTTATATCTGTGACTTAGAGGCTGTCTGTGTTCAGAGATCAAATCACATTCAACTTGACCACATAAAAAAGCAGATGTAAACACAGCCTGGAGGATTGTGGACAGACCATTATCAGATCACACTGACCACATGCAGGGGTAGCCAGAGACAGATGATAAGCACATTCAAAACAAGTTTAGATGGGAGGCATTTTCTGTAGTTGTGTAAGCGAGCACACCTGCGGGGGGCGAACTAGAAGATGAGAGGATAAGCCAGGAAATGCAAGATGCAGACTGGATATTTCACACTGTCTAATCCACAAGTAGTAGCAGCTGAGAAAAACACTTTACTGTTCAAAACAGAAATAATGTATTAGAAATGAGCATCCCAATACTTTTCTTCATATTGTGTAGAAAGGAAACACATTATAGCAAATAATAATATCAGCAATCTTATTAGATCATTACAAATCACGTCATGCAACATGGACCTAGTAAAGTTGAGTATGAGATGAATGACTGTATGAAGGTGCAATCATGCCTTTTGAGTGGTTAGCAAAGGTTCACATTTGTATAGAAGAATGAAACATCATCAGCCTGATGATGACTTGATGACTCTCACGTTTCACCTCCATTCAGTTTGTATTTTGCTATATCTGTCACGGTTCCCCTCTCTTTCCTGGCATTGTAGGCAGGCGCAAATGCAGACATCCATTTTATGATACTCTTTATTCTTAAAACATAAACCAAAAGGCACAAGGGCCTTACAGAATATACAACCAAGACTCGGGAACTGGAAAATGAATTATTCTATCAAGACGGTTGACTAAACAATTAAATACATATACTTAAATACTGTATTTAAATACATATACGCAAATCCCACCACCAATACCAACACACAAACACTTATCTTTAAACAACCCGCAGCTGTGACCCAAACCCATACTCCACTTCATAATTGAAGTCTTCACTTAAATTAATCTAGCAGCTACTGAGAGGACATGACAATATCGTGTTGAGTAATGTGTTATTTCATGTTGCATTTTTATTGGGAAGTCAGTAACCGCACATACACTCCTCAGTAACCGCTCCTCCTAAATTTTTGGCATTATCAGAACATAAGCACAGACTCTGTCTTTGACTCCGACTTTGAACCTCTCTCATGGTACGACGTAGGACCACCGTTAAGTAGGACCACTGTAGGACCAGTGTTGTTGTTGATAATCCAGTCATTTGGATTGGTGCATCATTATTATGTTTAAATCACGGTGAAATGTAATATTTCATGATCCGCTAAATTACTTCCCATGAGATTCCTTAAAAATCAAAAACTGAATTAATCAAATTAAATCATTTGAATCAAACCCCTGTGGATGTATCTATGGAACTCATGATAGCTGGAACCAAGAGTCTTCTGGGGCATCCAAAGTACACACACACACACACACACACACACGCTCACATTCCAAGGCTGTTGGGGGAGGATGTGCAGGCTGGGCTTTACTGTACATCTCTTTGATTCCCCTCTCGGGGGAGAGCGAGGGTGGGAGATGAAGGGATTGCGAAAGCGAGGGTGAGAGGAGAGGAAACCTCCCGCTCTCCTGCCATTACTAGCTGCAGGCGTGGCCTTCTGCTTCAGCTAAATGCCTGCTTAGCATGAGCCAGTGTCGTTTGATCCAGTCGAACACCGCAGCAGGCCTGCGCTCCGACATGAAGAGTATGCAGCCATTTACAGACCATAGTGAATCCACAACGTTCCTGTATATTAAACAGTAATGAGAGATTGAGAGAGGGGGGTGGGCAAGATAGATATAGGAAAGTGGATAGAAAAATAGAAAAAAAACAAGAGAAGTGAGAGGCAGGAAAGAGGGAGAGTCGAGGAACACTGAGAAGGAAAACGAGAACACAGAAAGCACTAAGAAGGGAACAGCAGAGAGAATGGGATAAAACAAGAGCGAGAAAAGTACAGAAAGCAGTGAAAGAAGAAATGGATAGATTAGTGTAAGGGATAGAGGAGCAGCAGAAAGAGATTGAAGAGTGAGTGAGAAAAGGCATAGAAGTGAGTGCAAGAGGGAAAATGATAGACAGGAGAGAGCAAAGAGCAAGAGTGAGAGAGAGAAGGAGAGAGAAAGCAGGGAACGAGAACAAAATAGAGTAACCTACATTTTTCCATTCTGTATCGCTTATGTGTCCATCTTATACAATATGCACACACACACACACACACACACACACACAGACACATACATACACACTCCAACAGTCATTCATCATTGATAAAGGACTCAAGCTAAGATCTTCCCTGGAGGCAGAAATGTTAGCATGCTAAGAGAGAAAGCTGAAGCATAGGAACACACACACACACACACACACACACACACACACACACACACACACACACACACACACACACACACACACACACACACTGCTGACAAGTCCTACTGCAAGCCTGGGTCAAGTAAGCTTACTCTATGATCTACCTCACACACTACTTACATATTAAATAAACAGAAACCAATTAATTTGCAAACACCTCAAAACTGAAGGAAATTCCAAATATAAGAGACTTGCTTTGGTAATAAAGCCAAACACCAGGCATTTACTTGTGACATCAGCACTTTCACCTGTTTAAACCTTTTGGGAACAATGAGTTTCAGAACGCACTTAAATAATAGTGTGGAAAAGAGAAGCGTTGACTCTTTCTTTAGGCAAAATCTGCTCCCAAAGAAATCACTTCAAAAGAAGCTTCAAAGTATTGCACAACTACCAGCGGAGTGATTAGGATCTTACGGGCCCTGGTGCCAATAAATGAAAGGATGAGATGCATTATGAATACGAGGGAGATAAACAGATATCAGGGCTGGGTGTGAAGAGTTGATGAAATCTGGTGAGGCTTGTTGTAAAGACTTTGGATCTTTTTTTATGTAAGAATGCCAAAAAGCATCCCCTGTTTTGCACAGAATGTGGGTTTTTGAAGACCCATAGCCATGCAGATATTTGTATTTGACCGTTTTATAACTTGTTTGGTATATGTTATTGTAATGGGTAGTATCCCAGAATGCTGCCTATTACTGTAAGGTGCCTTAAATGTTTACCATTTATCAACAAGGAACTTAAAAAAAAGACATTTTTCTGCTTTGTGGCTGTGGCTGTCTGATGGGGACGATAAAGATTTTGGGCTGGCCTACAGACCCCCTGGCAAAAGATCAATGTTTAAGAAAAGTGTGCAAACTTTAGACGGGCAGCATATAAACAAAAAAGGAAGGAAAGCGTCACGAAACGTTTGAGTCTACCACCAGTTGTGATTTCCCTACAACTATTCGGGATCTTTCCATTCGCTTCATTGCAAGCTCAATTATAGACAGCTCATACAGACAGTGTTCTCTCCGCAGATGATGGACACATTTAACTGCCTTTGCATACTGCAGCCGTATACAGTTTCCACATCCATAGAAATCTGAGCTGCATGAAAACACTGAGGAGCGTGTGATAATTAGCCAACAGGAACAAAGAACTATTCTGCCTGAGAAGACCGGACACTGATGCAAATAACCTGCTCTACTAATCGCAAAGAAACCCCTCATAGTTAACCAGGCAAGAAAAAAAAAGCTACACTTAGCCCTGATCAACTAAAAAAAAGAAATACAAAAAAAAAAAAAGTCTCTTCACAATATCCACAACACTGACACAGAATGAATTGAGAGATTAAGTGTTAGTGAGAGCAAATCCTCCAACATTTTTTATTATTATTACATTGAGGAATAGAAGACAAAAACAGGACGTAGATGTTTCTGTTTAAAGACATCACAAAGTGACCATAAGGTTGATAAAGGCCATACACTAATACCCCGCTTTTCGCGGGGGTTACGTTCCAAGAGCACTTGCGTATAGTGAAAAACCACGTGTTTTGGTTAAAAAAATAAAAAAGCCTATTTTTATATCGTGAACCCTAAATATGCCCCCAAATATGCTCCCAGAACACTTTCCTTTTGTGTTAAACTTAGTTTAATGCATTACCCTTACAGAAAATGTAAAGGTAAATAAGTAATCAGAATCAGAAAACTTTATTGCTTAAAACCACTAGCATTCGCAGTTGGCATTAGCAGCGTGTGGCGAGCGAAAACTAACACTCCTACACCAAAGAAATGTCGAAATAACTCTCTCTACCCACATGTTTAGACAGGGCACAGCTTGCTAATACTAAATAAACAGCTGAAAATTGGGGTTGGGGGTTAAAACACTAAAATACGACAAGACACAGAGCAGTCATGCTACATGCCGCAGCAGGCTTCTTCCTCTTCTTTTTATGGCGTGTATTAGTGCCACTGCTGGACTGGAGGCAATAGACTGAATCTGCAAATGCTGATCTGCGTAAAACTGAGGGGGTACTGTAAACTTGAAGAAATATTTTTAAAGGTTATTCATTTCTCATT
>JBBPDB010000011.1:1500693-1520301 GCA_037974465.1 Brachypetersius altus
ATCTGCGTAAAACTGAGGGGTTACTGTATATAAACTTGATTTAAAGAAATATTTTTAAAGGTTATTCATTTCTCATTGTTCAGTAAAGTAGGCCTTTTCATGAATGTCTGAAATGCTGAAACAGTTTGTTATTGCTCCCTTTGTTCTGTTTTCCTAATATTTTTGTAAAAACTGATGACGTAATCAAGATGCTGCTAACATATTCTTTAACTGCTAGTGATGGCCCTAATTATTTGTGTTGTTAGTAGAAGCAGCAGCAGCAGCAGAACTAGCAGTAACAAAAGTAGTAGCAGCAGCAGCAGCAAAATAAACAGCAGAACTAGAAGTAGCAGTAATTATAGTGGTAACGGCAGCAGCAGCATTTTTAATGTTTGTTTATTTGGAATATACTTTCTCTGTATATTTTCATTACCTTAGTTTAGCCTCTCCAGGTTTCTCTTTGCACAGCCTTATGGGTCGACTCAGGTGCACATTTCACAACATGTATTCGTATAACTATGCATGTGACAAATAGTATTGAATCTTGAAAACCAGAAGCAGCAGCTGCTAAGGAAATAACAGCTGTAGTAGCAGCAGCAGAAGTATTAGCAGGAGCAGCACCATTAGTAGCAATAGTAGTAGAAGTAGTAATGGTAGCAGCAGCAGATAAATTAATTCTATTTGTAAGGTTACTTATTTGCTACCCAGACCACATTGCTGTAACATTTATTTTTCTGCACTCTGAAAGCCTTATGAAAACATCAACTAAGACTGGGTGCCTGGCTCTGCTCCTGGTGATGTACTCCACCTGCAGACTGTACTGGCACACTTAAGGAGGCCAGGACCATGTGAAACTCTGAGGCAGATTTGAATTTGGGGTTAAAACCAAAATTCTCATGGAGTCTCATGGACTAGGACTGGGCAGCTAAAAACTGGCTACAAGCTTCTGCAGTTACTCCAAAACAACTGAGAGGGCTTTATGGAATACATCAACTACTCTTCATGAGAAAAACTAATAGAGGTCCTTTCAGATAAAGGAAGGCAACGCCTCCGTTTTGTGGTTTTCACTCATTAAAGCAATAATCTTTCAGCACAGAGAAAGAAAAGAGAGACAGAGGAGGGGGGGCATCTGCAGTGATACGTCCTGTTGGAGCAGGCCATAACTCAGGAAAACAAACACTACCTGAAGGATGTGTCGTGACAGGCACAGTCACTGAGGGAAAACTCACTCGCTCCACTGCAGAATCATAATCGCTTTAACAATCAAAGCCATCAATACTAGAAACTTGCCGAAACCAGGGGCAGCAGCGCCCCAAAACAAACAACAATAAATGACTATAATGAGCTGGTGGCTGGACTGTACAGAGATCTATGGGAAATAAATCGCAGCAATAGACAGAATTATGAAAACATCCTTCATTAGCAGCCTGACAGAGCCAAACAGATTCCCCATTTGCATACATATGGAGCTCATTAGCAGTGACATTCTAGAACGAAATATGTCTCATTGAATGGAAAGGACTCGCTCCTCTGTCTTTTTCACAAAGACTCGGGTTACACAATAGATTATCCATATCAGCAGAAAAATATCACCATCAGATAGGTGTTTTGATTCGGCTGACATTTCAAACCAATATTAGATTACATATTTATCGTATGGCAGGCAGGCAGGCAAAACATTTATGGTAATCCTGGAAGTAGTGGTCTAATTAGGCCTGTCTCAAACATGTTAGTTCACTGTATGTAGCTGTTAACGTCTCAAAGCAGCCTAATCGGTTCATTAGCTATTTTATTCCCTATCTGTGGGTACCTGATGAAGGCATTATAGCACCAGTCAGATGTTTTTAGCCTCAAGCCAACAGATGACGATTTTCTGAAAATTAGCATTCTATTTTTTATGGACAACGATTGCAAAAACTGACAACTGTGGAAAAAAACTGCAGCTGGCTTAAAATTGCAATAGGATGATTTGTTTGACAGGCCAAGTGCCTTAAGACTCAGCATTCATGAGCATGTACATGAAAAATACTGTAAATCAGCAATGGACCTTAATTCTTACACAAGTATCTCTACAATAGATGATCATTAATCAGGAATGACCAATGGCAGCTCCAAATGAAAGTCTCTGTAGATATTAAAGCAGTTTAGCAAAAGCAAATATTTTGATCAAAATAAAAAGGGAATGTATCATTTTCAAGATGTGGTAATATGATCACAATATTATCATGCAGCTCACAGAGACACACACAGTAACAAGCTAGTGTTGAGTGTCTAGTGCACCTGCATGCCTTGTCATCAGGTATCCATTTTCACACCCTCATTGACCTGCTACCTTTCCACAGGTCATACACTCCAGGCCCGGACGGCAAAAAAAGGCTGCTGTTGTCTCTTTTATATCACACAGTGATTAATGAGTGCATGACCTTCATGCAATAAAAAGGGTTTAACATAATCAGTGATATGGTCTATACATATTTCCATAGAAAATGATGCACCTTGAAGGGACCCTCTATGATGAATGTGACACAGAATGAACCTCATACAAGTTTTCTATTGTAAATTCCAAGCGCTAATCCAGAACTATACACAAGAGACCTTTCTTTTCTACCTCAAGTACTGGCTGATCTTGATCCAATGTTTCTTTTTTACACACTTGAGCAGCAGTTCACTAAAGATGATACTTAAAAATAGACAGTCATGCTTAAATTGCTCAAGCACTCTTCCTACTCCACAGGAAGAATTACACAGTTAACAGCATGCCTGCACAGTGTCAGTGTGTGCTATTTCAGGTTAGATTGGTTGCAGAACTGGTACAGATTCATTCTTTTCTTGCCCATTAAATGCCTTACCCAGGGTTTTCTGCTGATATTAGACTATTCACTCCAGTAATTAGATTACATTTAACTGTGGTTCAATTTAGTTTGTAGAATTACACCTTTCTTTTTACTTGGTTCCATTTAAATTGTTCATATCTGTTTTTTGTGTTTAACTTGATGCTAACATTTATCACTTTCAACCTTGAAAACAGACCAAAATGTGCATTTACGGCATTTAGCAAACGCTTTTAACCAAAACGACTTCCACTCCCTAACTACAGGGGACTACAGTTTCCCTGGAGCATCTTGGGGTTACTTGCTCAGGGACCCAGTGGTGGTGCTGAAGGTAGGATTCGAACCCATGACCTCTTGGTCAAAGCAAGTATCCTACCCACTATGCCACAAATACCACAAAAAGAGAGAAACAGAGCTGATCACTTTGGTGATTCATAAACACACACACAGCTAGGTATCTCTGTGAGATATTGTTGGAGGCTAAATGAGAAAAACATTAGGTCTTGCCACATTAAGACTGAACTCCAAATCACTTCTTGGGACCAAACTTACTGCTACCTCTCTGTAGCTTTGTGTGTGTGTGTGTCTCTGCTTAGGCTCAGAGCGCCAAGACTTTGTGGGGGGTGTTGATGAGAATCTCTTAATTTGACATTTGTCATTCCTGTCACTTGACTGAAACTTGCCTGCGGTGCGAATGGAAACCATCCAAGACATAAACAATGTTACTTTAAAATATCTGTTGTATTAAATGATGATGACAGACTTTTATTCAGAACTGAAAACGATTTGGACTGCTGTCCCAGGCCTGAATACTAACAAGCCTCATTTTTAATGATCTACTTCCTGTAAAGGTCCTGAGCTCCTGTTGATTTTGTTGATTATGTATCTTGCAAATTTCTATTAAATTTTCTACTGCTTGGTTAACATCCCATGTGACCAAAAGACCAAATATAAGAACTTCAGGCATTGTTTGACTGAACTAATGAGTCTTCTACCTGACTGCAATTTTCCAGCCTATCCTGCATCTCTTACATTAGCCTACCTTGAACACTTCTGAGAAGAAACCTGAGCCGATCTTCTCACACGAGAAGTCATCGATTCGCGCCAGGCTGGACACCGCGCTGCGTAGAGCACGGTATGACGAGGGTCTGATGCGCTGCGCTGCAGGGGCTCCGTGCCCAGGGCCCTCAAGGGCCTCATCCTCGGCCTCAATCATCGGAGCTCCCTCGGTGTCAAAAACAGAGCGATGGCTTTACATCTCCACAAGACGCAGACACACAGAGATGTGGAGGTCGGGGGCATTAACTTAATTCCAGGCTGGTCTAATTTCCCTGGGATCTGGGATATTTCTTCTCCCAAACATCCACAAAGTGCAAATCAGGCATGCCCCTCCACAACCAGGACAGTCTTCACGTTTTCACTGCATGCCTGCCACACTTTAGCCCAGCCTACGGAGAGAAAGAAAAGTTCTGTGCATTTGTACTGTATGCCCAAAAGTTTATATTTCTTGAAAGGTAATTATAGGGAGTTTATCCTATACACTGCAGTAAGAGCTATTCTGAGGAAGGCGTGGTGGTGGTGGAGCGGTGTTACCCCTCCAGCCGACGCTTGGCATTGGTCATGTCAGAGCTCTTCTATTTCGATTAAACGCCTGAGAGAAAAGGTGCCTCATTAAGTATTTGAAAGGTGTCTGGATACTTTTGGACACGGTGGATGGACGCCTGCACTGCAATGCACTGCACGGCCTCGCGCCCCGCTGCAGCAATCAACTTTGCGTTTGCTGACGCATCTCCGACAGACTAACTGCTCTCTGCAGGACTAGCCAAGCAAACCCATTTAGACTGCAGCGTTTAATAAGTGGCACTTTTCCTCCACTCCACGGAGAGCGAGGGAGAAGCGCGCGAGTCGAGCTGCAGCAGCCTCTGCAGTCTGGACACCCGAGCATGAGCCACAGAGCCTGCAAACGAGCTTGCCAACCAACTCACCCTGCAGATTTCTTAAAACCGGGTAATCCAGGACACCAGTCTGACTTTACCTGCACTGCGTCCTTCCGCTGCGGCGCCAGAACACATCCAACCCCACTCCGTGCGTGCGTGCGTGCGTGCGTGCGTGTGTGTGTGTTTGTGTGTGTTTATGCGTGAGCGTGAGTGTGTGTCTGCTCCGGCAAACTCTCAGTCCAGACTCTCCGCCGCAGGAGGACCTTATTGGAAGCGTTCGGCGCGTGGGCGGGTCCCGGCGTGCGCGTGGCGTCACCGTACGGGGGCGCGCGCTAGTGCTCAAAACTCACAATTAAAACTCCATCAGAGTATAAACAAATGCTATGTAGTTATTAATGAGACTATGAGATTAAACAAGCAAAAATATATGTATATATAGATTTTGAAAGACAGTGTCATTAAAGTCCATGTTGGTGTGATGTCCAGAAAAAGATATAAAAAATTTTGGCCCTGTGTATGAGTGGACTTATCCTAAAGATTAAACAGTTTGACTTCAAAGAGTGAAGAAAAAATCAAATGCCTGTCTCTATCCACACCCTAGCTATTGGTATTAACCAATAACAAACCAAAATATTAGCAATACGGTGAGCCAGAAGAAATTTAGAATTCATAATGAATTAAACCACTATCATTTAATACATGCTTCAAGATTTTGCCCCATCATTTAATCAGAAGAACAAAAACAAAGAGAGATCTTACCCTGGAGAGCTTCTTTCCTCCTAGTTACCCAATAAATGACTGCAAGTTCACCAGTAGTGACATGGCCACATGTTCTCAAACCATATTACTGTGGGGTGGGGTCGTCTTGTGTAGGTGATCAAAGATACGACTCTCACCTGATTAGACAAACCAGCTCCCAGTGAGAGTACAGACTCTAATGTGGAACAGTAATGTGGCCTTTTTTTATTGTTCAAATCCATTTTAGCTGAATGTCTTCATACAGCAGTTTATGATAACAAAAAAGGAAACATGGTTGAATTTTGAAGCTACATGAACCCTGGGAGAAAAGCTGAAGCTGGAAATTTTCTCATAGACCGGGTGCAAGGCAAGCCCCAAATGGACAGTTTACATTACTCATGACTTTTGCAGATGACAAATATCCATTGCTAGGCCAACAAATCTGCAGAAAAGAGTCTGATGATGAATTGGTGTTAACAGTGCACTGCTATATATCACCACATATCCACATACCTGAGTTTATAACACAACCTAA
Organism: Brachypetersius altus; assembly: GCA_037974465.1. Classification (NCBI taxonomy): domain Eukaryota; kingdom Metazoa; phylum Chordata; class Actinopteri; order Characiformes; family Alestidae; genus Brachypetersius; species Brachypetersius altus. Next base: position 1,506,714 of record JBBPDB010000011.1, read on the forward strand.
CAGTACTTTGGCCCCAGTTATTGCTCAAGGTGCCATTCAAAGTGCATGCACGGATAACACACGACATGTCCTTGTATCGCACCAAGACCACGATATATTATTCATTGTCTCTTTTATTGGCTCGCTTATTCACGGCTTGATGTGAGAAATGTGAGAAACGTAATGCCAGGTTGACAGCACTGTGTGGACAAAGCAATGATGTTTAAATTATTAAAGCAGCCTGATAAGTTATTTATCACCTTTAAAATAGTTTTCATTTTGCTAATGAGTCAAATGGAGAGAGCTGTTTTTTTGGCCTACTCTAAATGAAATGTGTAGCAGATATCTAAAACACTTTTTAGATTCAACATTTATTTTCATTGTTTTGGGTACTGTATTAAGCTACTGATATTGGGTCACATGGTGTGACCTTTTCAACTCTTGCCTGTTGTTATAATTGATTGCTATGTAACCGTAGGCCGTTGTGCTGAACAATTTGCAGCCTTCACACAGGCAGTTAGGAGGCCAAACCACAATTAACAGCCAAATAAAGATGCCACACACAGAATGAAGTGTTTGTCTTCGCAGCCTTATTAAAATTAAACGGATATGAATGCACAGAGCTCATTAAAATGCTCCTTATGGTGTCAATAACTGCAGTGGGTTTGAGTACAGTTCACTAAGCAAGTATATTGTCACTGTAAGTCATAAGGAATCCCTGCATCTCTGAAAGGAAGAAAAGGAAACCCAATCTTAGATTTGGTAACAAGTTTTTTTTCCCCAAACAACCAATCATGAATAAGCCATTAAGAGGACCCAAGCAGAAGATAGGGTGTTCTGGAGCAACACTAAAGAGCCCATATCATGCACAACCAAGTTGTTCAAATGTCCCGTTCACTCCCCAGCCCATAAACAGAGGGGTGAGGGGTGTGACCTGGTCAGCAACAATGTTTAGATCGCTGGCACATGTCAAAAGAAAAGATGTAAAAGAAAAGGTGATTGTTCAGATCGGGCCACTTTCTTTGATTGCGTTGTGATCCAGTTCTGATGGTCACATTCCCATTGTAGGCACTTTCAGCAGTGGACATTAGTTAGCATGGGCACTATGACTGGTCTGGCGGGGTGGCGGTAGCTCAGTGGGTAGGATACTTGCCTCCGGACCAAGAGGGCACAGGTTCGAATCCTACCTCCAGTACCACCACTGGGTCCCTGAGCAAGACCCTTAACCCCAAGTTGCTCCAGAGAGACTGTCCCCTGCAGTTAGGGAATGGAAGTCGCTTTGGATAAAAGCGTCTACTAAATGTAAATGTAAATGTCTGCAGCCACGCATACCTGTACACAGCAAGGTGACATCTGTGCTATGGCTCATTGGTCTATGTGCCTAACTAGTTTACAGTAATTTATCCCCACCCATATGCTGGTTAAAAGAAATGTTTCAGCCTAGATTGCTTATTGAACAAGATACAAAATAAGACTGTCAGTCACAACAGAGGTCATTTTTTTCATAACAGTAACAAAGTTAAAAAGGGATGAAAAAATAAGAGCAGCAAATAATGATTAAACCATAGAATAAATGAACTTCAACTACTACTACTTTACCTCTAAGACAAAAACTGTAGTTAGGAGGTTTTGATCTGACAGAGAAGATATGTGTGTTGAACAAGTGTCAGTGAAAGTGATTAATATGTGTGAGAGACATGCACACAATGGAGGATAAATACAGTGTATATGTGTGAATAAATAGAAATGATAAATGTCTGTCAGAAGCGACGACGGGATGTGTGTGTGTGTGTGTGTGTGTGTGTGTGTGTGTGTGTGCGTGTGTGTAGGGTCTTCCTGTGGTTCCAGAGCTCCAGCTGTCTCGGACAGCCTCTCAAGTCTCTGAGTGGGCAAATGGGAGGTGGGGGGAAGAGCACCTGGAGGCTGCTTATCCCAGATGACTCTGACCTCCCCTGGGACAAAGTTGAAGATGAGATGATGCTTCACTCAGGCCTAAGACTCCCACAGCACGGCTGTAAAGGGCAAGTCCAAACAAATACCCCTTGTCTTTGATGCACTATTTAAACACTGTTACAGTTTCAAAATGTACTGCTCACTTTCCCCTTCATAGAGACCCATGACTACAATGCAAAAACAGCTCACTTGAAATGAATCATGGTTGTGATGGCACAAGTACACATACAGTTAAAAATGACTGCCAGTGACAGCCATCCGCAGTGGAGCCACCTGTTCAAACTCAGAAGTGATGCGGAGTGTTGATGGACACCTAATGTTGCTTTTAATTGTTGCTCAGATAAAGACCAGATAGGTCAAAAGGTGGGCATTTTGCCTTATTACTGGCATGCAGCGGGGTTTAAATGTGTGGTCTGTACTTCATCTTATAAATATGCTTTATGTTGCTTCTTCCTGCTTGATTATGCATCCAATTTGCTGGTCACTGCAGACAGTAAACTATGTCTGCAGTGACACTTAAATATCAGATGTAAAGCTCGGTAAAAACTGTAATTCTATAGGATAAAGGGGCATTCCAAAATGTAAAAAACCAAAAAGTTTAATCATTAATGGCAAACACAGAAACAAGAGCACATTCTGATCACTGTGGATCAAATAAAATAGGCTACTTACAAAATAGGCTAATTACAAAATTCAGACTTTAGCTATACAACAGGCTAATAATTCATAATTCAATAATGCATTCATAACACTGGGCTAATGTAACCTAAAACCCTATACAGCTCTTGGGTGGAGTGACCTGTAAAGCTCACAACAAGAACTAAAAAAACAGCTCTGGGTTTACTCCCAAAGAACACAGTAAACAAACATTCTATTAGTTATTATTAGGAGGTGTGGTCTTCCAACTCTGTTGTTGTAATGTTCATGTTGTTGTAGTCCCAAAATCCAATGAAGCAATTACTACACGCATTGAGCATGGCACAGACTGTGCTTGTGGATTCGTCATATGGGCCATCATTACAGGGCATTAAGAAAAAGATGTGTTTCTAAATTAGGGACTTAATCACAGGGGATGTTTATAAGGCTTTCCATGTTTACATTTACATTTTAAAAATGTTTTAAATGGCCTACATCATGGAAAACCATTATTCCCCAGTCTATATGATGTATGTGTAAAAAAGCTGCATTTTGACATCAGGCTGTTTTTAAATTTGGGTACAATACATGCAGCCAATCAGAACAGATGTCAGTTTTAAAGGTATAGTGATGTTTAAAAAAAAAATTATTATGGAATACACCTATTTTGGCAAATAAACCTACACAAACGTTGCAAGTGGGTCTTAAAATATAATACTATTATAATACTAACAAAACCCCCTGGAAAGTCTGTATACCTCATCACATTTAAAAACTCCCAGCAGGCCAAATGATCTTATCTCCAGTAGGCCTCAAATTATGCCAATTACAAAAAAAACAATGTACATGTATTAGCTCTAAAATCTGATGCTAAGGGGATCAGAATAAAAAATCCAGTACCTCTAAAAGTGAATAAAAGTCAGTGAATAATTGATCTAACTGCTATTTCACTGACCTACAAACTGGCAGCCTCGGAGTTTATAATGCTATGGCGCCCTCTAGGGGTACCAGCCAGCACTGTACGTTCCCTTTCGGTCATTCTGGGCCAAACCAAGGCTTTATATCTGACTTTATATGCTTAAAAGAATATTTTAGGACTCGGATCAAACACTAAGGACTGCTGTCTCTTTTCAGTGTTGGAAACACACACATTCCACCAGCCACACACTTAAATACACAAACACCTGTGAAGCAACTGGCTCAGCCCTAAAGCAGTTGATTATGCAGACATCAGAAGAGCTAATCTTTCAAGAGCTGCAATTCATGACAACAAAAGACATTGTTCAATACTGGATCGTAAATAAATAATTGCAAGGCTGCCGCTCGTGTCTTTACAGTCTTCATTCTAGATAATCCTGACGACAGGCCAAAGTTTAGAGTTTAACAACCTACACTCTCTCTGCGCTATCGCCACTATATAAAACGCCCTCCGCCCGGTGCATGCCGGGACTAAAGAAGAATAGGCTCTGACTTGGCTCTTTTTTATTCTAAAAGGCGACAGAATGGCGCTAACAGCGGTCGAGAGGCTCCAGAGGTGGTTCCTGTGGGCTATATCGGGATTCTTCTTTGCCCTCTTTCGGCTTTTTGTGCGCCCATGGCCGGAAAAATCTACAAAACTGCCCCCCATCAGAAACCCCCTGCTCACAGTGCCCGCAGTGCAGCTGGCCGAGAAGATCCGCCGAAGAGAGGTTTGGGCCCTCACTCACCTTCACTACATCATCTAGGGGAGAACAGGGTCGAAACGACCCTGTTCGCCTCTCACAATGTATTGTTTAGGACCCATTTTACTGAAGAAAACCATATCAAAAAGTGGAGGAAGGGGTTTTTATGGGAAATGTAGTTTTCGCGGTCCCTTCACAGACACGCCCCATAATGTTGCAGGTAACAGTGCAACTCTCCGTAACTCGAGTATACGGTATATTTATTTACTTGTATAAGTTCATTTCTTTTCTCTGCGTAAACACTAACTACACGCCATCTAGAACGAAATTCTGTACATTTTCTAGATGTTTTTAGTAATGTATTTGTACTAATAGCTTAACGTTTATAATCAGTAGTAGTAAAATTATTACTCCTCTAGAACGCACTTCTGTACACTGTAGAGCATAGTTTCTGATTAATTGCGGAATTATTAAAAGTAATTATCTTTACAAGATAATTAATGTATTTGTAATAATAGTGTAGCATGTGTAATAATATGTAGTACATTATTGGTAACTGCATTGGTTTCTTGTAAAGGAAGTGTTTCAACCGTAAGACTGTATACAGTCGCTGTACTAATTAGGCAGATTTAACTTGTATCTGGTTTATAATAGCAGACTGAAATCCATCTGTGCATAATTCCTATTATTACCAGGCCCCTTTACTAGTGACTAGGCATTATGTACAGTATTGTGATAGACGAGGGACTCATTCAAGCGGTAGTGGTGTGTGTGGTTGTTTGTGGTGTTGTCATATAGCTGTGTGCTATGGAGTTTTGAAACACTGTGTCCACTCTGTTAGACCCACCTTACCCGTTGTCCCCCTTGGAGATGTACAGTTATTAAATTTTTTCACAGTCCATCTGACGGTCTGTTCACAGTCACGGTATCACTCCACTGATCACATTAATAAGAAACGGCTCACTTTAGGCTGCAGACTGCAATAGCAATCCAACTTCAGCCCACACAAAAAAAGAAAAGTAATATATTAGATTAGAAAGTGGGCATTTGGCAGACGCCCTGATCCAGAGCAACTTACAATCATTAGTTAGGGACAGTCCCTCTGGAGCAACTGATGGGCAAGTGTCTTGCTCAAGGACACAATGGTAGAGGGTGGGGGCTTGAACCTGCAACTTTGTGGTCATCAGGTTCACAAGTAAGTGTTTTATCCACTAGAATGCTACCACCCCAATGTTTACAACATTTCACAGTGCAGTCAGTTTCTTCAGATTCTGAACAAGAGCAACATCTGACCCACATCCAAATCTTAGCCAAGTCCTCTAGACACTGATTTCTTTGACCTCTGGGGAAGCCCAATAAGGGAGTCTTCTGAAGACAGGTGAAGGGGTGTTCTCAGGTCAGAAGGTCATGCAGCATGAACTGGAATAGGTCGCTAGCTGAGGGTGAGTTTTTAGGTAAGAAGGATGTGCAGAAGGAAGCTGATCAGAAGGGACTTTCCATATAAGTTGGACAATAGTCAGTAAGTCTGGGTGCCTAGTCCATGAAATGTTTACAGACTCACACACACAGCATAACACATTGCCATGCGAGTAATATCTGCTCTTGTATCTATTGGGGAAGTATTTAGGAAGGAGGGGATATTGAAGCAAAGGTGGAGTTTTGAATGTTTAACCCTCTGGCCCTCTTTGTTTTTACTATACATTCAGCTTATTTATGGCCACTTTTGGCCAGTTGAAAACAATTTTTTTTTACTATATTTATATACAGTTCATCATTATACATTGCTGGGATAATGATGAATTTCACATTTGTATATTGTTGTAAAAGTAATCTCATTAAGTAATGTTTTAGGCATGAACACGTCATCTCTATAAAATGTAATTTTTTTTATCAGTGTCCCCTGATTTCAAGTCATCCCTGTTACTGAACCCTATAAAATAATGGCACATTCCAACAGTGACATAATTTACAGAAAGTTTCATAATTTGTAGGAAGAGGATTTCCAACATTTAAAACATTATAGAAGAGTCTCTCTCCTATAGAATTGTGTTGTTTTATGAAATTGTTGGGGGTGGGGAAATCATACCACGTCATTCCTTTACCAATTTATAACATTAATTAAAATAATATTTTTTGTATCATAATATTTACTATCTATAAGTAATATCATGACTCCTGCTCTTGTGACCTTGAACATTAGCTAACTGGAGAGAAATTAGCTTGATATCGTCAACCCTGTTACTGTCAGTCCTGTTAAGTTTCTATGATGACATATCAAAATATAATACAGTAGATAAAATAAATAGCCTGTGATGGCACCATAAAATTTGTCTTCTTTACAGAGATATTTAAAAAATGAGGAAAACAAATTCTAATTAAGATTTAAATGACCCTGTAGTTGAATGTATTGAGTGTTGTCTTGTCCTGTTGCTCTGTTGATCTTTAGGTTTTCTTGGTATGTCTCTCCTGTTTTGTTTTTTTTTTGGGCATCTGGTGGCGTGGTGATAAGGGGGTTGCCCCTGTGATCAGAAGGTTGTGGGTTCAAATCCTAGAACTGATAGCAGCACCCCTGAAGTACCCTTGAGCACGGTACTGTCCCCACTCCACTGCTCACCTGTGTTCCTGGCTGCCTGCTGCTTCACTTGTTGAAGGGGTTAAATGTAGAGAAAGAATTTTACATTGTTCACACTTTGTGCAATGTTATGCCTATAAGGGGCCATTTTAAATTCTTTGTTTAGCACCATGGACTCGAGAAACATTGTTTTGTTCCACTGTGTACTGTGTGAATGGTTCAAATGACAATAAATCGATTTGACTTAATTATCTTATGATGGCACCTGTCAAGAGGTGGGATATATTAGGCAGCATGTGAACAGTCAGTTCACAAAAACTGTAGGAGTAGTTTGATTAATGTGATAAAGAGCTCGAGTTGACTTGGTCTCCACATTCCTTAAATCTCTGTTTGCCCAAGTATCTGTGGGCTGTGCTGGACGAACTAGTCCGATCCATGAAAGCCTCAGATTGCAGTAAAAAGTATGTGTTTTGCTTGTAAAAATGGTAGGTTATAGTTTGTGAGCTGTTAAGGAGAAAACAGGTTTGGTTCCATCAGCAGCTCCTGATTTAATTTCGTGAAGGGCCGATCGGGTCTAGCAGGTTTCAGATGGTAACTACACGTAATACTGGGCGTCCACAAGGAGCAGATTGATCTACTGTACATAAAATCACCATTTACTTAAATTGTGTGCTTTTTTTAGTTAGCATGTTAAAGATCATTTTCACAAGTACCTAAGACTTTTGCATAATACTGTGCACAGACTTTTTAAAACTAATACGTTGCAGTTGTCTGTACATAATAGATATCTACCCTGTGAAGGAACACTGTTTCTACCTGCTTTAACACTCACCCTGGCTGACCTAGAGGGGGTTTGCATAAATGTAATCAGTTGGCACCAAACCCATGTTCTTTTGGGTTTAGGACAAACAACATTTTTGCCCATGACCTCTTTCTAGTCGGTGCTAAATAAACAGCAGTCAAATGTCCAGAGAGATGTTTCCATTCAGCTAGCAAAGCCTCACAGTAATTGTGTTGTTAGCTTGCATGCAAACTGACAATGTACCATTTACTTCATCACCTTCTCCCCTGTTTGCTCTGAATAAAGGTAACAAGTGTAGAGGTGGTGCAGGCCTACATTGACAGGATCCAGGAAGTGAACCCAGTACTAAATGCCATGATTAAGGACAGGTGAGTGAAAGCTTACAGCTAGCGCTCCCCTCACATTTGTTTATACATGAACGAGTCTTGGTGCAGTACTTGTAGTAGCAGAGCTTTGTTGATTCAGGAATAAACCCACTGCAGTAAAATACGACCAGCATGTCTATAAATCAGCTCACAGGCTTGGATATTCGTTGCTTTGATTTATTAAGGGTGTGATCCAACTGAGCTCACTGTTACATTTGCACTGGGCTTTATTTGCTTTTATGTAAATGATGGTTCCTGCATTCTGACTGTTGGAAAGGTGTACATTGGTGAATGTTCTGTAACAAAAATGACATTAAAATGACTGGAAAGGCAAAAGTATACATGTTTAAGCTATATATATATGCGCATGTATATGTATACCCTTGAAAAGTACCATCACTACTTGTTTTTGTGTCTTTATGACTATTGCATTATGTCTCCTATCATCCGTCCATGCCTCTTTCAGGTTTTCTGCAGCTCTGTTAGAAGCAGCTCAAGCGGACCGGCTGATAGATGAGGAGAAGGGGGGAGAGGAGGCGCTTGCAGACCGACTTCCTCTGCTGGGCGTGCCCTTATCTGTTAAAGAATCTTTTTTCTTACAGGGTAAACACGCTGCTATGCATTACCTACAAAACAAAGGCTTCATTTGTCATCACAGACACGCTCTGTGCTGGTCTATTGATTTTACTGAAGTTCCTGTTAATGGCAGATGTCGGTGTTTTTTTTTTACATTTAGATGTAATTTAAATGTTTATAAGTCTTATTTTATGTGATGGCTCTGCACAAAATAGCCTAAGTTGGTGAAGTGAAACAAGAGAAATGTATATAAAAATGAAATTTAAAATTTGCATGTGCATATGTATACACCCTCTTTGATATGAAGCCCCTAAAAAGTTCTGGTGCAACCAATTACCTTCAAAAGTCATATAATTAGTGAAATGAAGTCCATGTGTGTGCAATCTAAGTGTCACACTTAGGGCTGCATTTCAGTACTGCATTTACTGGGATGTGAAGAGCATAATTTGTATTGCAAGAAACATGAGAAAACACCAGTAGCAACTTTAAATATACCCAAACGCATGGATCAATGTTTACATCTAACCATAATTTCATTGGTTGTAGACGCGTCTCCCCTATGTAGCGAAAGTGTCAATACAACACTAGTCCATGATATCACCAACTCAAACCCAAGTATATATGGAAACCTGAGTGTGTGACAGTATTTGCACTGAAAGCTTCTCAATGTCATTGTGTCTCACCATGATTAAGAAGGAAACCTATAGAAGTCTTCTTGTATAATCTTCATCATGTTATTAGGGATAAGAGTAATGTCTTTATTTTTTGGTAGATCATATTTCATTAATGTTATCATATCAGTAGTATTAAATTCATATAAATTATATATACATTTTAGTTCCCTGTATCAGTAGCGGTACTTTATTTTTCCTTCCTGTCTGTCCTCTCCTGCAGGTATGCCCTGCTCTACAGGACTGATTTCTCGAGCTAAAGTGCTGGCCAGTAGAGATGCTCCCACTGTAGCTCTGCTGAAGAGGGCAGGAGCCATTCCATTAGGAGTGACCAATGTCCCAGAGCTCTGCATGTGGCTGGAGTCCCACAACCACCTGTATGGCATCACCAACAACCCTTACGACACACAGAGGATGTGTGGCGGAAGCTCAGGTAGACCATCAATAAATATTGATATGTGGATATTTAGGAGAGACTGTTCTCAGGACTTTTTCTCTTTTCTTTTTCCTCTGTGAACGATATGTTAAAAGTTCCAAGGATTGCATTCCCACCGAAAGGAATACAGCCACCGTCTCTGTAGTTCAGTCATTTCTTTGGCAATACACTCATGTTTCATAGTAGTGAGGTACTCACATTTGAGCAACACAGTCACAAGTCCTGTTAAAACATAAAATCTGACCTTTACTGAACTGTTCATTTTCTGTGTTTACGTGATGAAAGGAATCTTCGGTATTAAAATAATGGCATCTTAAAAGATTTAACCCCATGTTTGAATGTACATGCACATCCCTAATTGTTTATTTTACTCAAGTCTCTGATTTCACCATCCTCCATCTGTACAATCTAACTTCCGATTTTTTCCACCTCAGATTGGATCAAGATGGCAATCCCATTAAAATGAGCAATTAACAGCTTTAATAGTACATAACTTTATATTTATGTTTGCTTTTAACATTTTACATAGTAACCTTCTTAATATAAGGTAAGAGTGGATAAAAAGTGCTATATAAGTAAAATAAATAAATGAAACCTGTATTGAAATTTCTCCTGTTTGCTCTGTCCTGTTAGGTGGAGAAGGCAGTATTCTGGCCAGTGGAGGGTCTGTGATAGGGATCGGTTCAGACATCGCGGGCAGCATTCGTATGCCCTCCTTCTTCTGTGGCATATTTGGCCACAAAGGAACAACAGGTGTGTTTAGCAAGCTTTTTAACAAAGTTAGAACTACAAAGTTAGAAGTAATATATTTGAATGATGGTTTAATTTAAGGTCTGGTGAAGACCATTTTAAATGCTTATTTCCTAGTTTAAAGTGTTTTCTTTTCATATCTAGCCTATTTTCATCACAGACTGTAGGTCATTAGCTTCAATAGTATGTTTCTTCTTCTGTCTATAATGTCTGCCTCTGCATAATAGAATGTTTATGCCTAACAGTTGTAGAAGTGTCTCATTTAAGTCTGTTCCATCCTTCCAATCATGCCATTCGATCAGGGGTGCTCAAACTTTCACATACAAATTTGGTTGTCTTAGCAATTAAGCATATACGTTAAGATGAGCAAAAGTTTGACTGTGTAAAACTTCTCTGACTAGCTCATCTAAGGGCAGCTGCTGTATATATTTATATCCACTCCTTAACTCCTGGAGATGATGGCTATCCTAGGCGGAATATATGTGTGCAATATTAAACCCCACTCTCTTGTTTTGCAGGAATAGTCTCCAATGATGGCCAGCACCCCCCTAATTCTGGGAGGCAAAATGAATTTTTGAGTTCGGGCCCAATGTGTCGCTATGCTGAAGACCTGCTGCCTATGTTCAAGATAATGGCTGGAGCCAGTGCAGACAAGTATACATTCGTACACACACATACACACACACACACACACACACACACAATTAGAGCTTCACCTGCTGTAATATTGTTCACAGACTTTCCCTGTCCTCAGAGGTGGACCTAAAGAAGTTGCGTTTCTTCACAGTGGTAGATGATGGTGGATCCCCGCTGGTGTCACCTGTGGACAAACAGTTGGTTGAAGCACAGAGAAAGGTGAGGATACAATCAAATCACTGTATCACAGTTCATTTCTTGCATTTCAACACACCTCTCTTGTCTTGGAACATCCACTTGGACCTGTCATTTACTTACTAAGACATTAACTGCTATTAATAGTAATCCCAAAAATACTATGAAACTAATTATGTGTGAGGACCCATAGAGTTCCACCAATTTGTAAAAAATATGAAGTCATTTTAATCTGATGCGAAATGGTGTATTGTACAGAATACTAGAGAGCGGTTGCGCATTTTCTTAAAACAACAGTGAAAGGAACCAGATGTCCAAAGCGCCTAATGTCTAAATCACAGAAAGCTATCGCATTAAATGTTTACAAATGCCTGCCCAATGTACACTGTTTTACGACATTTACATATTTTCAAAATACACACATCATTGTAAGGAAATTTTTTTTTCAACTGGTACTTAACTGGATGCTTTTTACAGTAAATAAACCTCCGATTAATTGTGAATAAAATGTTTCTCTACAGTTACACTCAATTTTTGACATTTAAATCAGTACCAAAGTCCTTTTCCATTACTTATATTTGCAGGTGGCTCAGCAACTAGAAGTGGATCTAGGGGTCGAGGTGAAGGAAATTAGCTTCCCTCAGTTGAAGTACTCCTTGGAGATCTGGAACACATACTTGGGTCTGCCCGGTGAAGATGGCAAGGTCTGTGTCTATATGCTAAGGATGAACAGAACATAATGTAACAGTTTTTCACTATTATCAATATAACACTTGGTTGTGTTATTTAATATCTTCTGTAGTAAAATGTAAATAAAAAAAAAGCATAAATCAATGGTTGATTTGCAATTAAAAGTAGTTTGTGTGTGAACTAATTTTGTGTGTGCATTCCAGCTACCGGTGCCATTTTCGGAGCTGATGGCAGAAGGAGGCTCAACTGTGTGGCCAGTTTGGGAGCTGGTCAAGCATTTGTTTGGGAAATCTGACCACACAATGGCTGCCATTGGTAACGTACAAAATTAAACACAGATCCAAAAATGAAAACCCGCAAACCTTTAAACACACACCAGTCTGCTAAAATATTTAAACAATCTGTTGTGTTGGTGCCAAAATGGCTATGACCTGTCGAGGCAAGCCCTGTGAAGATGTGCTGTAGCGTCTCGCACCAAGACGTTGGTAACAGATCCTTTAAGTCCTGTAAATTGCAAGGTGCGGCCTCTATGGATCAGAACAGGTTTGTTCAGCACATCCACAGAGGCTCTTGATAGGATTGAAATTTTGGAGGAAAACTTGCCATATACCTCTAAAAATTCTTGAACAATTTTGCAGGGTGCATTATCTTGCTGAAAGAGGCCACAGACTTTAGGGTGTACTGTTGCCCTGAAGGGATGTACGGTATGTCGTAAGTGTCAAAGTAACAGCCACATGAATGGATGACCGAACATGATCGGAGCATCACACAGGCTCCGCCCACTTGGCGCCTTCCCATTATGTATCTTGGTGCCATCTCTTCTGCAGGTGTGCGATGCACATGCACCTTGCCGTCCACATGAGGTGATTCATTAGACCAGCGTTTCTCAACTCCAGTCCTCGCGCCCCACCGCCCTGCACATATTCGATATTCCTTGCACTGTCGCACGCTGGTCTTCCTCCTGGCTAATTAGCTAATCAGTAGCATCAGCTGTGCTGTGGGTCAGGAAAGTCAAATCTGTGCAGAGCAGTGAGTCTCTACAGAGCACAGACCCGAGTGGGCAGATTTCAAGCAATTGAAGTGTATTACAGTGGGCGGTTTCAAAGCGTTCTTCTGATTGCCTAAAACAAACACTGGGTGGATTTCCAGCGGAGTAGGCGGCTTCATTTTAGTTTCTGATTGGCTAAAACGACAGCTGGGCGGATTTCGAGCTAAGTATCTGATTGGCTCAGCTTTTCGCAATCCCAGTCCTCGCGCCCCACCACTCTGCACATATTTGACTTTCCCGACCCACAGCACAGCTGATGCTACTGATTAGCCAGGAGGAGGACCAGTGTGCGACAGTGCAAGGAATATCGAATATGTGCAGGGCGGTGGGGCGCGAGGACTGGAGTTGAGAAACGCTGCATTAGACTAGGCCGCATTCTTCCATTGGTCCATGGTCCAGTGTGGGCACTCGGACCAGTCTGTGGCTGTACAGCCGACACCTTTTTTCAATTCCAGCATCAACATTTTCAGTAGTGATGGTGAGATGAAACCTCATGAGGCATCGCACCACTTGAGCCAAATGGTTCGAGAAAGGGTTCATTTCTCGAAGCTTCATGTGCACACGACACCACCTACTGGCCAGGTGTATAATTACAAACCATGTATGACCAAATAATTG
>JBBPDB010000011.1:1520401-1522901 GCA_037974465.1 Brachypetersius altus
CACACACACACACACACACACACACACACACACACACACACACACACACAACAATGATTTATCTTGTGACCTTATCATACAGATATGTCTGAATTCTCCTTGGGCAGTTGAATTCTAGATGAGTTATATGTGACTCAGCCCAGCTCTTCTTTTTCTCTCCTCCATCTCATCACAGATGGAAGAAAGTAAAACTGAAGTTCTTGTCTGCTGCTTCAAGCAGCTTTCTGACGAGCTGATCTTGATGTAGTTGATTCGTCATGTTTTTGGCGTAACAAAGTAGAGAAAGAGAAACTCGCTTTTTAATGTTTATTGCATTCAGAAAAAATATAATTTTCTAAACCCCAAAAAATGACCCGTTCCAACACAATGAGCTTTAGATATAAATTACACGTTTAACCCTTTGACACGTGTTTACTCTCAAGTCACACTCTTTTTAAGTCAAACTTCACACATTTCTGGAGAATTCGCACTTAATTTACACTCAGAGGAGTCTCTTCACTACCTTCCTCGCCCATTTCATTTGCATTTCATCATCTTCATCACCTTCTCTTCTCCTCTTTCCCTCTCTCCTCTTCACACCAGCTCTCATCTCTTCTCTTTTCGTTTCTCCTCACTCCTCTCCCAGTGCTCTTATCTCTTCCCGCCTGTCTCCCCCTGGACTCCTGTGTCTGCCTCAGTGTTCAGTGGGTGGTGATAGGGGCAGTGGCTCTTTTGGTTCTGTGGTCAGCAGATGTGATGAATATGCATGGCTCTGCACTCCGCCTGCTGTTGAATATTAAATGGAGCGAGAAGCAGACGCAGTGACAGCTCTGCTGGTCCCACCACTGCTAACACTGGAGAAGTGACAGAACAGAGAAGACACAAGTGCACTGGTATCATGGTGGACTGTGCATTATATCGCTCGATAGTCAGTATAGCAGCATAGATATCAACAGTATCGCAGAATGTACGAATTAAACCGTCTGCTGTGTGTGAACATAAGGCAGACAATTGAATTCTTTATTTGTCACATGCACAGTCATACAACTACAACACACTGTGAAATGTATCCTGAACCGCTCCTGTGCAAACATTATAAACAATAAGTGCATTTTAAAAATCTGGAATTTTCTGAAACACAAATAAAAATGAAGATCTAAGATCTAAGTATAAATGTTTGTACAATTTTATTTTTAATATTAAACATTTTCTAAAACGCAGTAAATAACAAGGAGCACCACTGTGTGTGTGTGTGTGTGTGTGTGTGTGTGTGTGTTTTCATGTAATTCAGCAGATGTACATTATTTGGGTGAAAATAATGTGGGATTTGTCCCATTGTCCTAAAAAACCCCAGTGTTTAGAAATCTAATTTATGGATCTTGTGATGGCTTTACCTGTTGATACGTGTGTTTTAAAGAATTGCCGTGTGCGTCGTAAATACACTGTGTGACCCCGACACAGACTGTAGACAGTGAGTGAGTCGACTGGTCATTATGCTGTCTAATTATTCTTCTACTCTGTGGAGCCAGTGTAGCCCTCCCTGCTCCAAGAGGGCTCGGGCCACATTAAAGCTCTGTAAATATTTGCTTTTAAACTCCTCTGGCCTTATTGTTTCTAATTTTGTGCTCCAGTGGTCTGCGACCTCCACTCCTCCCGTGTGTGTGTGTACATGTATTTACCCCTTTGTGGGGACCAGATATTATCATGACATTTACATTATGTTAACATGCATGCATTTGGCAGATACTCTTATCCAGAGTAACAGCAGTACTACTCACCTCACTACACCAACAGCAAACACGAATGTGTTGACGATGTGGAAAGAGTTTGCTAGAAAGTGAGGTTTAGGTTAATGTATAACATATTTTAGCTAAGGTACTTCTTGAGTCAGTGGGTTATAAAATGATACACAGCATTGATATTGGGTATAAATCAGCAGAATATGCAACTAGAAGAACTAGTCTGACTGAACATTTGCCACATCTGGCCTAACGATCAATGGATGGTCAGTGAGTGATTAGCATTACATTAGAATTAGTGTTCTTATGGTTTTTTAGTTTTAAAAAAGCCACTTTGTTGGCCGTGTAATATTGCAGGGTATCAGAATGTTTGAACTGTTTAACAGTGGTACTTTTAAGTACATTTGAGTGGTGTCTCAATTTAAAAAGCTTATTTTATATACCAGTTAGTATCAGTTTGTATATCGGAATGATACCTGAACCGAAAAGAAGTGGTATCGTGCACCTCTAATGGAAATGTATACAAGAATGTGTGTGTGTGTGTGTGTGTGTGTGTGTGTGTGTGAGTGAGTGGATGTTTTTTTTTCTCTCTCTCCCTGACTTTGTTACTATTGTGTACTGGCAGGCCATCAGCTGTATTCGCTATTCAGCATTCCGTGTTCTCATTGGACTGGCTGTGTTGAATGCTGAAGTGTTTGGAAAGTGTTCGGTGAGGGTTTTGGGGAATAGACCATGAAACAGGTTTCAGTCCCAAAGCCCAAAGCTTCTTCTGTCTATTCACA
>JBBPDB010000011.1:1525401-1537901 GCA_037974465.1 Brachypetersius altus
TCTGCTCTCAGGTGAGCATGGTTTTCCTCATCCTTTCTCAGTTTTTCAGCACCTACTGTTTTTCATTCCTCTCATGGGGCCTTACAGTGCTCGTCCTTCTTGGATCTGAGCCTTTTTTATCATTCACTTTTTTTGTAGCTTTTCTCCCTTTACCTTTTTCTTCTTTTTGTGGGTTTGTAACATAAATGTGTAAGGAGACTGTGTTTGATTGTTGTTGTGTGTGTGTGTGTGTGTGTGTGTGTGTGTGTGTGTGTGTGTGTGTGTGTGTCTATGTGTGTGTGTCTGTGTGTCTGTGTGTGCGTGCTTACATGTGTGTGTCGGCCACTATGCATGGTCTCTAAGGTTTAATTAGGGACCAACCAGTAGATACTGTCAGCAATGCCAAAACACAAACACACACACACACACACACACACACACACACACTCCAGTCTCTTGATAAAAAGTAAGTCATGATAGGGATTGCACGAAGAATCGCATGTCCTGCCCTGTTTTTAACAGTCCCTGTCCACTAAAGGTAGAAGAAATAGTAGTTGTCTTTTCACCCAGAGATGTTTTTAAGTCCAGGAATGTTGCACTTTTATGTCGGCTTAATTTAAAGTTGCAGCGGCTGCACGAGCCTGTAGGCTATTTACCGAGCATGTCAAACCTCTCTCAGTCTTGTAGCTCACTTTACCATTCACACAGCTTTATTGGCGAACTAAACAAAACACTGAAGAGACCGGCAGCACAGGAACACCACTAACAGAGACATTAGACAATTATGGGGTGGCACTAAAGCAATAATTCAAAACAAACTAGAGCAGAGTGGGTGCATACTGCTAATTATTTGTGTGGTGGTGATGATGATGATGATGATGATTAGATAGTGAAGGTGATGGTGGTGTTGATAAAAATGATAATTGTGGTGGTGATGACAGTGATGATGAAAGATGAAGAACAATGATTATTAAGATGATATTAAGGTGATGATAATAGTGATGATAATTATGAAGATGGTACAGACAGTGATGATGATGGTGGTGGTGGTGATGATATGGAGATGATTTTATGATGGTGGTGGTGGCGGTGGCGATGTTATGCTGCTGCTGCTGATGATAGTGGTGGTGGTGATGATGATGATGATGGTGGTGATGTTATGGTGGTGATATGGAGATGATGTTATGATGATCGTGATGACGATTGTGATGATGTTATGGTGATGATGATAGACAGTGCAGGCAGTGATGTTGGTGATGATGATGTTATGGTGATGAAGGTGTGAGTCTGTCTGTATGTGTGTAATGATAATGACGGTGATCTAATGATGATATTGATAAAAAATGATAATTATGTTGGTGTGGTTAATGATGATGATGATGATGATGTTGATGATGGTGATAAAGATGATGATTACAATATTGATGGTGATGCTGATGATAATAAAAAAGATAATTGTGGCGGTAAAGAAGACGATGATGATATTGATAAAGATGATAACTATGGTGATGATGATGATGATAAATATAATAATAATAATAATAATAATATTGGTGATGATAGTGATGATAATTATGAACATGGTGCTGACAGTGACATTGACAATGATGATGATATGATGATAAAGATGGTGATAATGTTATAGTAATGATGATGGTAATGACACTGTGTGTGTGTGTGTGTGTGTGACAGTGATGATGATGTAATAATGAGGATGTGATGGTGACGATGATGATGGTGATGTAATTGTGGCAGCCATGATGATGGCAGTGATTATGATGCTAATGATAACTGTTAGGACGGTAATGTTGGTAATTATGATGGTGGTGATGATAATGGTGATATGACAGTGATGGTGGTGGTGATGACAGTGAAGCTTTTGATGATGATGATGATGATGATGTGATGATGATGTTCTAAATAAACATTTTGGAGAATTTGTTTTCCTGATTCAGTGGTTTCTTTCATTGTTTGGAATCTCTTTGTGTTCTGCTGTTCTTCCTGTGTTTTTTTGCGTGTGTGTGTGGGTGTATTTATCTGAACTCTGGTTCTGGGCTACTAGCTGGCAGCAGCTGCTTTCTCACCACTTGTAGCTAACTCCATAGGAAATTAATATCAAAACATGCAAGCATCAATCATCTCCCCCACAATTAGAGAATTTTAAAGAACAAAAGGAGCGCTCGGCGTGTGATGTTTGCTCATATTCCTAATTAGGCTTCATATCCACACATTATTTCCTTTACAAACTCCAAATGCTCCATCCCTCTGCATTGCATTTGTTGATCATGAATGAGTAAATGTCTTGCTTTTTAGCTTTTTTTCCTTCAGAACTGTGACTATCTCTTCTGTCAAATTTGCGAACAGCTAATGGTCTATATGAGTACCGTTTTAAAAGATTAAGTGTTAAATGTGTATACTTCATTCCTCACCCTGAAGGTTACGCAATAAATAATAATAATAATAATAATAATAATAATAATAATAATAATAACAGACAATAGGCAAAAGTAGACCATCATAACCTTGGAGGTCAAGTTAGCCTAATTAGTGTAGCACATATGCAAATAACCATCTAAGCATTAAACAGGTATAGATATTACCTATAATAAAGGATTGTTCTTTAGCCTTCGTTCTGAAAGATTTCTCTAGCCTCGTTTTCTGGATGGTGCGGAATTGTATTGTGCTAGCCTACACAACCCAGAAAATGTCAGTTGGCATACATTGTCAAAGGTCATCATTGTATATTCAGCTGCTATATGCAAATATGTAACCTTTATGAAAATGGGCCAGTGTTGATTAGCGTATTATATAATTATTCATTTTCTGGATTTCTATAATATCTGTCTCTGAAATGTGTGGGTGTTTTGCTAATCACTTGTACATACTGTGGCGCTTTAGCAGTTGAACATTCCATAGTAATGACAGTAATAAAATAAATATATTATGAATCTCATAACCAATCGTACAGAATCAAATATTGGTGAAAAAATGGAATGGAATGAGGTCATGTGTTGCTAACAATCTTGAGTTGTGTTTTTTAAGGGTTAATGGCTAATACAAATAACAACAGCGAACCCTGAAGTCTAACCTGTGCTCTCCTTCTATTTACTCCTAACAGGATTGCTGAGTGCCTGTATGGCCTCCGTGACCCCATGAGAGTCACTCAGGGAGATGGAACGTAACAGACTTTTCCCCATTGACCTTCGCTGCCTCATCACAGCGACTCACCAGGAGCGAGAGTGAAGTCGGCGGCTCCTCATCCTCTTCCCCTACCCTTCCGTTTCTCACCTGATCCCCCTTGTTCCTCTCCTCCCTCTCCTCTATTCTTTCCTCTTCAGCCTTCCGTCCTGGAGCCTTCCTGAGTGGATAGTTCCCCTCTGGACTGTGAAAACGAAGAGAGTGAAGAAACACAGACAGAACAGTCATGCACCCCTTACGCTCGTGCAAGCGTGACCCGGGTACCACCCGCAAATTGGACACTCTAGGCTGGGTCTACTTCTTTTGTCTGACCCTATGGCTTTCGCTGGCCTCGTGCCAACGATTTGATCCCAGCTCTAAATACCCCACGGTCACCACTAACTACGGCAAGCTTCGGGGCATCAAAAAGGAGCTCAACAATGAAATCCTAGGTCCAGTGGAGCAGTACCTCGGGGTCCCTTATGCCACCGCGCCCATCGGAGACCGTCGTTTCCAGCCTCCTGAGGCTCCAGGCTCGTGGCAGGAGGTGCGAAACGCCACACAGTTTGCCCCTGTTTGCCCCCAGAACCTCCACGGGGTGCTACCTGAGATCATGCTTCCTGTGTGGTTTACGGACAGCCTGGACGTGGCGGCCACCTACATCCAGAACCAGAGTGAAGACTGCCTCTACCTCAACGTCTACGTGCCCACAGAGGATGGTGAGTGCCACATCTAGCACAGTGTAGCATGAAGGAACTTCAAAATAGAAAAACACATTTAAACGCAGTGCAGTGCTATAAACAAACACGGGACATCTCTTAAACCTCAGAAGTCCCGCAAATCATCAGCAATAGCAGAAACATTCAGCTAAAATCGCATTTGTGTTTGTAGGTGCAATAGGGATTATTTTAATCACAGAGATGAGGGGTTAATGTAATTCAGTATGTATTATGCAAGTAATTTTGTAATTGCATGCAATTATACAGCTATTAAGACAATGTAATTACATTTAATTACATGTAATTGCATGTAATTTATTGTGTAACTGTGAAATATATAATTACATACTTTTACCTAAAGAATTGCATGCAGTTAACAATGTAAAATTAGCTAAATTAGAATGTTTAGCAAAGTTAGACTTTGTCTATGCTGATCAAAACACAGTGCTTGCAAGACAAGAAAATAAGTAAAAATTAAGTAAATGCTAAATCAAAAGAAAGAAAGGAAGTGAAGAAAAAGAGGGAAAAAGAACAAGGGAGAGAGTGGAAGGAATAAAGACAGATGAAAAAGAATAAATGTGAAAGATAGTGAAGAAAGAAAGGCAGGAATCAAAAGAAAGGAAATAAGAAAAAGGAAGGAGTTGAAAGCTGAAAGTAATAAATGATGGAATGATGTAAGACAAAGAAAGAAAAGAGGTTGAGACGATGGAATGAATCAGTAAAATATATAAAAAAAAGATTAAATCAGTTTAGTTAAAGTCGTTTAGTAGTTAATAGTATAGTTACAGTGATATATATGATGAAAAGAGAAAGAAGAAGGTTAGAAGAAATAAGTGCTTCAAATTAATTGTGCATAAAGTGGTTCAGGTTGCATTGCATTAGGAGAAGGAGAAGAAAAAGATTTCTTAGGGCTGCACAAAAGTTAAGCCTGTAACTGCACTGCAGATATAAAACACAGTACATAACAGCATTGTATATCACATCAGTGTATCTGCATATTTTTTTCAGGAATGCCGAGCAGTCTAGCCCAACACGTCTCGCACCACTGTTTTCCTTTTGTTCCTTCTAAAACACACTTCGGTACAGTGGAAAGTGTTACCTGTTGCTGAATTGCAACGCTGGGATACTTTTGACTGTATGCAGAGTGTAGGAACCTCGTTCTTCAGTGTGCAGTGGATCAGAACATGAGGTCAGAGCTACACAATATGTACAGAAGTATTGGGACACGTGACCATTACAGCAACAGGGACTTCAATGACTTTGCATTGCAGCCACAACAGCTTCCACTCTTCTTGGAAGACTTTCCACAAGTTTCTTGAAGTTTCTGTAGGAATCTGTAGAGCATTTATTTATTCTGTAGAGCATTTATAAGGTCAGACACTGATGTTGGATGAGAAGGCCTGGCTCACAAGCTCCATTCCAGTTCATCCCAAAGGTGAAAGTGAAAATTTGTCATACATGAACACACCACAGCACACAGTGTGAACAGCATGAAATTCTTCCTCTGCATTTAACCCATTCACCAAGTGAAGCAGGGGGCAGCTACGAGCAGTGCGTGGGGTCTTGGGAATCGAACCCGGACTTTCTGGTCGCAGGGCGAATGCCCTAACCACTAGGCTACCGGCTGCCTCTAAAAAAGTTGAATGGGGTTGAAGTCAGAACTCTGTGTGGGTCAGTCAGGTTCTTCCACCTGAACTCGTCCAGCCATGTCTTTATGGAGCTTGCTTTATGATTTAGGGCACAGTCATGCTGCAATAGAAAAGGTTGTCTTGGGAGGCTGAAGCATTAAGACTGTCCTCCACTGAAAGTAAGGGGTCTAGCCCAAACCCTGGAAAACAGGTGTGTCCCAATACTTTTGTCAAAATAGTGTAGCTGATGCAGGTCAGAAACCACAAAAACACACATTAATAAACTGTTTTACGGATCTCATTTAGTTATGCCACACAGTTCCATTTTTTAATTAAAAAAATTTAATTCAGATCGAAATGCATGTCGACATATTTTCAGTCAACCCTCTCTCCTAGGACATTTTATGTGTTCATTAGAGCAGTGGCCGGGCACACACTCAAAGCGAAATGAAGCAAATTGACTGAGAATTAACAGCCCAGATGACTGAATGACCTTTGGGGGCTGAATGACATTTTTTCTTCTTCACTTTCATTTTGTTTTAGGGTTTTGAAAAGAGTGAGGTGGACAGGTGCTCTCAGTGGATCAAAATGTCGATTTTGCGAGACAACATTTTGTTTTTCTTTGTAATTAATACTCCCCTGTTATCTGTCCCACTTTCAAAAGGATCAAATCATCAATATTGGTGACGATTTCAGCATTTTCTGAGCATTTTCTCCTGTTTTCTCTCCATCTGATCTTGCAGTTTTTCTCCCTGTTTTTTTTTGTGAGATGGAACTGTCTCACTATTTTTTTATATTAAAACTTTTGCCTAATTTACGTCAATGTCAGCATCTTGTAAACAAAAAGAATAGCAGCTTCACAGTTCACAGGCTACAACCTCTGAAACACAGCCCACTCTCTGTCTCTCACACACAGCTCTAGTGGATTTAATGGAGAAATAATAGAACACAACACTTCAGCATGCCGGTGCAGTTCCACTGGGGCTCTGCTGAGAAGAGACCGAGTATGTTTGTTTTGTGTGTGTTTGTGTGTGTGTGTGTGTGTGTGTGTGTGTGTGTTCTTTCATAGAAAACCCCCTGGTGTGAATACGTGAATATGTTTTATTCTCTTGATTGCAACTAGTTTTTTTTTAGCATCCTCAGCTCAGCACTCTCTCTACCACTTCCTGTCTTTTTGGCTTGCTCGGCCTCTCTCTTTCTCTTCTCTCTCATTCTCTCTCCCTCTTTCCAGATCTCTCTTACATTCTCACTCTGTCATCTCGGTCTCTCTCTCCCACTCGCTGTCTGTACCTCTCTCTTCTGTCTCTCACTTCTCCCTCTCTTTCCTCTCTTCTGTCACTCTATATATATATATATCTTGTGCACTTCATCTCTCTCTCTCTGTCTCTCTCTCCCTCTCTCCATTCTGTGACCTCTAGAAAATTTGCCACTTCCTGCAGTCTGCAAATCTGCCAATTTCCATTTTCCCAAATCCCCAAATTCTTCTTAATCCAGCCAATCCCTCCCAGCGGCCAGCGCCCAGGCCCATTTTAGATAAACAGTCATTTTGCTCAAAACTCATAATGGTAGACTTTTTGTCAGCAGCAAATAGTGCACTTAACATCTTCTAATCCTTGTTTTACCATAATTGATATTCTTAAGAATGACTCATCTGACAGGTATAACTTTATTGAGTGTTAAGGCTGCAAAATGTGTTCATGCATTTAAGCAAATAAACATCTGCAGCCTATTTTTTAACTAAAAAGTTGGCAACAACGATGCACTGAACCAGTATTGTTAGCGGATTGACCAGTGATACCCTTTGTGCCTAAACGGACTGAGTAGACTTTTCTCGGTCATAATGAGTATAAATATTTTATAGTTCTTCTAAAATACAGTGTACATAAGAGATAGCGTAGTGTACTTTTTTTGTTTAAATATGTCAGTTTGCTCATAAAAACCTCCCCAAATCCTCATGGGCATTTGTTCTGTGAAAAAATCAAGGCCTGAATATGCCCTGCAACGTAGTAAAATGCACGGCTCAGCCATCACTGTAGCTTGATTACATCGATTTCACTCACAGATCTTGAACTTGAGTGTTCTGTGATTGGTTATAATGCTCAGTAGAAACATTATGATTGGTTAGAGGGCTCATTTACATGAATTTAATGAACTTTTGGAGTATAAATATTGTAAAGGCTGCAATATCAGCTCGCAAATTATATTTTTGCAGCCTGTGTGTGTGTGGTGTATGTGTGTGTGCGTGCTAGCATGCAAAACCGTGCTACAGGAAGCAGAAGTGTGTAGCCCCGTAGAGTCTTGGCCTGGTGCTTCAGCTCGTTCTTGTGAAGGCCCAGGGGGCGGCTGAGCAGAGGCCTCTCATCAGTCATTGTCCGTGAGGGCGATCGTCTCACCCCCGCTCCATCCCCACCACCACCCTACTCCAGACAGCATGCCCTCCCATACATCTAACTCAAGTCAGTTCTGTGAGTGCTCAGCACTGCAGTGTTCTTCTGCTCAGCCATGATCTGTCATTTAAAGCTTTCTGTCAGATTCTGGCAGCCGTATGTAGGTCCTCCACTGCTGTTCAGATGGTTCTTCTCTGACAGTTTCATCTTATGACAGTTAAGCTTATTTACAGTACAGTGCCTTTCGGAAATGTTATTATTATTTAGAGCTGTTAAGCAGTGTTTATTTACATTTTAATATAAGCATTTGGCAGACATTCTCATCCAGAGCCACTTGCTATTTTAATCATGTTAAATAGTGTTCAAAGTAGTGTTCCAAAACCTGCCCAATGACTCTCGTTGGCGTAGAATGGTGGACTTTCTCAGACAGAGGCTTTAAGACTATTCTGTTGTTTGAAGTTACGCTACACTAACCGGCACATATATAGTCATAAAAATGCTAACATTTGGTAATTCATTTTCATCTACACTAGGGTCGCGGGTACCGGAGCCCATCCGGGGTCTACGAGCGTCAGGCAAGGACTCAGCCCTCAGCCAAATAACCATTAAAAGCTCATATTCTATACTTTCTTTCTACCTTATAATGTACCCTTTTAGTACCTTTTTTGTACCAATGTTTTTTCATTTTTTGCGTGACCATTTACAACCTCTTTTATTGTTTAGAATTGAACAGGTTTGTACTGCTGTTCCGTTAAGACTAATATATATGTAAAAGGCATCAGTTGTGAGTGACTACCCTGTGTTTTGATCCTTTGGGATGCTACAGTGATGCATTTGCTTTCAGACAGCTAAGAACATGGTTGCAGCTTATTTTCCATATGGGACCATGTAGACTGGAGAGTGAATGGTGTCCTTTTAAACTGTGTTTTATGTTCAAGTCTAGTAGGTGTTTATTGTCATTTCAGCCGTACACACAGTACAGAGTGAAATCATAATCAGAAAACTTTATTTAGGAAAATTGCTTTCCCTAGAAACAGCATTGTCCTAGGACCACAGTGCAAAACAAAGAACTAAAACAACAGAAACATGACAGGACTACATGAGTTCGGGCAGGACAGGACTAAAGTGAGTGTGCAAAAAAACACAAGAGCAAGACAACATACAATGCAGTCGACATGATTGAACTAACTCTCTTATTTAGAAAAAGCAAGGAAAGCTTGTTTTGCAGTAGTATAGACTTTTGTTTTGGCTAATCAATACTTCATTAAGTTATACTTCATTAAGCTAAATCAGGTGGAATCAGGGGTGCTGATGGTGGAATTAACAAATCCATGAAAGCCTGAGGAGCACAGCAGAGCCATATTCTTGCTGATTTTTTATTATTTTATGTTCATTTGCACTTCATCTACCATGTTTTATAATCAAAACACAGTTCCTGTCCAAATAAATAGTTTAAAATTGTTTTTCTACTTACAGTAGTGTATTCCTTTTTCTGCATCCACACATCTTGTATTGCATTGTAAGTTGCCCAAGGCCATGATAACAAACTGAAGAGTTATATAGAGTGCGTTTGAGCAGGTGATAACTAACCTGTGCGACTCTCAAGGCCTGGAGTTGCTCATTCTTGCCTACGCATATATTAACATTGTTTCATTCTTCAACTTTGTTCTGTTTTGTCCTTTAAATAGGTAATGTATTCTCTTATTCCCTATCCACGTGTGCTAGTAGCCCTTATCCTCATATAGCCCTTTGTAACACACCTCTCTCACTGTCTCACCCCCTCCCCCCGCATGACCAATACCCAGGGAGAAGCATCTTATAATGATGCATTAAGAGCTCTTCTTGGTGAGTGAACTATTCTGCTGTAGTCCTCTGAAGTCTGGGAAAAGCGTCAGGGCACACAAAACTAGGACACACAAATGTGAACATGTTTTTTCTTTTATTAGGCGATGCTGTGGTGCTGTTTTTGGAAAGAGGCTCTTTTTTTTTCCATCTCTTGTGTATTTGTGAGGGGAGTAGTCTCTCTTGTGCCCGCCTCTCCATTTCTTCTTTGTGCCTACCTGTCTCTCTGTCTGCCTCGCTCTGTGTCTCTCTTGTCTTTCTTCATGCAGTAATCTCAGCCCTGACTAAGGTCCTCAGGGATGGCAGCGCAGGCTTTTGGACCCTGGGGGGGCTCGGAGTGAAGGCAGTGGCTGCGATGAGTCCCATGTGCTCAGGGAAGGGTCTGATGGGAAGGTTTCAGTGTGACTGAGCTGCCAGCTCCCCACTGATGCTATAACTAGCATCTTCATCTGTCATAAGCCTTTTGTCTTCATAGCATAAAGGATATAAGACGCCAAAGCTAGTGGGTCAGTCAGGTACTGTAAATATTGTACGACTTCTTTTGTGATACGATTGTAATAGAAGTACAGAGTGAATCTAAAGTCAGAAATTATTTCTTTGGGCTTTTTTTATTGTTGGGCTCATACAGCGAGAACATACCGCAGTGCTGGTGCATGTGGGTGTGGAAGTAAAGAAGCAGGATAATATAATTTTCCAGAATAATATTGAGATTTCCATGAATAATGTAGAATTATTCAAAGTAGAATCCATAAAACTGATACAGAATTAATATAGAATTTATTCAGTGTGTGTGGTCAAGTGCCACCAGCCACGATGCCCCACTAAACCTGGCGTACTTGCTCCTATGGTGGAAAGCAGCTAAACAGAATCATAATGAAACTGCACATTGTGTGCTGCTGCTCTGCTTGCCAAGAGCGTCCCTGGTTCAATATGATTAACATAGGAGGACGTGCAGGCATCCCTTTGTATTGGCTGCGTTTCAAGGATGCGCTGTATGTTGTGGGATGATAGCTTCTCTCCTGTGACTCTGCGAAGTCAACATCTGTACAATCCTACCTTAGATTTCCTGTCCATATGTTGTTTTTGTCTCCTGCACCATGTATGTGAACAGCTTTGAACGTGTCTAACCCAATAAGTATTGCTTTTGTTGCACTGATTCCATGTAATATTCCATCTATAATCCATAGTGACATGCCGTTTGTTGGTATTTCAATTTTATAGCCACAATTACTTCTCCAAAGTTGTTCTGAGCTCTGGCAGTGACCAGAATGGCTCCAAAAACTGAACAGTAACATAACATGATGGAACGTGCCCTACAAAAACAAGTCCTGCAGCTTCTTAGCTTAATCTATTAATTGTTGATTGTCTAAACACTAGCAAGTAGGCATTAAAAAAAAGACAAACCACATTTGACAGACACCCCCAACCTATACATGATTATGTTATGGGGACCCTGGGGACTGTGTACAATAAAGAAAGAGGACAGTCCTAAAAAACACTTTCCACCATCTGTGTGTATAAAGCAGAGGCCATATCTTGCCTGCATTGCTGCGGACAGCCGTGTCTGTTTTTTCTGTACTTCCTGCACTTCCCCCTGGAGGTATAAATAGGTAAACAAATGCATGGATAAATAGATGAACGGATAAATAAGTAAATAAATGCATAAATAACTCGGCAGAATGCACAGCCACATAAATACAATATTATTCATGGCCTTGATGCAAGAACAATCTTTATTTGTGATTCGGTCTTTCCGTATCCCAGAGGCCGGCGATGAAGGGTGTTTTCGTCAGAAAAAGGGGTGAGACCAGGGAAATCGGATGGCTTTTTTCTTTTGGCAGGGAAATGAAGGACTACTTTGAAGCGACACCTGAATGTTTGTGGATGGGGCTTTTTTTTTAATTAGTGTCAGTGCTAAAGGCATAGGTGCCACTCCAAGATGTCCCTGTTCCAACTGCAGAGCTGAGTGCCAGCAGAGAACAAAGCATCTTTGAGCCTCTAGACCACAAGCAAATGAAGTCCGAAGTGAAGAGCCAGGGTGAGACGCAAGCACAGAAGTGTTTTTTTTGTATTAGACAGTTAGATCGAGTTGGATTAGATGTATTCTAGCAAGAATGAAGTAGAGGAGAACTGGGAATTGCAAATGTCCTAGAAAGAGTGGTGTAGTGGAGAACTGGGAATTGCACATGTTCTAAACAGAATTGAGTAGTGGGGAGAAGTAGGAATTGCATTTATTTTAGAAAGAATGGTGGAGTGAAGAAGTGGACATCGAACATGTTCTAGTTGATGTTGTGTAATGCAGTGTTGGGAATTGAATGCTAAATATTGCACTTTTTGCGTCTAAGGCGGGTTTGCAGGAATCCAGGCTGAAGTAATGAGCAAGCCTGTCGCAATAAAACTGTTCAAAAAAAGAATGAAGAAAAAAGAATTCTAGGAAGAATATAGTACTGGAGAGTGGGTTGTTAATATGTTCTTGGAGAATGTAGTACTGAAAAATGTAGTACTGAAGAGTGAGGCATTGTATATGCTCTTGGAGAATGTAGTACTGAAGACTGCAGTACTGAAGTATGGGGTATTGCATATGTTCTGGCAGAATGTAGTACTGAGGTATGGGGTATTAAATATGTTCGAAGAAGAAAGTAGGATGTCTAAGAAGAATTGAATGTTGAGTATATTTTAGGAAGGACACAATTTAAGTGTTTAGAGGAGTTTGTGGTTTGTTCTGGGGGCTTAGAAATGGTGACATAGTGGAAATGCTTTCCAAAACT
>JBBPDB010000011.1:1554626-1566263 GCA_037974465.1 Brachypetersius altus
TATTATTATTATTATTATTATTATTATTATTATTATTATTATTATTATTATTATTATTATTATTATTGTTATTGTTATTATTACTATTATTATTGTTGTTGTTGTTATTATTATTATTATTATTATTATTATTATTATTGTTATTATTATTCAATATATTCAGGTTAAATATTTATATATTTGATTAATTTTTGCTTATTCTTGTTTGGAATATTTCAGAAAAACCTGCACCTTCAGCACCTTTAATAATTGACCACAAGTTAACCTATTCAGTTGAGGTTTTTTTAATTGAATTGGCTTCATAAAAGTTGTGTTGACTCCAGCCAAAATTGTATTATTTTTCCGTTTAAAGTAATAAAAAGGCACCCTTGGGAAAGTGAATGGGAAAGTTAATGTACTGCTAAAACTCATTTAAGATATGTAATTGGACCTTAAGGACCATTTTGTAAATTTGAAGGTGCATTTACACTCGCTGTACCCTGGAGGACTAAAATGTACTTGGGCAGAACCTAGGCATGGGAGAGGAGGCAGTAATGTAGTATAAAAGTTTAACAATATCATGATATTTACATGGTACCCATTGTGTCATGGTGTTTATTTTTCACATCTGGTTAGTGGGAACAGAAAAAATAGCAGAATAAACACATATTTTAAAAATGGCTTTCAAAAACTACAAGTACACATTATTATGATTCAGGATTTCACATGCCACATTAAATCCAAGTGTTAATTATGCTCTGTTAATTAAAACAAATAAACTAAGACAGTTTACATCCCAATAACAATAAACATCTTGCTCATCTGTAGCAGTACCTTTTTGACAGTGTAATACAGGTTGATGCTGCATAGATAAACAACCATTTTCTGATCTCCATTGAAATATGAGCAATCTACATTTCAAATGAACTACATTTTACAATTAAAAGAAGGAACTACACAAAGAATCACTTCTGAAGTAACAAAAAAAGAAAGATGAGAGAAAAAGAAACACCAACTCCAAACATGATGAATGTCATTAAGGGCGTTTACACTACCTACTGCTAATGCTGAGTCCTGCCTTACATGAATGCATTTATCCAATTTGCAACATCGCTTTCACACATTCATGCCTTTTTATGGATCGCCACTTTCAGCTCAGACAGACTGAATGCAGAAGCTGTCTTTAAAGTGAGGATCCAGAATGATCCCAGGCTTCCTTTTTAAAGTGTATGTTTTCCAGTAAGAATTAACATGCAAATGCTGTAACTGAATGTTGATGAATGTGATTCTGCCACACAATAGACAAGAACACGCAGCAGCTTAGACTGTAGCACAATGCACCACAAAATCCATCCAGTTCTATTCAGGTGGATACAACGCGACATTGTGGAGAAGAGCTGAATGTAGCAGGATGAGTCTTTGTGCTACACAAAGCCATATTCTATTTTTATTTAGCACTTTTGAGTTACAGTAGGTCCTGGAAGTGCTACACACATACACCCAAAAAAGATGATCAGAATTACAAATGACCACGAAATGAAATTCCCATCCATATATTAGATGTGTCATAACAGATTGCTTAGTTAATACCATATATAGTGTGATTGTGTATTAATTGACTGTGTTAATTTGTGTTTCACTTCTCTTTTTCCTTTTCAAACTATATTACCATATATGACCATTTACCATAAATCATTAACCTATTTTACCATAACTTGCCATTTACCGTTTTGACTTCTGACTTGAAATATACCTTAAAATTGCCTTTTAATTCATGGATTTTAGAGTCAACCAGTAAGTCGTCACTGTTAGACAATAAAATTCATATCCTCCAAAAAGCCAAAATCTTTTTTTAGGAGAAAGAAACCTTCATGGGTTTTTTCATCATGCCATTTTCAGACAGCATAAACGCCAGCTCTTTTTCTTATGTTTTTTTTTTTTTTATTATTTAATAATTAACAAAAGGAGACGAATGCAAAACAAATGCTTCCATTTATATGAAATTCAGTTTGTTACAAATAATAGGATGTTAGTGATGCTTTTAATAAACATCAATAAATCATCTTTCAAAACTACTACTTAAAATTACTGTAAAATTTGATGAAACTCGTATAAAGTGCTGAAGAATCAGGAATCAGGAAATTAGAATGGTATCTCTCTCTTTTTAAATGCTTTAAAGCATCACTGAATTCGTTAGGAAAATTTTATTATAAGCTAATAAGTGTAGCACTGCATGAAACATCTCATACAATTAGCATTTTCATTGAAATCATTGACTTGAAGAAGAACATGCTGGAATACAAACTTTTCAACATGGCAGAGACTAAAGAGTCAGACAGAACATCAAAGATTGTCAGAATAAATGCTGCTGTACCAGAAATGCCACACTACCGCACATCAAACATCTAGTGTCCACTTGCCTTTTATTTTTAGATACGTAGCTAACTGGCAGTGAATAGCTGACATTAGCATGCTAGATGCTATCATTTATTACACAACTTTTGAGTGTCCTTACTCGTTATATTTTAAGGATTGTTTAACAATTGTTTTGTTGATAATAACTTGTGGCACATTCAAGACACTTTATATCATAGTAAAATAACCATTCGTCCATGTTTTGTGGCTGTTTAATACTGTGGTATAGCCCTGGTATCATGCCATAGCCCTTTTTATTGCGATATTGGACAGGTTTACATTAGTTTTCAGCCTTGTGTAGTTCATGTACTTTATACTGCACTGTAAATGTAATATGGTCAGTTTTTTAATGTTATAGGACAGTCTAAGTTTATATAGTTGTTTAGGCCACGTTTTTACTGTTATGTTTGAGAGGTTTTGTATTGTAGGATACTCGATGTTTTTACGAATGTCGTCCATGTTTTCTGCTGCACTGTAGTGCATGTCTAATGTACTGTAGTGCTTGTTTTGTTCCTGTAGTCGAGCGCTACTAAAGGCACTCCAGTGAGCAGGAGATGGTTTTTCTTTTCTGCCGATGCACTTGCACCTCTCCCATCAGGCATGATTGGCTGATGCAGACTGCAGTGTGTGTGTCTTTCTCTCTCTCTCTCTCTAGCTCTCTCTCTCTCTCTCTCTAGCTCTCTCTCTCTCTCTCTCTCTCACTCTCTCTCTCTGATAAGCCTTCTCTTTCAATCCCTGTTTACCCCCTCACCAGCCTTCTCACAAATCTCCCTAACCTTTCTAATGTGATTCCCTGCTGCCCCTTCATTCCTTTATTTCATTGTGTACCTCCACTGCTTTCTCTTTCAGTGCAGTAGTTAGCTTGTGGGCTATGATGTGTGCCGACAGCTGACTATTCGCCTGTACCCTTCCATTAGCAATAGTGCTCTATACCTCCATTATCCCCTGTACCGCACACAATATCTCAGAGCCATAAATGCCACACACAATACTTTGTCCCAGTACAACCACCTGGCACTGGTATAGTCTTGAACAGATCTGCACAGATCAGCCAAATCATACGCTCCTAACGGATGAGGTGAAAGCAGTAGTTCTGGAGAGGCCCTGTATTACAGTGATTTTAACACACTTCAAAAGTTCTCACGGCCAAAAGCTGAGAAAAAGCCTCTAGCTATCACAAAATTGCTATAAAGTGGCAGATTTTGATTTTGATATCTTTAAAGAAATATCTCAGTAAAAAAATAAATGAGAATTATGAAAAATTGCAATCAAACAACATGGGTCAAGCAGTTTAATTGATTGCTTGGTTCACAAGCATCATAAGGATCGACAACTATTCTAAGAGCCAGATAAAGGTGTAACAGAGTTAAAATTGCTTGGAATAGTGCATTGTTATTTAAAAGTGTATTTCCAATACACTCATCGCTCTCCTCCGGGTGTCTCTCATTCACTTTTCTGGAAACCACTGTCAATGATGAAAACTATGCATCTGAGTGCATCCAATCAGAGTAAAGTGGGAGAAAGTGTGGTCTATTTTCTCCCAGAGGGGCTTTACTGCTACACTCTCTTTTCCGTTTCAGGATATAAACTCTGTCCCTGGGGTGGTGCCCTCGAGGGCTTCAGAAACTTTAGCTCGAGCACAGAAATGTACCGCATTGCCTTGCAGTTATAATAACTTGCATTGACTCCGGACATCCCATCTGACTGCAGACACAAAGTCATGAAAGGGGAGAAATATGACCCTTTTTGCTACAAAAGTGAATGTATTATACTTTTAAAAGTCCTTTATGGTACATAGTTAACATTTAAGAGCCAAGTTGTACCTTTGCGGGTTCATTTCCCTGGACAGTAACTTTTTTCAGTATGTGCACTTTCCTAAGTCTTCTAAAGTATTTTATATATTCTGAGAGCTGCAGATTTGGTACATGTTTTGTTTGAGTGCTGGTCCTGAAAGTTTAAACCTGTATATGTAGTCTATAATCCAAGCTCTGTAGAATAAAGGTATATGTAGACACGCAGATATGTAAATATGTAATACATAAATATGAAAAGTCAAACTAAATCTTGCATATAAAAGTTGCATATACCTGAAGCTAACATCCTTTGTACAATGTATATCATGAACACAGATGTGTATAAATGTGTATTTTTGACCTCTGTGCATTTAGTGGTGGATCACAAAGTGGATAAGCTAATCAGATTTTAGAGCAGGGTCTATGCATTTCATAATAGTGTTTTTAGTAGAGTAGTAGTGTGAGCCAATCCTGTTAAGGGATACATGGGCATTCCCTAGTGAAGTTAAATGTTTGAGCTCCACAGTGCCCTCTGTTGGTACTTCACTCACGGACCGAGGAAGTGCAAGAGTATAGTTTGTGTTAAGGGAACGTGTATTTCTATAGGTGGAACACTGAAGTAGCCTGGGAAGTGTGTGACAGGACTATTAGGCAGTGTAAGAAAAGCAATAGTGTAGGCAGCACGGAACAGGTTAAAGTGTTAGAGGGACTATCAGTTAGTCTGGGGGCTGTGTGTGTTTGCGTGTCGGTGATGAGTGTGTGTGTGTGTGTGTGTGTGTGTGTGTGTGAAAAGGAGGGTTAATCAGCAAGCCTGTCAGCTCCTGGCTGCATCTGGACCATCTACAGGCCTGTCAACATCTTCTGTGCTCCCCACATTACACACACACACACAGACACCAGTTAAAAGCTGACAGACTCACAGGGAAGGGAGGGTTTGTGTGAGAGAGAGAGAGACAGGGAAATATACGACAGAAGAGATAGATGCTGGTGCCTGCTGAAGCACCAGCGTGCAGCGAGAGATAATTGCTGAGCTAGCATTAAACAAACCACAATGAGACTACAATTTAATTCACTGCTTTAAATATTATTAGAGAAGCTTTTAATCTTACCGGGAACCGTCCTCTGATTTTGTCAATGAACCTTGAAATGATATCAAAATAGTCCAGACTGCTCATCTAAAACCAATATAATGAAAACCATAGATACACCGCGATCAAAATGTGTTTGTAATCAGTTTTCAGAGCCATAGATCCATAAACACGTCAAGCTCGCTTTGTTTCTGCTTTTTTTTCTTTTTCGTTTTTTCTCCCCTCTTATTTGTTTAGTTTTTTCGGTTTGTTTATTCCCATCAGTGACCGTACTGCAATATCTACTTTGTGAGAACTTTGTTAAGCATCTCCTCTCCATCCAATGCCAAGTGAAACGAATAGCGGGTTTTCAGGCGTATTTCAAAGAGAATGAGAAATGAGACATTAAGAAAATGTGAAATATAAGCTCTGAAACACCGGTTCCTGCTGGAAATGTGAATCATTTGGACCAAAAGAAAATTTTCAGCGCTGTCATCTAGTTTGCTTTCTCATTTCCTCATGTGAATATGAATCATCTGCTGGAAGAGAAATGAAACAAGAACCCTACTGACAGGTCTCAAATTCACAAATCTGCAGCCAGATAATTTGGCGCAGGTACAAGACATTAGTTTGTGTTCATCCTCTACCCATAAAATGCTTATCATTGGTGAAGCAAAGGCTTTGTCGTCTTTAACTCACTAAATCTGGCCTCAGAGTAGCCTCATTGGGTACAGCAGGGGTAACCAACCTTTATGAAACTGGTAGCTACTTCACAGGTACTGAGCCAAACGAAGGGCTCCCAGTTTGAAACACTGGAGTTTACCTAAACGTATCTAAACTTCATGTATAATAAACATGTTTTAAGTGCTTTCACATAGTCATTTTCTAATCTATAGAAATGCAAATGTGATTAAAGAAGAAAAGCAACAGGATCAAATTAAATGTTAGAAGGTGTTCACTAGTATCATTTTTAGAACAACCCGTGTGGTGCTTGGGGGCACCATGTTGGTGAATTGAACAAAAACATGTAAACAGGCGAGTGAAACCCTAACAAGATCTATTTTGCCTATATTTTTGTGCAGTTGCGAATCATACTGGGCTCTTACTTCTACTGCTGCTCACAGAAATTCTTATTTCACTTCAGGCTTAACAAGCAAGGAGAAAGATCTGTGATGACATTTCCACCAGTTCGACACATCCCTCTCATCATCCTTGGTTCCACCGAGGGGCACATTCACTCAGAATGCTCAGAGAAAGTGCTTGAAATCTACTACATAAAAGACTAGTCATTAGAAAATAAACCAAGCCCACCCTGTAACAGACCTCTAGTTAATGTGCACTCACGTTTTTAACAAAGTTCACCATGGAATTATTAGGGATTTGTTTCAACAAAATGTTCTTGTTTACATGTGTGTTTAACACGGTCACGGCTTTCATTTGTGTTGGATCATCACACGTCAAAGTAAAAGAAACAGCATTGTGAAATTAAGTTATTACTGGAGAGTAAAATATAATGTGTTTTCCTCACTTTTTAACATAAAATGTCACGTAAATCAATGTATATTCTATGAATGTAGTATGTAAACATATTTAATGTTTCAACTTCACACAG
Organism: Brachypetersius altus; assembly: GCA_037974465.1. Lineage (NCBI taxonomy): Eukaryota > Metazoa > Chordata > Actinopteri > Characiformes > Alestidae > Brachypetersius > Brachypetersius altus. The sequence continues at coordinate 1,561,493 of JBBPDB010000011.1, forward strand.
TCTGTACAGTTGATCTAAAATACTAAGCAGCAAAACACAGCCTGTTTGTTTTATTATCTTTTGGTAGTCACAAAGACAGCCACCTATTTAGCCATGTTTAGCCACGCCCATTCAGGCTTATATTGTTTTGTGTTATAGCCTGGACTGATTAGAGTCAATTAGAAGAGAAGTTATTTATCACAGTGTTAAAGGCAAAGTAGCACAAATAGTCTGTTTAATTCTGACGGATAAGGAGAGGGTGGAAAATATTCATGAAAAACTGGATTCAACTGTTATATGAACCCACACAAACGCCATGTGTAGACTTCAGGGGTAAACAGAAAATACAGGAAAATGCAGGGAAAGAGCCCTTTAAGATATCTATATCTGACCACTGCTGCAACCCAAGCAGACCTGTTTTAAACCTAATGCTTCATGGTGAGGATTAAAGTGCTTCTCCTGTGTCTAATCTGAGTTGATCTGATTGTATTTCCTGTCTTTTGGACATGGGGAGAACCTTATCTTATCTGACAGAGCTCTCTTCTCTGTCTTTATTTTTCATTCTTGCTCTACTCCTTTGTGTATTGCCTATGTTTTCGCTGCCCTTTCCACCATGCTCTCTCCGTTTATTACATACCTGATGACAAGACCGACAGCACCGGCCTAGACATGTCTGAGCTCCGGCGTGGCTGAGTTTAATACTGAAATAATACAGAATGTAAGTTCTCCAGTACATTAGCCCCTTGTGCCCTAAGCCTACTGTTCTTTATTATCCAGTAACTGCAATAAAACGAATGTGTACGTTATGTAGTTATGAGAGAGAGGAACAGAAGTTTGCGCCCACAAATAGTCATAAAAATGAAAGTTTCTAAATAATAAGAAAAAAAAACTAGACGTATATGTACATTTTAACCCGGATGCATCTCATGTTCAAAATTAGTTCTGTCAATAACCACCCATTGAAATATTCTCCAAGACAATTAGAGTGGTTCTTCAACAACATATATGATGACATGCAAGAACATGTCCCTGTCGACAGAAACCTGCAAGCGCTCCTCAGACGGCGCTGTCCAAGGTGCTGAAGCCGCCATAAGCCGCCGCTGTCAAAATACCTGAGGCGGCACGCCCCTTCAGCACCAGTGTGGAGGAGGCGGGAGTACACATATAAGAGTCCCCAGTAGTCACTTAGTGACTACCGTGAATGAGAATTGGCTGCCCTATATAACAGGCCACCAGGGTGGGAAAAGGGGGAAGAGGAACCTACAGGTTATAGTGGGTGTGTGACATTGATCTGCTCTTTCTCAACGATAGGCTTGAACAAGGAGGATTTTCCCTCCTCCTGACCAGGACGCTGGTAGCCTCCCGAGCATCCCTCACCATCTAACCCTGTTCTGCCCTGCGCACTCTTCCTGCACGACCCCTGCACCTCCACCGCACAGGAGGGGGTGCCCCCTGCAATCTGTCTCCATGTCTGTCTCTGTGCTCCTAGGTGGTGTTACAGAGTGTACAGACACTTAATATTTAACTGTCTTAAAAAATAATTATTTCAATTTTTCACTTGGAAATTTTGTAGATATCTACTCACACAGTGTTCCTTTGAAATCAAGTAGTGACTATAAGAGCCTCTATTTTTATGGTAAGGCTTGTTCTATTTTACAATTTGCACTCCAACTTACCCCAGACTTATTGGATGAAACAACATCATTCTATCACACACTTCTCCACAGTCCAATGCGAGGATGCTTTACGCCCCTCTAGCCAACACTTGGCATTGGGCATGGTGATATAAGGCTTGGATTGTCCCATTCGATTAGTAATGCAGAGATGGATGTGCTCAACAAAATTGTGCAACTTGAAGTAGCTGAACTCACGATCACATAGTGTATATATAATATGTGTATTTCATGTAGCACACGCTGTTTTAAAAATGAGAGGTCCAGATTTTTAGCACTTCAATGTCAGTTCCACTCTTCAATAAATATCTGTGAACCAGACATCTGAAAGCTACCTCACAGAGAGTATTAGATGAAATCTTGAATGTGCTACCAGTTTTCTAAGACATTATTTCTGATACGTTATTTTGTGATAGTTCTGACAGAACATTTAATAATCCAGTCATGAGGTACATGCCAGATGTTGTAAGACAAAACTTCAGATCTCCCGCTATTTTACCAATGTGAGCATTACATATAAACACTCCGAAGACATATGTATGCTCAGCGGTTGTTTTGCATAGAAAAACATGATAAAATAGATACACTGTGGTGTCTGGTTCCCATCATCCCCACTGTTTAAGCTGGTTTCGCACTGATTCGTTTCACACTCAAGACTGCTCAGTCATTGAAGTGTGCAATAATTTTGAAAAATCACTGGAAGTCCTCTTTAATGATTCTGTCACTGTTGTTAACTGGATGGAACTGGACATATGTTTCAGCTCACAGATGCATCCTAATTAGTAGAGGGTTAAGAATTTCAATCGAGAAGGCAATGACACAAAAACACAAGCTGGATTCACACACTTACACACTCCTACTCCCACGGTAGAGGTTGAACATGTCCAGCTGGTGTTGTCTGTCATCATCACGAAGTGAAAGCTTGGTAGAAAGGGCAGAGAGGGTGTTTTTGTGTGTGTTTTTGTGTGTGTGTGTGTGTGTGTGTGTGTGTGTGTGTGTGTGTTTGCTTGTGTTGTTCATGCTTGAACTTCACAGCCTCTCAATCGGCAGAATTGATCCTCCTTAAATAAAGACAAATCAAATAGGCTCAGTTTAACCACGCTATTTTGGAACGCTTGCAGGACATGGAAAGGAGAGAAAAGACAGAACGAGGGAGCATCGTGGGTACTGCAGATCAGGCAGGGGAGGAGTGACAGAAGAGCAAAGGATGAAAGGAGGAGAAGGTGGGGGGAAATGCTCCAAGCACCAAAAGAAGTGGTAGATGGCAAGGGGGGAGTTAGGGAGTAAGCAAGAAAAAGGGAAGAGGGAGAGAGAGAGTGTGCTGTTTAAAAAGGGATGGAAGAACAATGCGCTATCCTGAGATTTGAGCAAAAGGCGACTGTAGCTGCAATCCTATAATGAGAGGCAAGGGAGAGGGAAACAGAGAGAGAGAGAGAAGTTGGAGAGAGCAAGAGGGATATAGTAAAGCAAGAGGAACCAAAGGAGAGAAAGAGGGAGAGGCTGGAAGAGAGAGAGTGAGAGAGAGAGAATGAGAGAGAGATCAGAATGTAAGAGAGTGAGGGAGGAGGGGTGGGAGAAGGAGGGAAAGACGCAGGCTAGAATAGTGCACTTGTTTCCGTCGATGCTGTTTTGTGGCAGTGAGGTTGGAGAGCACAGGGAGGCCTTTGTTTGCTGTAACAGAATTATTCACTGCCTCTCTTCATTTTTCATACTCTGGTTTTCCTCTCCTTCTCTCACATTCTCCCTCTTTGTCCATCTTCACCCTCGACCTATTCCACATTTTGTTTTGCCCATTCTTTCCCTATCTGGGTGCCTTCCTTTTTTAAAAAAAAAAAAAAATTCCCCTTTCCTCCACATTTCCCTCATATGCAGTCAGTGAAAGGAAGCTTAACATCCGGCTGCATTCATCTTCAGCAGGCTACATATTTATTATAAAAGTAATAATCTTTCTTTTTCCATTTTAGCTACAAACAATATATTTGCCTTATGTGGAAAGAACAGTAAAGCATTGGAAAAATAAAACGTTTGTGGCTCAAATGAAGCAAAAGCACAGGGCCACACTTTGGAAAAAGAGACCCAGTGCAGTAGGCATGTGCTAATTTGAACAAATATGTTTCAGTCTGGATTTACAGTTAGATATTAAATGTATATACCTAATAGTCTCTGCTACCCCATTCAAGCGTTTAGGAGCTGCAAATAACCCTAGGATAAACTGATTATAAATGCCCGGCAGATTTCTTTTATATTTATTTATTACATTTTCTTTGGTTGATAGTTAAATCCATTTTAGGCCCTGCAACTGACACATTTCAGTATCTCAGGAATTGCTTATACTAGGATTTTGAAGTTGTGTGTTTACACTTGGCTACATTTGCTCACATCCTCTCCAGTTTAAAAAAAGGCTGCAAATAGCCAATCAAAAGTCAGCAGCCAATTCATGCCTTTGTGAATGGCTAGTGAAATTTCATAGACTCGTTCTTAATGGCATATAGATGCTTTTTACCCAAATCAGCCACAAGATGCCATTACTGCAAACTACAAAATGTTTTCCTCTGATCCCCAGACAAAATGAATTTAGTCTTTAAATCCTCATGTAATATTTACAAAATCCAAGTGCAGTGTGTTTAGATGTATAATTGTCCTATTACAATACATCTACATGTCCAAAAGTATATGGACACCTCTCCTAAGTATTCAAGGTCCGTATTCACAAAGCTTCTTAAGCCTAAAAGTCGCTCCTAGTGACGTAATTCTAAGAAAAATCTTAGAATTATGGCATTTACTTCCCCTTCACAAAAAAATTATTCACAAAACATCTTATCCCTAAAAACAGCTCCTACGGTAAAATTTGTTAAGAGTAGAGAGGAGGACTTTTTTGAGAGGCTTAAGAGTTTCTATAGCAGAGGACAAAATGGCTTTTCACATTCCTCACTGGTGCGCAGAACCAGAGGGAAAGAGGAGTTTATCTGTTGGGATATTTTCTTCCAGGTCTGCCTCTTTCCTTGAGCTGTGACACTGGAGCCAAATTAACCTTTTAAAATGGCTTTATTTTCTTCGACTAACTGAGCTAAAAGTAAACACTGCTCTTCTGTCCAATTTGGTTTTCGTGGTCTTTTACT
>JBBPDB010000011.1:1566307-1588518 GCA_037974465.1 Brachypetersius altus
TTCCTTACTCAGAGTTGCTCTAAGAAGTTTTCTGAATCACTTTTGGTCTAAGACTCCCAGACAGGACTTTTTAGGCTAAGATAGGAGCTCTCTGAGAGAATTCTAAGAAGCTTTGTGAATACGGACCCAGGTGTTTAAGCTATTGTTCCTGATATCCACTACCACTGTGTATAAAATTAAGTAAAAACAGTGGCAGTAGAATGGGGTCATACTGAAGAGTCAGTTTATGAAATGTCTGCCCTGGTATATCTGCCTTAGTCCATTGTAAGTGTTATTATTCTAAAATAAAAGCCAACAAAGCAGATGACCATTCAGACTTACAGTGCAAGGCCACTGAATGCTAAAGTGTGTATCATTAAAAAATCTCTGTTGCATTACTCAGTGCAGAAATAAGTCTATGCCTGGGAACAACATGAGGACAGTACCTTTATAGAGCTTTGTAAAATTGGCATCCATAGACAAGCAGTTACATACAGGCCTAAGATCACTATGTGCAATACCAAACAAAGGCTGAAGTGGTCTTTGAGCTGAAAAAATTTCTGAAGTGATGGATCACACTTCACTATCTGGCAGTCCAGTGGACACATTAAGGGTTTGTGGGTGACAGGATAATGCCACCTACCAGAATGGATAGTGGCAGCAGTGAAGATTGGTGGAGGAGGAATAATGGTCTGGGGCTGTTTCACAGGATTTAAGCTTGGCCTGTTTGTTTCTGTAAAGGATGGAACGCTATAGCATATAGACATTTGAAACACTTATGACCTTCCAACTCTATGACAAAAGTTTGAATAAAGCCCCTTTCTGTTCCAGCAAGACAAAGTAAGGTCCATAAAGGAGTTTGGTGTTGAGACACTTCACTGTCCCTGACCTCAATCTAGCTGAGGTTTGAGATGAACTGGAATCTCAATTGCCAGAGTCCGGCCTCCTCACCCAAAATCAGTGCCTGAACAATGGGCACAATTACACAAAAAGCCTTCCTTGAAAAGTGAACACCATTATAGCCTCAAGGGGGATATTATTGCCAGTGATTTTAGAATGAATCATCTCACAAGCTCATATAAGTGGGATGATCAGGTGTCCTTGCTTGTAACCGTTTGTAGTATATTTATGTACAGGGGTCCTCGAGTTACAGCGGTCTTGAGATAAAACATTCACTCCCGGTCCCACTCAGCTTACATCGTTAACCTCGTATTTACGGACTACGTGAGTGAACTAGTTTGGTTGGGCGCAGTGGTAGAATACGCAGTAACACGGCGTATGAATGAGTGAGATTCCTTTTCCTTTATCTGTGGCTGTGTTAGAATCTGGAAGTGACTCAGGCCAGGGTGTGTTTTGGCCTACACCAAGATTCGGGTTACATCACTGTCAAAGGAAAAGATCTGTGTGAGGACCCCACTGTACATAGCTAACAGCTATGAATTATTTTTATGGCACTAATATGTACTGACGTCATTCAAGTATACAGATTCTTAAGGAGTTTAAGGAGTTACTTAAATTACTATTTCTTTCAGGCTCTTTTTCTTTGCTCCTTTGTCAAGCCTCCCCAGTGGAGAACACTATTACTGGCCCACAGTCAGTGTTGGCAAAGTTCGTACTCCACAAAGCAGGCAATATGGGAGTATTATAATCAAGGTGTTTCCTTCCGCCCACACTCTGGCAAAAGAAACTTACTCGCTGTTTATTTTCCTTCTCGTTTGAGCTGAAGTGTTCAAGCACACGCTCATTCAAGTACACAACACACAGACACAACATGTAGTCCAGGCCCAAGCCCCAGAACTTTCTCTTCTAGCTAAAACGATCCATCACTTCTGCATTATCTGTCTCATCCCTTTTTTTTTACTATACCCTTTTCTCCTTTTTCGATTTGGTCGCTCATTTGTGTTCATGAATATTAATAAAATGAAAAGAGAGAGAGAGAGAGAGCGAGAGAGAGAAAATGCAAGATTAGAAATTAAAATGATTATAGAGAAAATCATATCAGATCATTTCTTTCCCACTTTTGAGTTGGAGTTGGTTTTTCAATTCACCTTAATATCCTTTTAATTATAACTCTCCCTGGTAAGAAGCTCTAATCCATTTCCCTACATGCTTGAGTTGATACATGTGAGATTATGTTAGACGATAGTTTCAACGCACTTCTTTTATAGAGCGACTTTATTTCTCCCAGTATGAATCCACTTGCGGCGTGAAGTGGATGTAGAAAATATTTCCATAAATACATTTCTTTTCTGCCAACATAAGAGTCTCTCTCTCACTCTTTCTCTCTCACTCTTTCCTTCCTTTTACTCTTTTTATTTTTTTTTTCTCTTCTCTTTTGTTACTCTCTCGGCCACCTTGCCCTTCCAACCGCTTTCTTTTTCCGCTTTCATCTCCTTCTCATCTCTCTCTTTCTTTCTCTCACTTTTACTTCTCTCTTGTCTTTGTCTCTCTCTGCCTCAGTTTCTCTCTTTGTCACTCCTCTCTCACCTCTCTCTCCCTGTCTCCCCACTTCTCTCTCTCTCTCTTCTATTTTTGCCCTCTCTACCTGACTCACACATGCCCCCCCTCTCTCTGTCTCTCTCTTTCTCTCTCTCTCTCTTCATTTCTTCTCATTATCTGTTTCTCTCTGTGCCACTCTCTCTCCCACCTCTCTGTCTCTCCCTTTCTTTTCCTAATTTCTCTCTTTCTTTTCACTTTCTCTGTGTCTCTCCCCTTCTCTCACCCTTGTGTCTCCTATCTTGTCTATATCATTCTATCAATCTATCTCTCTCTTTCTTTCTCTCCCTCTGTTACTCCTCTCTCACCTCACTCTCTTTCTCCTTTTTTCTCATTTTCCATAATTTCCTTCCTCACAATTTCTCCATGTCCCCTCCCCCACCCCCTCTCTCAGATATGTTTTAGGAAAACAATCCTCAATTTTCTTTCAGGCAGCTCAGTAATGCATTCCACTCAGTCTCAATGCTACATGGGCGTGGATCAAAGTGAAATGAGCGCTAATACAAGCTGTAAAGGTCTTCACTCCCTCAGGCCTGAAATGAATGGGTTCAACATTACTCTCCTCTTTACTGCAAAAAGTACCCCAGTGCTGATTCCGCCTTTGAAAATGTTAACCTTGGTGACATCAAAAGCACAGCCCTCTGAGAGGGGAGCAGAATCAGCCAAGTGTTTGCTCTGACCCTGCACAAAACCGCAGCAGTTCACTGACGAGCTTTTTAACAAAGAAGGAAACATAAGTACTGAAGTCACTTTGGAAGCCGAGTTAAGGCGCCCATGTGTTATGCTTTCATAGGATGGAGGCTGAAGATCGATTTTGAGTAATAGCTAGAATGTGTGCTGGTAGACTGACAAAGACTGCTGAGAGACTCTTACACAGAGACTGTAGTGCTGAGGTCATTGCCTCTTGCTACCGGTTTAAAGGGCCCTTTTTTCTTTCATGTTTGGTCCTTTTTAACATTTCTGTGGGTTTTGTGTTGCAAAAACATTCAAAATTCATTTGTATTTTCAACCTATTTTTATGCCTTGGCACTAAAAATGTTAATATGTATAGAACAGAGTGTTGTGTTTTGACCGAAAGTCCCAGGAAAGTTGGAAAAACTTCACAAATAGTAAAAAAGTATATATATAAAAGCCACTGCCTTTGAATGTGTGGATCCTTTTGGAATACTACAACGATACATTTGCTTCCCAGGAGCAGATGTTTAGTCTTTAGCTACATAAGCCTCAGACTGTCAGCAGCAGCCCTCATCACTGCAGTCTGAGTGGGCAGCTGAGCCGATGTAGACGAGATGTAAAGGTGTTCACAGTTGTGGCATCACAACCACATCGAATTCTAAATGAGCCGCTTTTGTTGCTTAACTTTCTAATGGTGTGTATGGATTAGAGAGTGAATGCTACTATGTAACCGTGTTTACATAGTAGAACATATTATTTATTAAAAGCAGCTTTTTAGGAAAATACCCTGAAATTTTGAACTAGTGTGGGTTCACCTGATGACGCCTCCCCTTAACCTTTCATAATTACTTGCAATATCACACTTTTCAGAAAATTTTATTGTTCCTAGAGGAAATTATTTATGACACAGAAACAAGAACAAGAATGTCACACAGCAACACTTGCCTTACCCAATAACAGAAAAAATACACAGCAACAATGACCACAGAACGCAGTGAACGCAGTGAGGGCTGGTCCTGATCATGGTCTCACATGGCAAGTAGCCCATTGTGTTGTGGTAGCGTTTTAATGGGATGAAGAGTGGGAGGAGAATAGCAGAAGAGAATGGCTAGCATAGCTGTGTCCAATGGATTTAGAACTAATTAAGTTCACACAGGAGATAGAGACTACACTGTGGACTCACACCCATCAGCAAACACACGCACACACACACATACACACACACAACCATGCACACACGGAGCATACTGAGAGCAGTAAACAGAAGTTTGTCTCTAATCACTCCATTGTCTCTGTTCTGCATGAAAGGATCAGCAGTAAGCAGCAAACCCCTGTGGGTCCTTCTATCAGTGTGTGTGTGTGTGTGTGCGTGTGCATTTCGTTGTGTTTTTCTCTTGTCCATTTGCGTCATTTAGTCTTTTCTCTCATCATCCTTTTTCTTACGTCATTGTGTTTTTTCTGTTTTTTTCTTCCATCTCCCCCTTTTCCCTTTTCTAACCCCTTTCTACTCTCCAACTGCATTTATTGCATCCAGTGCCTCGTGTTCATTCGCTGCCTCTGGTCACTTCCTCTTTTCCCCTCCTCTCATCTCAGTGTCCACCCCTCCCATGCGTGTCCACATTTTACGGTATATTGTGCGCAGTCTGAATGCAGAAGTGAGGGAGTGTTCGGGCCGTAAAACCCTTTCGGAGGGAACAGTGAGACTTTCCACCTAGATCTGCAAACGACAGAAGGAGGAAGAAAGGACGGAGAAAAAGGAGGAAAGAGGGACAGAAAGGATTTTGAGTGAAATGAAGCAGAGATGGGAAAGAGGGGTGGAGGAGAGACGATTTAAGCCAATTTACAAGAAGAGAGTGGGTGAGATAGAGGATGAAGGAGAGAGACGTCAGACGAAGGAAGGGGGGATCAAGGGCGAGAGACACACAGTGAGGGAGGGAGAGACTTTAACTTAAAAAGCAAGCCCGTTATTAAGGCATAATTTTTAAAAGAGCCCGCTAGGAAGAAAATCAAAAAGGCTGAAGGAAGGGGGGGGTGGAGAGAGAGAGAGAGAGAGCCTGTCTCTGGGGTAGAGGCTATCAGTCACTGTGTGAGGCAGGTTGATCAGGCCTGAAGCACAACCTGGACCACATTACTAAAGGCTACGAGTGACATGTCACAACTATTCCTTGTCACTCTGCTTATGTCTGTGTGTGTGTGTGTGTGTGTGTGTGTGTGTGTGTGTGTGTGTGTGTGTGTGTGTGTGTGTGTGTGTGCGTATAGCTGGAATTAACCTAGGACTTTCAGAGCCCACTCCATGTCAGGCCAGAAGCCTGTATAGCCCTGGGCAGTGGCCAAGGTGTGTATGTGCTTCTGTGTGAGGGCAGGATTAGTGGGGGCTTTCTGCCCTGTCTGCTCCCTGAGGGGTGTTTGACACAGATACAGAGCAGAGAGCACATGGGTGGAGATGGACGCTGGATCAAGGATGAGCAGGACCTATTCACTGCTACTGAAATTGGCTGATATTTCTAAAACCTCTGGAGCAGAACAGCATAGTCAGGGCTCTTCTTCACCTCTGGCAAGTCCCTTCCACCAGAAGTTTTTATCGGGAGGGTCTCAACCTCTCACATGGTCCGTACACATTTCAGAAGAACATTGTTCTGACCTGCATGGCTGATCAACAGAGGAGGTAAATTCAGGTCCCAAAAGTAATGTCAAACTCTGTAACTCCTCCTCCTGCCACGCACCCACACAACAACCTGTGCAATAACCTGCTGCTGCCCAGATCTATGTAATTTCGTATTGTGTGCTAAATCATTATGATTGCATCTTATCATTATGTGCAATTGTTTGTTATGTGCAATAGTCTATCATGTGCAATATCACTATTTATGTCTCTATTATGTGCCATAACAGACTCAGTATAGAGAACAACTACTCGTGTTAATTACTAAACTACGTCAGCAGTGCTATATTTATCCAGCTCGCACCCACCATAGCATTTTGTGTGTAGAGCATAGTGTATTTTGTACCAAGCATTTTCAGAGTGTTTTCTAGATAATTTTATTTTGACTTTACATTGTATTTTGGTTTGTTCTTGCTTTTTGTGATTCTGATAATTTTATCATATTTAGCTGCAAAGGCATGGCTGCCCTAATTAGCCCAAACCAGCAGCAAGGGTGTCCAGGCCTTTTCCACCTGTTCTGCTGATCAGAACAACCATTCTGGCTTTTAGATTCTGGCGTGTGAGCTGACTTAACAAAATGATTTGGTAAACCAGCCAAGCAGGGGTGTTTATAGAAACATAGAGCACTCGTCTGATTCTTCATGGCTGGTCTGGTTACATTGGCTGCAAATACTGTACATATATTTACAGGCTGATTTTTATACATTCATTCTTGGTTATGACTCATTCTCTTCTCATACTCATTTTCAGATCTGGGGGGGGGCGGGGCGAGTCTTGAGAAGAGAGCTTTAGTTTAGTCTTATTGTTAGTTGCATTGCAAAAGAAAAACTTCCAAAAAAAACTCAACACGTCTTCAAATGAAAGCCTTTTACTACAGAAACACATTCAGTCTGAAAGACAGGACTGGAACATTAGAGCCTGTTTTTTCAGGCTGAAGTGGGTCTTAAATTTGTTAGGGGTGAGTCTCCCTGCCCCTAATGATCACAGACTTATGGTGCTGTTTGTCAGTTTGTTGGGGGCAGAATGGACAACCAGTAGTCTCCTCCTAAGCTCCAGCTTTTTATTTTCATGCAAAGTCCACCTGACCCAACAAACATATGAAAATGCATGATTTTCAGGCTGAATACAGTGGGATTTGAGCAGCAGCCCAGGAGGGCCCTCGACCTCTAACAAAAGGCTCCTGGTTAAAGCCTGAATGCTTTATTATATGCACATTATTATAATGGACATTACAGAATAAGAGCGGCTACTGCAGAATCCTCTAGTGTCTGGCTGATGGTCTGTCCAGATGATGGTGTTTGTGTATGTATATGTGTGTGTGTGTGTGAGTGTGTGGGAGTGAGTGTGTGGGAGTAGCCAGTCTGAGGGCCTTTGGCTGGCCGGATGTCTTCTTTGGCACGATATGGTGACTGGCATTGTGGCTTATGGGGCGGGATTAGACAGAGTTTAATACTCTCATCCCCTGCTACATTCTCATCAGGGGACACACTTCTGAAAAAGCAATCACCACCACACACTGCCGCTGTCCGTCTCCGAGTGCTGCCTCCTCTGGCCTTTAATTCCCCCAGACGTAGCGGACCATTAGACGTCCGCTCGGATGAATAAGCTCCGCAGAAGCACACCTGGGATCGATAATAGCTGTTTATAATATCTGTCCCTCCTAACAGCTGTCTCGGATCAAAATCTCTGCCGGAGAAATGGATGAATGAGCCTGAGGGCTGTTTTCAGTTTCAGCCAAAGACGTTTATATGGTGCGCATTTCATGCAGCACGCCTTTAAATGCATCAGAGACCTTGCTGTTGTACTACATACTCATAATACTGTCCTGTTGTTTAGTGAATGGTCCAAGCAGCTCTGCGGCAACCCTCAGTGGAATGAATGGCTGTCACAAATGTAATATTTTGGTTGCCATGGCTTACTTCCTGTCATATGTGTGATATAGCCAGAATAGAGAACAAGAGCCATTGACTGTGAGTAGGCCCTCTCTCTCTCTCTCTCGCTCTCCCACTCTCCTTTTCCCTCTCTCACATCTCTTGTTGCCAGGCATATTTATAAAAAGGTTTAATTAATGTATGCTGGCAAAGCCAGACTGCCATATAGCAACACATTGTTGCTCTCCCATTGTAGGCAGCTCAAGCAGGCTGACGCTGTGATAGATGGGGTTAGAACAGCAAGTAAATGTGTGATTTAGGCTCATGATTGACGTTTGGAAATGGGATAATCGGGTTCATTTAAGCACAGCCTTGGTGAGCGTTGATTTAACAGCAGCGTTGTTCACTTGCTGCCAGTCAAACTGGTTAGAGCTAGTTGTCTACACACACATGCACACATGCACACACACACATGCAACATGCAAATAGATGCTTTCTATCAGTTAGAAGCTCAGCCCGGAAGCCACACGAAACAATGGGGGATGTGTAAATATTCCTTCTCTCACCACTGACGTCACCGCGCTGTATGTGTGGGAGCAAGTGTGCTGTCGTTAGCTACACACTGTGCTAGGATTCCATGTGTCCTGTAGGAGTGACAAAGGGTTGCGTACATGAAGCAGTGATTTATGGACAGCGCGGTAATGGATAGCGCCATTGACTATGCGGCCACTGTAAAATCACGTTTACAGTCTCAGTAGAGAAAACAGCTTAATTCTACTCGTGTTTCTGATGTTTCTCATTTTAAAATGGCTGCAAGATTAAAATGCATAAGTAAAGACAGGAGAAAATATGCAGCATGCAAAGATATAATATGATAAGATTATTCACATGGCCATAGACCTAAATGTTCCACTAAGTGCTGATATACTACTCCACAGATCTCTTATGTAGACTTCAAATATGCCACAATGGACGTTAATAATGTTCTACAGATCAGTACTATTCTTTTCGATAGACCTCAAATGCTTTTCTATAGTCCTCTATCCTTCACTGTAGCTCGAATTTTTCCTTCACCCTCCCGTTGCACCAGAAAGCCTCATTTGCATGTGTCACTTCCCCCTGTTGAGATAAAAAGCTTCACTTGGAGGATGTCATTAAGACTTCAGTGAACAGCCCATCATCACTTTTCCTTGAACTCCTGCTATGATCTGTGTTTGGGTGAGTGACTGGTGATCACTGTGCAGACTCCCAGTCAGCTCTTGCACTCTGATGAGTTCTTTACTTGTCTGTCCTAATCATAACTTTGTGTTTAGCATGTTTAGTAATCATGTAGTAGGCTGTAGTTAACATGATTCTGTTTAATGCTTCATTTATTTAACGTTTTTATTTCATTCACATCGTTATTATTTTGCTACCTGGTGTCAGATAAAGGAGGTTCCACTTGTATTCTTGGTTTCTATTGTGGTATTGCTCACTAGGGTCTTCTGAAATCTCTGGAAAACTGCATTGTTGTGATGTTTGTGAAATATGCTGAACAAATACCCTTTAATTTGGTTCAATTTGCTATGACTCAAGTACTTTCTACTTCTACAGGAAACCACTCCTCAGTCGAGCTCGATTAGTCCACAAGAGGCTTCCAATTTGCTACTATAGAGTCCCAATACTCCACTAAACTTCAAATCTCAAAGCTCAACAGAGCTCAAATCCTTCACCTTAGATTTCATATACTCTGCTACAGAGCTCACATAGTATGAATATAGATTTCAAATTTCCAAATAAACAAACATTACAATTAGAAACAAGATGACATTGAATTTCTTATTATTATAGACTTAAAAGACAAGTGGCCACAATAGTCTTCAGATATTATTTAGTAGAGTTCAGATATTGTACTATACAATTCAACCCTACTATACTCTAACATAGAGATCAGAATACTTCAAATACTCTACTATAGCGTTGTTAAACATACAATTTAGACTTCAAATACTGTACAACAAAGCTCACATTCTGTGCTAAATGCTTGCACTACTCCACTATAGAGCTGAAATGATAAACTTCAAATCATCTTCTAGCTTAATTATGCACCTATGGACTGATACTCCTCTATAGAACACAGATACTCCATTATTGATACATAACGTTCTCTACTATGAAGGGCCAGTATTCTTTAAAAGAAGCCAAATACACAGAGCGACCAGTACAGTGCATTGATACATGAACTTATTGGGTTACTGGATGTGACCCAGACATTGCTGCATAAGTGGTAATCTGACAGCTGTCTGAGAACTTATTTCACACTCAATATCTTTCACACTTTGTCTGTTTTGTTTTCGCTCTCACTCTCATTCACTTTGCAAAGACCGTCACCTAAGGAAATGTTGGGTTGTGACCCAAACATCTCTGCCTGAATAATAATCCGGCTGCTATTTGGGAGCTTACATTACTCTCGTAACCCCGTCTCACTGTATCTGTCTGCCTGTCTCACTCTTTCTCTCTCTCACCCTTTCCCTCTCATGCACACCCAAACAGAGGATGCCCTTTATGAAGGTTGGCTGTGAATGTAAAAGGAAATGAAGAATAATGACCACAATTTTAGTTCTGTCGCCAAGGTCTTTGACTGTCCTTCAGGACCAGGACCTCATTATCTCAAGTCTGGCCTGGGACAAGCACATTTCAACACCCTAATGTAATGCAGAATTATCCACATACAGTCTGGCTCACACTGAATAACACTGAGTAATGCTCAGCATCAGACTGATTCAGTCTGGCAGGGAAGACTGTGGAGTATTCACTATATAGGAGTCCCCAAGCGTGTGACTCTTGGGGTTTTGAAACATGAGCATGCTTGTGCGGCCGATTTCTAGTCGTGCAATTACAGACTGTAACACAATGTATCTCAGTTACTGATGAAAGATTAGAGCAGGGGTCACCAACACGGTGCCTGAGGGCACCAGGGTGCCCCCAAGGACCACAAGAGTAGCCCGCAGACCTGTTCTAAAAACAGCACAACTCACCAGTGAGCAGCATCTAACATTTGTTTGAAATCTGTTGCTATTCTTCTTTAATCACCTTTGCATGTCTGTGGATTTGAAAAAGTCTATAAAAGCACTTAAAACATGTTTATTATACAAGAAGTTTAGATAAGTTTAGGTTTGTTCTAGTGTATCAAACTGGAGGTCCTTCGTTTGGCTCTGTACCCGTGAAGTAGCTCTCAGTTTCTAAAAGGTTGGCGACCCCTGGATTAGAGGTTGGATAAGTGTACAAGCACAGTCACAAGGAAAACGTTTCTGATAAAGTGGCCACTGAATATTGTAGCGAGGGGCGGCGACCCTCACAGACCCAGGACTGAGCACCCGGCTCCTCCCTTGATGAGAGCCAGGTGAGCGGCATTAAGGGAGGAACCGGGGCTCCATGAGAAAAGGACGAGGACTGGAGGAAGTCTAGAGGAGAATGGAAAGACACTAGAAAGAAAGGGAAGGAAGAAACAAAGAAGGACTAAGAGGATCAGGAAAGAAGGGACTGGCTGAGGAAAGGGTGCAGAGATCAAGAGTGAAAAGGAAAGAGACAGAGAGGGGGGAGAGCTTGTGCTACATTTCAGCCCAAAGTGGTGGTGGTTTGTTTGTGGGTTTTTCAGCACTTTAATGCCTTTACTTTAAATAAAATCTCCGCTGAGCACAAGCTCCAGTGTCTCTGTGTGCTTCCGTGTGTGTGTGTGGGCCTCACAGCCTGTTGGTCACAGTACATTTGGAAAAACATCAACATCTGCTGACACTTTATTAGGAAAGTCTTTTGTAGACACTCACCTCTTATAACTACCTTACATAACTTATAACTAACTATAAATACCTTCTATAACTAAAAGTACAGTGCAATAGTCATAGGAAGCCAAGAAATGGTTTACCTAGAAATAAGTGTGTTTTTGATAGTATATTACAATAAATCAGAACATTTTATTGATCCTGGAGGAAAATATTTAATTGGCTTAAATGCAAACAAACATGAATGCAATGTTACAACAATGTTTTTTAAGTTATTTTATAATACAGAAGAATACGAGTTTGGTATTTAATGGCATCACATGGATTTGTTCAGTTGCATTCACAACACTTGATTTAGTTACATGGATTGATTAGATGCACCAGGTATTGAATTGCAAATTTGAATAGTCTTCTTTGAGTAAAGATTTGAAAATGGTTAAGGAAATAATTGGAGTAATTAATGAAAAGAATAAGTCTGGTGTTCAGTTAATAGGCTTCCATAAACTCAATAAACAGACTACTGTTACCAGTTTGCTGAAGAATGAAGAAAAGAACTGAGAATGAAGTTCGAGAGTCGAGGCTTGAGTTGAGGTTCTGTTGACTCACTTGTCAGTATTGACTCGAGATTTGAGACTTGCTTGAACTGATCAACATGAGACTTACCTGTATTGACTCGAGACTGGACTTCAGATTTGCCCATATTGACTCGAGACTCAGAGTGGTCTATATTGACTTTAGGCTTGACTTGATTTTCCCTAATCCCAACATTTAGCCCTATCCTGACTCTAACCCTTCCTAAACCAAACCTTGGTGAGAATCAGCAGTTTGTCATTCATGTGAAGACCTGTAGAGTATCCTTAGGGGCCCTTCAAATAAAGTTGAGCCAAACATCTCTATGTTGTGGGTGTGGATGTTTAGTTGGTCTCCGAAATCGTATGTTTTTTTCCTTCTAGCTTTTACTAGAAGTAAAAAACACTGGATGTCTAGTCTCAGAGGTTAAAGTAAAGGGTGGGAGAACAGATACCTGTACACACACTCCTACAGAAGAACACTAGTTCGTCTGTGTGCGTCAGATCAACCAATCCTTTAAACCAATCAGAGTGGTCTGTTTCCCTCCATACGTTCATTCTAATAAGTGGAACTAAATGGAGAAGGCATGCATCACTTACTGCAGTACTTAGTTAGCTAACAAAATTAAAGAGAGAGGATTTGCTTGTGCTGGCTGCTTAGTGGCTGCATGCATGTACGTGGCACTAATTGTCAGTTTGACATCATGACTGGGCACTTTAGATAATCTGCAATAATCCAATAGTGTGCTCTCCTGCCCATTTTTTTTTTGCAATGTGTTTGTGTGTGTCTGCGCAAGTGTGTTCTGAATTAACCGTCCAGAAATCTAATGTCCGTGACCTCGGTGGAAAGAAAACAACCTGAAAAAGCCACACGTTCTTTTCTCAGCCTTGCGCACTTCGGATTTGTTTTTCCAGCAAATTCCAGAGTCTGACCATTTCATAAACAAAACAAACAGCGATTGTATCATACGCTTGCTCTAGCATTTGAACAGGATAGGACTTCATAATAAGCACCTTCTATATCCAAGCAAGAGAGACAGAAAGAAAAACACAGAGAGAGGGAGGAAGAGAGAGAGAGAGAGAGGGAATGCGCCATCAGCACCTTTTGCCTTCTGTTCTCTGGATATAATACACACATGACAGGAAGCAGGCCATCGCAATCGAAATACTGAACTGGTTTCCGGAACTCATTTCAGGTAATGACTGAAAAAAAGACAATCAACAATTTGGGAACGTGACGTATACAAAAGTATTGGCTCCCTTACAGCCAGTTCACCAGGCCTTTAGAAGACCTCAGAGTTTATTAGATTCATTAGACCACTGATAAAGGACTAGAGGACAAATCAAACTGTCATGTATCTCTGTAATATTGTTGTCTGCAGGTTGTACCATTTAGACTAAAATGTGTGAAGTTATTGAAAACTGACAAAGAAAACATTCTCACTTACTATTAACCAATGAGATGCAGCCCAGAAGCTTTGATGGAGAGAATATTTATGTTAAATAAGACATAGATAGATACTAAGGCCTTGTGAAGGTCTATTTTGGTAGAGTGTGGTGTTTGGATGTTCTCTGGCTGTTTGTGAATTTTTCCATTCCCGTCACGGCTGTGTTTTCCTAGGAAGACTGTCGTTCACTTGAGGCTAACAGCTGAAACGTCATGGTAGAAGTTCATTCCCACATACTTGATTTTGCCTTGTTTTGAGAAGAGATGGAAGTTCTGTCCATTTGAGGTATTAGTGGATTGAATGTTGACTAAATGTGTAAAACACATTTAAAACAATATAATAGTTTTACTAAACAATACTTGGCCAATGCTGTACACGTTATGTCGGAAGGTATCCTTCTAGTTCAAATATTTTAAGTACAATATCAAAGTGTTCATTGTAGATGTATTAGTTGTAGTTTCCAACAGAAATCTGGTTTGACTCAATCAGCCCTTCATTAAATGAAATCAGGCGTTCCTCTTGAAGGAATTTCACATAATTCAAGAAATGGCTCAAGACATCCTGACCAGCTGACAAAATATCAAATACTTTTAAAAAACAAAACAAATCTTGATACTTTTTAGTGCTTTCTTGTTTATTTTCATTTTTCTATGCAAATTCTGAGAAAAGTGGCTTTAAACTATTTACAAAGGAGTCTATGGCTTTTCCACAGTACATGAAAATGCACAAAGATTTTTATCTGTACATAAAACATGAATATGTCTGAGTCTATGTGGACAAATGTATTGGGACACACCAGGAGTTTGGGCTACGCCTCTTAACTACCAGTGAAGGACAATCTTAATGTTTCAGCAAACCAAGACTCTCTGGACAACACCATGATTCCCACTTTGTGGACCCAGTTTGGGAGAAAACCTTTTCTTTTCCAGCATGACTGTGTCCCTGTGCACAAAGCAAGCTCCATAAAAACATGACTGGAGGAGTTCAGTGTGGAAGACCTTGACTGGCTGCACAGAGCCCTGACCTCAACCCCATCCAGCACCTTTGGGATGCACTGGAACGGAGATCGTGATCCAGACCTTCTCCTCCAACATCAGTGTCTGACCTCATAAATGCTCTACAGACTGAATGGACACAAGTTCCCAGAGAACCCCCTAAATCTTGTGGAAATCCTTCCAAGAAGAGTGGAAGCTGTTATAACTGCAGAGGGAGGCCAACTCCATATTAGAGTCTATGTATTTGAATGTATTATTAATACAGTTCCTGGTGGTGTAATGGCAGGGGGATCCTAATACTTTTGTCCATACAGTGAATATTTCAAAGGCTAATGCAAAGATGTTGACCGTACAGCGACAGTGACCCTGCAGAATGGACCTTAATCAGTGAAAACGTTATGGAAGACCAGTTAGACGTCTAACATAAGAGAGCTTGTCGAGGCCTCATTAGTGAGGCCTGGTGTTGTTGGGTTTGTCCACTTGTAAACTCTGGGATTCGTCTCAGAAACAGCACAGGCCGATTGTCACATGTGTCACATGCCTGTCGCTGGAATTTCTACCAGCCTGATGTGTTTCATGCCAGATTGTGGTGGTGTATTGCTCCGTCATGCCTTCACCCATGACTCCCTCATCACCCGTGCTGCCCTCGTCTCCTCCTCTCGCTTGTTTTTCTGTCGCCTTTCTGAATGTAAACAGTGCTCTCAGGTTATCGTGGTGTGGTGTGGAGTGGATTCCTCGCATTTTTCCCAGGCCAGAGGAAAAAAGCAATGGTGCTGTGGTCATGCAGCGAGACACGTAGGGGATGGCTGAGAGACAGAGAGAGAGAGAGAGAGAGAGAGAGAGATGCATAGAGATAATGACAGAGATGTAGAAAGTGTTGTAAAACGTAAACATGTAACAGAGAGAGACAAAGAGAGTGGTGTTAAAAAGGGAGATATATTGCATGAAAGAAATAAGAGCGTTAAAGAAATAGAGGGAGAGAGGTGGAGAGAGAGATAGAGAGTAAAAAGAGAGATGTAAGCAGACAACTAGGGAGATGCAGAAAGAGAGAGAGTGGAGAGAGGGAGGGCGAGATGTAAAAACAGAGAGAAAAAAGATGTAGAGAAGCATAAGAGAGAGGAGCAGAGACAGAGAGAGATAAAGAAATAGAGATAGATAGAGAGGGAAAGAGAGAGGGCAGGATGGAGACAGGGAGAGACAGAAGATAAGTCTGACCTTCGAGAGGTTGCGGCATTTCATCTGTTTTACTAGACGGCTATCAGCAGCTCCTCTCTGGAGAATCATCTACTCACTCTTGCGTGCCTTTTTATTTCACTTTTCAATTCACTGAGCTTTATTGGTATCGATTATATTTAGTTACAGTTGTCAAAGCATCACTGAAACAAAATATAAGAACTTTTAGGGCATTGTCTTGCTTTCAGTTACAAGAGAAAGTACAAAGAAGCAAATAAAAGATAAAAGAATAAGTTGTGACCAGGCCGATGTCGAGCTGTTTACATTTGAACTGTTTATTCCTATTCTACATAAATAAATAGTTAAATATAAACAGAGTGGTTTGATGTGGAATGATACATTCTAGGGAAACTTGTGGTGAATGGAAGCAGTCTAAAGATTTTAAGCTCTAAAAGCTCTCTCATAGAAAAGTGTCACATTAAATGACTGAGACCTGCCTGACACCTGAGACATTGTTTTTCATGTTTTATGTCTTTTATGGTAAGGAGGTACACACATAATGCCTTTGAAAGGCAAAACAGTACAAAAAAGAGACCGTTTTAGATGTACCCCTATTACAATTGTCAAAATTACACAATAAAAGTCACTAGACACAAAGGTTCACTGGTGGGTTTAGAAAGCAAATATTGAGAATATTATACAGTATATTGTATATTTCTAAAGAAATCAGATTTGATTTATCCATAATGGGTCGTTCAAATGCCAGTTTGAATTTAAAATCAGTGGAAATTTCCTTCAGCTGAACCTGAAATCTGTGAATTCATTATTGCTTTAATAATGAGGTGTGGGGGGGGTGGGGGCTCAGGGTTTTGTCTGTGTGAGGTTTGCATGTTCTCCATGTGTCTGTGTGAATTCCTTCCTGGTTCTCTGGTTTCCTCCCACAGTCCAAAGACATGCACATCAGGAGTGTGTGCGCGTGTGAGTGTGTGTTAAAAATACTAGCAATAAAAATACTTCACTGCAACACAGCATCAAGCGGTCAATGCATTTACAACGTAAAATATAAACAAAGGCATATTTTATCTCTAAATTATTAGTCATAATTAATATAAATCACAGTAAACTCTGGAATCTGTTTTGTGATGGACTGCCAAACTGTCTGGGGTGTTTCTCCTTCTTTTTCCAGCAGTGAAACATGCAGTATATTTACAAAACCTTAAAGAGAAAATTCAAGGCTAGACGTTAGAAAAATATATTCTGAAACAAGTATAATCAAGATCCGAGCAAATGTAGCGTAAAGTGCCGTGTGCCGGTTGCTGTTGATGTATATAGACTTAAATAGCAGACTGTATGAGCTCTGGGAAATGATCCAGCACCTCCACAGCCATGGTTAAGGATAAGCAGCTCAGAGAATGGATGGATGGAATGTAATTTAGCCTTTCCATTAAATAACTGTTTTGTAGTATTGTGGATTGGTGATGGTCTATAAGAAGTAGAGAAACTAATAAAAGATCACCTTAACATTATAATTAACCCAGTACATACATATATACTTTTGTTTACTTTTTGTATTGTTTATTTCCTAGTATTCCGTATGATATGTTTGTGTTATCTTGTGTTAATTCTCTGATCTGTTTATTATCTTTCTCACAGTAGACCCTCTCTTCACTGGCTGTGCCATGTCCCACCATAACAAACATGGCTTTCTCAGCCTTCTGAAACCGTGAGCTGAATGTTTGTGATGGGATTTGTGGTTGCAGGAGAAAGTGAGTGTATAGTGTATAGTGTATGTGTTTGTGTGTGTGTGTGTGTGTATGTGTGTGTGTGTGTGTGTGTGTGTGTGTGTGAGTGACCACTGGCACTCCTGGAATGGACGTTCTCATGTAGTGGTGTGTGGGTTTGTGTGGAGCTGTGACCAGAACAGGGAATCCCTTTGGACTCTGAGGTTAACACTCCCTGCGGTCCACTCACAGTCCAGCACTGAACTGAACGCTGCTGCCAGGAGAGCAACACAAAGTTTTGTGTTTAACCCTTGGAAGTCTAGCTTTTCTGTAGTAATACTTAAAGCTGGTGCTCTAGTGGTTAGGGAGTTGCCCCTGCAGTCAGAAGTTTGTGGGTTTGAGTCTCAGGACTGCCAGTGGCACCACTGCGGGACCCACACACTGTTCCCCGGGCGCTGTGTTCCCTGGCTGTCCACTGCTTCACTTAATGAATGTGTTAAAAAGCAGAGAACAATTTCACTCTGTTCACACTGTGTGCTGTGCTATGGTGTGTTCGCATGTGACAAATTGACTCTTTACAGTTTACCAAACAGAAGTCTTCGGAGAGAGATGCCATAGAAGAGCTACTTTCGGTCCCATCAAGAATTTTTCTTTGTAGAAATATGTCATTTTTTCAAGAACCTTCACATAAGAAAATAGTCTTGTAGTAAAGGGTTTTCCTACAGTCCATTCCTCATAAATAAAGAAAAATAATGTGCCAATGTGTTCATTCATTATTCACAGAGTAAACTCAATCTTTTGGGGGCGTGCTTTCTGTGGGGGATTTTCATTTTCACCCCTGTGTCCCACAGGGTTCTCCCTTTCCTCCCACAGTCCATAGACACGCATGTACACATGAAATAGTGTTTCAAGTTATACCAAGAAGTGTTGTTTGTTTAGAGTTACACTGTCTGTCCTATGTGTGAGAGATCACTTTTGCCTGTAGAGACATCATGGCTTGTAAACGAGTGAAGCCTGGCAGCTGCTCGGTGCTTAGATGTACAAATGAGCACTAATGTATTATTTTAGTTCCTTCACGTGAGCCTCTGAAGAAACAGTGGGCTAAATTTATTTTCTCTGGAAATTCGCAGACACAGTACAATACATAGCTGGTCTTGCTGAACGGCTGAAAATTAAGTCTGGATCGGTTCCAACTCCCCTTGGCTCAGTAAGTAAGTCAGCTTAATGCTATATAATGTTGTTGCTTTGCTGTATATGATTACCTAGCTTTTTACCCTTAGAATGTTGCTGTAACATTAGCAGGCTACTGTTGCAAATGTAAAGGTAGACAGCAACGGGTATGTGTGTGAATGCTGTGTGAATACACACATTAACTCCAGTGTTGCACGTCTTTGTTATTTGGATAACTGTGCTGCTGTTAGTGTTACGGCGCATTCAGTATCTGTTGAAATGATCATGAGTGAGCACACAGGCCCCTCCCCCACCCTCCACCTTGTCCCGCCTCTCTCCTCCTCATTATCATTTAAAGCTACAGACACAGAAATGACACATCCTTGGGAAATCTCATTGTGGGTCTGGCTCTAAGTGGCAGTAGTTCTGCACCAAGGCTGCATTTCGGAAAGAGACTTTATATACAGTATTAGGGGACCACTAAGAGTGTAAAAATCTAAAAAATATATAAAAGCATAAAAATCAGCATGTCATGGGACCTTTTAACAAACCAGAAAATGCTTTAGGACACTGCAGTCAGTTTGGTCAGATCCTGAAGAAGAGTGTGACAGCGTGTCTGCTTCAAATCCCCAAACTACTGTCCAGCCCTAAGTAACCCTTTCAGTGGGCAGCTGTCATGAGAACAGCTAAATTAACGTTAAAAAACAGGAATTCGCCAGAAGCAAATAACACACGGATCAGCAAACAACACTTGGTTGACTGGCTGAACTTAACCACATCCAGACAAATGTGGCAAAAATAGCTGAACTTGCCAGTTTCATGTCTTTATCCATACCACAAAATGCTCCACTTCTCTGGTGTAAATAACAGCCCGCATTAAAGTAGATTTGATTCAAAATGTAGACCTTCTTTGATCTACTTTATCCTTTATTTTGTAGATCTGCTGTCTCAGAGCAACAGAACACATATCATGCTTAATTTTTCAAATATCATATAAACAATCTTTAGCGATTCTAAATTACTTTAGTGCAGTTACATCTTCGCATCAAACTAACAGTAAAATACAAACATTTGAAGCATTTTACACATTTGAGTGACATTCTTTACATTCAGTAAACCCCTGTCATTTAAAGCATGAATCTGAATATTAATAAAGGAGCAGTCCAACATGCTTTAGCCTGCAATCTTTTATCTAAGGTACCAACAGAAATAAGTGTGTGTGTGCATGTCTGTGTGTGTGTGTGTGTTTGCGTTTATGTGTATGAGTTGGTGTGTGCATATGAGTGTGTGTGCATGCGTATGAGAGTGTGTGTGTGTCCGGATGAGAGTGTGTATGCATGCATGTGTACATATGCATGAGTGTGTGTGTGTGCGTGTGTGTGTATATGTGTGTGTGTGTGTGCGTGTGTGTGTATATGTGTGTGCATGTGTACGTGTCAAACTCAGTTCAGCCATTCAGACCTCGGCAGTAACGTCTGAGCACTATTGAATAAAACAAATTGGAAATAACTTGAAGAAACAGAAATGATGCATTTTTCATGATTTCCTCCCTGTTTTTTGCGGAGAAGTCCACCTTTGTGTAAGATAAGGCTTGTTTATCGTCGGTCGTAATTTCACACACCAGATCGTCTTATGCAACTCTGAATTATGGGCACGCTGATCCAGTTAAAGCATTGGAAAAGCCATGGCATGGCGGTTCACACAGAGTTCACTGCTATTACAATGTCAGTGAGATTATTGTTTATTTTCAAAGTGCTGAACATTCCTGAGCCACATGTTTACCGAGAGTTACATCTTCATCCAGCCCCTTTGCTGGCCGTCTGCCGTCTCCTGCCCTTTTCCTGTGTCCTTACAGGCAGGTTTCAGGAGCCAGATACATTCCGTTTATCTTCCTAAACAATGAATGGCTTTTTTTTCTCATCTTTTGAAGTACAATCATCCTTTTTGTCCTGTATCTCTGCCAAAAATCCTGATGTCTGACTCTGTAACGATGCTCACACCATACAGACCCTCTGTATGACCCCGCTATAACTCCCCCCTGTCCTACCTGACCTGCACAGAGCATCAACCCTTAATGAACATAAAGACAGTAAACACATTAAATGTGTGGCATCAGTAATCAAAACTAGGCATCCGCAAGGACCATCCTATCAGAATAAAGTGTGCAGAGGGGGCGGAGCTTATAGTATAAATAGTTTTGAAATCTTAGGGTTTGTCATTTTCAGGGTATTTTTTACGTTGGAGAAGCGGATGCTAAACTGTTCTAGAGCCTTTGCCCTCATAAGTCTAACCACTTAGTGCAGTTAAACCTGCTGTTTACCTTCTGAAGGCCACTGGTTGGGCTAAGACTTGTAATCACAGTCACTGATGTCTCTGAAACGTTCAGAATCCCTAGAGCCTCACGTAATTGGTCCCACCCTGTGAAAATCAACATGTGATTGGTGGAATTTATGTTTCACTTCATGTAATGTGTATTGATGATTACTCTCATGTGTTAAAGCCTCAATCCTGAAGGCTTAACCAATGGGACAGATTAACTGTTCCAAGAGAAAAGCCTGATAGCAGCATTTTCTATTGTGCTATTTTGAGAATTTCAACCTTATTGCTATTACACAGGTTCAGATCAGGAGGCAGAGGCCACGTGAGAGTGGGTGAAGCAGGTAAGATGTAACAAGAGACATGTAACAAGGGGAAAAAATGAAATGAAGTGATGTGCTGGAGGACGCAGGGAGGAGACACAGTTACCAAAACAGAAGCACATGATCAGACACCAGAAAGAATGAAATCAATAAAGAAAACAAACTACGCAGAGCAGGCAGAGCAGGATGTTACAGCCGAGGCTATTGAACAAAACGAACAAAAAATTACAGAGATTTTAGTCTCCAAGAGCCATCAACTGCTCTGAATCCCTAGAAGCCCCTGAAGGTTCTCTGCTGATGTAATTATAGCTCTGTAGACTCAAGACCCTATTAACACAGAAAAGATCCAAATGCATTCAATAATCATCAGCAGCACACGCCTGTTTCTGTGCTACTTTCCTCAAGGTCAAAACAAACAGAAATACAACACACTGTGCCTGAGGAAAGCGTGGAGTCACTCCAACATCCATTAACTCACTCTGGGTTTGGTCTGAAAAGATTTAGATTGTTAAAAAGTGTCTTGTGGAGGTGGACTTAATAGAAAGGCCCCAAAAAGCATAAAACATTGATGGAGCACCTCAAGAAACCCTGAATTATTCAGACTGATTAGACTAGGATGGAATGGTTTTAGGGCTCAGGAGGTGCAAATTAGATTAGCCAATTAGGTTCCAACAGACAGACGCATACACACACACACACACACACACACACACCCACACACACAGACACATGTTGGTTTGATAGTGAGGGTGTGAATGAGTGTCGTTTTTTCCGCAGTGCTAAGTATTCGAGCAGAGGCTTCCTAATGAACCGTGACTACATTATCACTTCGCTGCAGCAAGACTTTAATTGTTACGGAGGTGTTATCTGATCTGCGAGACGCAACGACGCTGCGCTACAGCGCATACATTCGTGTGTGTGTGTGTGTGTGTGTGTAAACTATATGTGGGGAGTATTTACATTTCTGTGTGTGTGCGTGTGCGTGTGTGTGTGCGTGTGTGCGTGCATGCGCAAAATATATGGTGATGCTCAGAAGTGTGTATGTGTGTGTG